>WHYT01017612.1:15232-60850 GCA_009806455.1 Tetrax tetrax
TTTTTTTTTTTTTTTTTCTTTTCCTTCCTTTTTTTTTGAAGGCTAAAGTAGACCAGAAGACCATTTGTTGTCTGCTGGTGGTACGTGTCATGCCTAGCTTCAGACCACTAAGTCTGACTCGGTTAGCCATGGATTTCTTTTAGTCTGTGGAGAAGAACGAGGCCTTTCCATGGCACAAATTATCTCATCTTGAGCCAAACATCACCTTTTTTTTTGGTTGTGGCTAGGGTCCAGCTGGCTAACTCTGGTTTGAGTGTCTGTGTTTGGTCAGTTGAGTTTTACCCTAGGTAAAACTAAGGATTGGATAAGGGATTTTTTTAACCTAGGTAAAATTAGGGATGGGGATAAGGATTGTGTCATGGATAAGAACTCACATTTTGAGGTTTGGCTTAAATTAGATGAAAGTGAATCTCTATCAACAAGGAAGTAGGAGTGGCTCTAGAGTAGATTTTCTCTCATCCTTTTCATTTGTTAATAATCAATGTTTAGGTTTGATTGTTGGCACCTTTAGTTGAGCAAATCTTCTCATGGAGATCTTCCCATCTTTCCAATCGGGAGCCTCAGTCTTACTTTCTCATTTTGACATTCTCTGTACTTCAGTTACATCAACATTAAGTTACAGGTGTGTCCTTTACTTGACATATTCAGGTCTGTTCTGTCAGAAATGCAAAACACAGTTCACACTTCTTAAATAAAGAAGTGTTTTGCAGCGTACCCGTTACTCTGATACTTGACTCGCTCTCCTTGCCTGTCTGCTCCCAGTTGCAGTTGAGGGTTGGTTTTGGTTGAAAGAAATTATCTCCGGGACAGGGAGAGTGATATGACAGAAGCAGAAGTAAAAGAGGATGTTGATGGCGGCTTTCTTTACAAAAAAGGAGATGGGCTTTTCTGCCAGTAATTATGTTTTCACTTCTGGTCTGTCTCCCGTAGGCTGAGTGTACTGGGTATCTTTCAAAGATCGAGGAACCGCTGTTGGACTTCTGCTGCCTGGACATCTATCTTGGGTTGGGTAGAAATTGCTGCCCTTTGGTTTCTAATTAGTGTGAATTGTGTTCTTAATAGCTGGTGGAGGGATGGGAACTTGGGATAGGCTTCCTTTTATTGTGTGAAATCCAAAAGGGCTGTAACCTGTTACCAAAGCAAAAGCTCCCCATCAATTGTACTGCACTGGCGCTCTTCCCAGCTCCTTGCACCACTTCATCAGCTGTTAGGCACAAAGATGCCAAATTCTTAATGTTGAAAGTGCCTATTTAAAGTGTTTTGAAATGCTGTTCGCTAAAAAATATTTCCTACTCTTTGACTTCTTCTGCTAATTTTCATCTTTATCGCTTAGTTTGCATTTTTGGAGTTGTGCACTCAGTTAAGAGGAAGAAACCGTTGCAAAATCACTTGAAAGACCCTTACACAAATGACTGTAGGCTAGGAATTTTGCTTTGTGAACTCTTAACATTTTGACATTGTTTGTTCTGAACATCTCTTACATTACTTCTGGACATATGTCCTGGGTTTAATTATAGGAATGGGTCAGTCGTAAGGAGGAGTTCTGCACTGTCAGCAAATAAAGTGTTGTGAACTTTCAAATTATTCCTCTTCACATTTTCTCTTTTGTCTTTTGGCTTTTCTTTCTCTACGGAAATTGTTTTGAAAAACAGAACACCAAGGTTTACCCTTCTAAAGTGTATCTAAGTTTTTGAAGTTGCAATGCAAACTTAATTTGAGATGAATTGCAGATATGTCCTGAAGCTGGAAAGCTCCTGATTTTATTACCTTAGATGCCATAAACAGATTTTTTTTTTGTCAATAAATTTCAAAATTTCACAGCTTTGATGAATATACTTTTTTATTCTTGTCAGTCAGAACCTCCCAGGAGTACTGACAGGTGAAGGCAAGTAAACTGTGTCTATTTGGTTTTCTTTGTAGTCAGTGAGACTATGTGAGACTTTTTTTTTTTTATGCTTTCTTCTGTCTTCAACAAGGGTAGAATGAGCAGATGGTCCAGTATGACTGTGAAGTTGTGTTAGACATCACCGAAACCCGGAGCATTTGACTGTGATCAGAGCCAAGTGGAGGTAGACCCTGCTCCGGGATCCAGGAACCGAAAATGGAAAAGTGTTCGGCGACCAATAGTGAGGGTAGGAGAAACCACTTTGTAGGTAGGGTTTTAACCAGCAACAGCAGCACCTAATACTGCCTGTACCATGTGAAACAGAATGCAAGGCATTTCTGTCTGTCAGCTCGAAAATGAAAAGTGTGCTGTGCAGCATCAAGTCTATGAGATTGAACTCCCACCCATGTGTCCCAGTGACGGACTCAACTCAGGTTATTGCTGCAGGTGATAATTAGTGTTATAAAGAGGCAGACCACTGCATTTAAAGAACAAAGATCCTTAGAAATTGCTTGTAGCTTATAATGTAAGAAAAGGTGTAATAAATAAGAAATACTACTCATCACTTTCCGCCCCCAAAAAAATTCCTGCTTGTTTAGAAAAAAGAGTTTATTCCTTAGGAGAAGCTAATTTTGGGATGCCCTTATAATTTATATTTCTTCTAGTGCTGTTTATTATCCTGATGTCTTCACAGTGGTGGCAGTTTTTGTCGGAGTGGAAGCTCTGAGCCCCTTCATGGGTGTCTCTGGGCTGCTTGCACTGCTCTGGGACTTTGCAGGGACACGAGTAGCAGAGTTGCCACGGCTCGCAAAATTCCTTCTTGAGGTGCAAAATGTTTCTTCCCAGTGATTTTTTTTTATTTTTTTTTTTTCTCCCCCCAGTCGCAGCCTGACCACCTTGATGTCAGGTTCAGGGTGAATTGGCCTTTTTGCGCCATGTGCATGAGAAGCCCCTGTCCACTCGTGTCAGTGCAGCCACTTCTCACCTGTGCCTTCTGCGTTCACGGATATTCGCACGCGCTTCCTAAACCAGCTGTTCGATCAGCTCTGCCAGCTAGCAGCTCCGTTCTCAAATAAAACAGCCTCCTTTTACAGCTTGCTAAAAATAACCGTTTCTTTAAAGCCTGAGGACGCGGTGACTCATGCGATACCGAAAAGGAGGAAGGGTTATTTCTTTCGCTTTAGGCTTTGGGAGGAAAGCCACCCACCAAGCCCGTGCTCGCTCCCACTTGGGCTTCCCGGCCACGTTGCCAGCCAAGTGGCTCTGGCACCCATTCCTTTGTCGCGGCAGCCCGGCAGCTATTTGAGATGCAGGTGCCACATCCCCGCGCCCGCAGCCTCTTGGCTCTGAAGGGAAGGTGCGCGGCCCCTGCTGCAGCCGAAAACAAACCCGTGAGACGGCAAGGTGCAGCTTTGGGCTGGGGGGGGTTTGGGCAGAGCTAACCCGAGGGTGAAGGTGCTTCTTGCAAATTATGGATGTGCAAATGGGAAATGGTTCCACTTCATCGCCATTAAAATTCCTGATATTTAGCTCACGACACCGTTCCAAGTGCCGCTTAAGGAGAGAAAGTAAGTCACAAATAAAGCTTGCTCGGGCCTGTTTTTTTATGAATTCCTGCAGCAGCTCTCTTGTGATCTGCAGAGGTCCACTGGCTGACAGGGCAGCGTGCTACTGCAAAACCTTCAGTGGCCCCTGTCCCAGTAACCTCCGCGGGCTCCGTTTTCTCTGCTTTTCTTTGAAGCTCTCCATTATTATTCTTTTTCCAAAGATGCACCTCCAAAAAAGGCTCTAGTTTTAACGTAAGTGGAAGTGGTTGCAAACCTTTTAAGATAACTTATTCATACTCTGGCAATGTGTTTCTGGAGGAACATGGAGCAGAAAATGGCTGGTATACGCGCATGCGGCATTTTGGTTGCTGAGCAACCCATTTCTTGCTTCAGCCACGTAGCACAAGAATCCAGTTTCAAATAAGATATTTGGGACCCCATCTGACTTAGCGATAGCTAGCGTAACCTGCAAGCCTCACTGGACAGGAAATCAAACCGGCTTTCTTGGGAAACAAGCAGCTTTGCAAGAACTTTCACTATACAGGACCGCGTATCTGCAGTGTTGCTTTCTAACTCCCATACGTAGTTTTTCATATTTAGGTTCCTGGGTAGACCTTAAATCACTGCTGTAGATGAAGCGTGCCCAGAAGCAGTGGTTCTTATCTACAGCTCAGCAAAGCCAACATTATCTTTCTTAATGCTTGTAAACTTCCCATGTTTTTATTAATAGCATCCTGAGGACTTGTGCAACCAGATGATGTTTGCTCCGTTTCTTCTGACAAGCTTGTTTCCACCAGTTTTAATAAAATAAAAGCTTTGGTGTGAAGGCAATATAAATCTTCTGTGCTGATGGAAGAGAAGAGTATGCCCTTCTACTGTAGAAAAAACCCATCTCCCTGAAAGTGTGCTGTGATTAGACTCACCAACTTGAATTATCATGTTTGGAATTTGGGGATTGTCTTCTTGTTTTGGTTGTTTGTTTGTTTTTGCCCCAGGCTTGTGTTTTTTAGAACTACCACCACCCAAAAGAGGCTGGGTTTTGCCGTTTTTTGTAGTGTATTTGACACACCTCATTTTTCACATCTGACTATCTCCTTGGATTTCTGTCATCATTCACAGGAATTAATTGGAAATACTTCCCTACGTTCATCCACCCAAGTACCGTTTCCTCCTTTCCTTCTCAGCAGGAGCTTATCTGCAGGGTCAAAGAAGCAACAGCAGCCACTCAGAATGGGGAAGCAGGGGAACGGAGCCCAGATCCCAGTAGAAGAAGTGTATGCAGGTTTTTTTTGCCCTGGTCTGGCCTCGTGGACCAGCTTTGCAGAGCCTGAAGAAGCAGGGTGTAGGTCAGAGAGCAAGATGGAGAAGGCAGTGGTTCAGCTCTGGTTTAGACCTGTGCTCCAGCAAGAGCTGACAGTTTGCAGCTACCCAAGTTGTCTCACTCACACAAGCCTCTTCCTCCAGATTATTCAGTATGAAATCAAGGTTTTAAACTCTAATACCCAGGTAACCTTCACAAAAATTAAAATGCAACCTTAATAGTAATCTTGGAAAGCATTTCTTTTTTTCTAATGTTGGCAGAAATGACTGGCTGCTGGCAAGATTGTGTATTTAAAGCTAATACCTTCCTATGCCTTGTGTAGCCTTGCGAGGAAGGGGTTGCGCGTGCAGATACCCGCTCTCTCTACACCCTTTCTTCTTACTTCAGACTGAGAACATTTGATTTGCAAGAATTATTTTACAGGATTTTGGGGCTGTGACAGCAGGCAGCAGTTGCAGTAAGTTGTCTGCTGGCTGATGGGCTTCACAAAGTAGATCCAGCTTATTTCTGCATCTTTTAGCAGCTAATTATTCCAAAATCACAAATTTAATTGTCCTGCGAGAGTTTGCTTTGGAACATCTTTCCTGAATAATCACTGCTGATTTTTGCATGTTTTTTTCATAATCTAATTTAGAAAGGACAGGATGTTTTTAAGGAGCACGACAGCCGTTACGCAGCTCCAGTGGCTTTATTTTCCTGTGTGGAAATCGTTGGCACGCTTCTTCTGGGACCAGTGCTGCTGCTTGTGCACATGGTGGTTCAGCCTAAGCCCCCCTGGCAGAAGTGTTTAAGGGTCATTTGTTATGGAAAAACTCGGACTTTTATGTTAGGGGCATGAAATATTTAGTATGCAAATCTGATACTGCTGTTGATGGGTAACTTATTAAGAGTCACGAACGCCACAGTGCAATTAGGGACTTGAGAAAGTGTGCAGCCATTGTTTCCAGATAGGTGGAATATAGCCATAAAGAGGAAAAGAAGACAAGAAGCAACTGCTGTGAATTACTGCAAGGGAAATTCAGGTTAGACATTAGGAAAACTTTCTCACAATCTGAGGAGTTAGTCACAGAAATAAACGACCCAGAGAGACAGAGGAACCTCCAGGAGGGTCTTTAAGAGGAGGTTGGGCCAACGTTGGCCAGGAATGATGTGGACCAGGTCCTGCCGCTGGTGAGCCAGAGAGCAGGCAGCCTCTCCAGGTCCCCTTCACCACTGTGGCTGTCAGTGGCCATGCTGTGAAAGCCTCTAGAGTTTATCTTAGTTCAATTTCTTATCCCTAATAAATCAAAAAAGTCCTGTGGCTCTTGTTACACTATCAGCCTGTTCTGTACTAAATATATCATCCTCAAAAGCGTTTTATGACTTCCAGAGGGGTTTGCGCACCAAGGCTTGTACCACGCGTGGTCTTCTCTTCCAGGCTCAGTAGCGCAGCGAGGTGGCTGTTTCATTGGGTTTCTAGAACAAGTCTTTAATTGGGTCTGGCTGGTTTGCATGGCCTGTGCTTTTTGTGCCAGTATTTGGCACACAAAGGGCTTACACAGTTCTCAACACTGAGGATCTCATTAGATGTTGATGCTGAAGTAAACGATGTCTTGCTTATGATTTTCCAAGTGTAGCTTTTTTCCCCCTCTGCTTTCTGAATTTCTGTTCAGTCCAGTAAATGGCTAATTTTAGCACCGTGCCAAATGTTTTATTGCTGTTGTCTATATCTTCAAGTTGGTCTATAAACCAATTTGGATTAGGTTTTTTGGGTTTTTTTCTGTCTTATCCCTTGCCAAAATTGATGCCGTTCATTCACTCAAAGTGCATGGGATGCAGGACTGATCTAACCAACATGATGTGATGGCTTCACCTCCTCAGCGGTCTGTAAAACACCTGGGTGGCCTTGGGGGAGACGCAAATCCAAGCCTTGAAGATCTCATCTTGTGAGATAAAGCGAGCTGTTGTTCCTGATGCTGACCAAATTGTGTGACTGTTTTGCAGGAAAAAAGAGTGCAAGTCTCCCCACCATTGACAAGAGGACCAAGTGCCTTTATACCAGAGAACGAAGTAAGTTTGCGCTTAGCTGGGCTGGGCGAGCGGTAGCTTTTAAAATGGAGATACTGAAGGATGGTTCTATGATCCTGTTTGCCCAGTAGTACCCAGTTGAGCCCCTTTGAGAGCAAAAGCGATGAATTCTCCAGAGCAGGCACCACTGGGTAAGAACCAGCCTGCACTTTCACACAAGTGGTACTGTTTGACATCTTTTCAGTTGCCAGCTCTCCCAGCAACAACCATGAGTGCTGGTTCTGCTCTTCTCTTGGGGGATGATCGCTTCTCTTAAGGCCAGGCCTAAGGGGAGGCCTGTACAGTGTGGCAGCAGTGCGATTGTAGAGCTCGCAGGGCTCAAACTGACCTTCAGTTTGAGAGAACCTGAAAATACGACTGACTCCTTACACTCTTACTGTGGCTTTTGAGAGAATTCATGGTTGAAAGGTACGATTTGACTTCAAATTCAAGATTTCTGCCCATGATTTAATGTTCAACTTAAGCCTTGATTTGCAGCTTGCTGCAGGAAGTAGAAACTTTGCTATGGTAGTGTTCTCCTGTGATCTCAAGTCTTTACAGAGCATTATTATTCCAGTTCAATTAATTATTTGGGATGGCGGACTATAAAACCAGGACCTTTGTTCTGTTTGTTTTGTTTTAAGTAGTTGCCAAAGGCAGACAATGCACATGCTAGAAGGGCCAAAAAGACATTTTGAAAAACGAGATAGATGCTGTTTTCTGAGTCTCTCTCCATTTACACATCATCAAGGTTTGAATCTAAACACAAACAGAGAAAATGTGAAGTCTGGCAACAAGACAACATAATGAAGCAAAAAGAGTCTTTTAGGCTTGGGAAGAGGGGAGCAGAATGAGTTCCAGACAGCCAAACTTGTGAAGAGGACTTCTGTTTCGTATGAAATACAGGATGAAATGGAGATGCCAAATCTTGTAATGACTTAATTTTTCTCCTGAAGTCAATAATTGTATAAAAAGTAGAAAAAATAAATGTAGCTATAATAATAACATTATTTGAGAGAATTGTTAATTTGTTTCACAGCTGATACTCTTGGTGAAGGCAGTAGCCAGGGGTGCAGGAGGAATCACTAAGTAGCTCTCAGAAAGGAGTAACCCCAGCTGTTATCCAGCAGAAGAAGGGAACCTCCACCTGGCTGGATAAAAGAGCTGTTCAGCATCATGAACAGATGTTAAATATTGTTTGTTAAGCAAATGACTACCTTTTCCCCCGTTCCTTGGCATGAAATAATACAGTGGATAGGAAGGATGTAGTTAGAGATTAGCAACACATTGAATGTCTCACAAATCTTGATAACAACACTGCTGGTGTCAAAGTCTGGTTTATTGTCGTAATGGAAGGAATATGGACAGGGCAATAACAACTTGATTGTAAAGGTTTCTGTTAAAGTGCCCTAAGGCTTTACAAACAGAATAAAAAAACATGTTTGTGAATCTATGGATGGTAATAAATCAGGAGGAAGTACATAGACAGTATGAAGAGGATGATAATATAGGTGGAGATAAATCTCCGAAGCAATAATGCTGCATATTGCTGTGCCTAACATAGCAACAGTGCAGTCCTACAGGATTGTATTTCAATTTTGTCAGCAGAATTTATTCTCCATACCTTGTACTCTTGCAAGGAAAACTCCTGACAAGCTGCAAAAGATTAGAAACCTTACCAGAGACAGGAAAAGTATGATTCCCCAAGAAACTACTAAGTGAGACAAAGATTTCTTAAATACATGGGAGATACACTTGCTGAAGACTAAGGGGCACTCCTTGGAGTGGAGTGAGGGATGTACTGTAATAAGTGAGATAAAACGGTCTCTAATGTGTGAATAAACTTCTGATGGTAAAAACATTCTTAAGGACAACTGAGGAGGCATCGTTTTGGGTACAAAACACAGAAAAGCTGTCATAGCTAACAGCTGCACTTGTAAAAACGATGGAGCTGCCTGACTGCATAGCTGATGCTTCCCTTTCTTTCTGGGCCCAGGAGTTAAAACAGGGAAGTACGGTGGTGAAAAGTGAAAATGTAGTGTGTTGTTTGTGTTTCTTTGTAACTTCTGTATCAGATTTGATGGAAAAATATTTGAGACACGGTCCACTCATCAGCCCATCATAAAGAAGGAAAATGTATTTTCAATAGAGTATTTCAGCAAAGGCATTGTGTCTTCTTGGTTTTAGGCGCTTTCTATCTTCATGCGCAGTAAACCAGCTAAAATGTTTTCTCATTTCGTGGTGTTTGCAATGGTAAGCTGGCTGGTTTAATACTGTGCAGTTTCAGAGTAAATACTGGGTATTCTGGTCTTGTGCTTGTAACGTCGGTGGTGAACATGTTGAGAATGGCTGTTCCTGGTGATAAACACTGAGTAATAGCACTAATTCTGTGTCAGGGCTTGCAGTGCAAGAGCTGCTTACCCTTTTGCTGTTTCATTTCATCTTGTGCCCAAGGTTTGGATTGGTTGGAATAATTAAAGAACAGCTTTTGTTTAAAGAAATCATTAAATTCCTATTCTAAATAATACTTGAATGTTATGGACAAATTAGCATTTGATCTCCTCTTCAATTATACAAGCACAGAAGGGGTAGATTGCCAGGCTGTTTCTATAATTTGGTTACATAACCCAGTTCCTCTCCATTAATTTTGAAATTGGTTTTAGGGCTGAATGCTCGGGTGGTGTGTGTCTATCCAGGCTGACTTCCATAAAGACTTTACTTTTCCATTTAGCCCTTGCTTACTTCCAGCTCTCGGTACAGATTTGACTTGAAGCATCTGAGTTTAGCCATTTTGGAAAGATCTACAGAAAAAAATGTTTTTTATTTTCTTAGAAACGTATTAAAATAACAGAGGTACAGTGTAACGTGTTCTTCAGTTCTTAGTATACAAGTAGCATCTGTATGTGTTTATGCGCAGGCATATGGGCATGGATGTTTACAAACGCACATCCAGATCTACGGCATTGCCTTCAAGTTTGGACACAAGCAAACCTTTCATACAGCAGGATATTTCTCTTCAGGGAAAATCTCTTTCTCTGTTTTTATTCGTCTTGTTTTTAAGGTTATGCAAGCAAATGGCTTGGATGAACGTACTAACCTTCTTGTGGAAGAATACTCTACGTCTGGTCGCCTGGACAACATCACGCAGGTGATGAGTATCCATACTCAGTACCTGGAGTCTTTCCTCCGCAGCCAGTTCTATATGTTGCGCATGGATGGGCCCCTTCCTTTGCCCTATAGGCACTACATTGCTATAATGGTATGTAACAACAGACAGTGTATTTTCTCCTGCAACTTTGGCTTTTGTATTTAAAAAAAAAAAAAAAAAAGGAAGACTTTAGAAAGGAGAGACAAGTGTGATTCTTCGGTAGGGAGTGAATTTTTGTAGCTGATTTTCATCAGGATAAAGGATGTCTAGCCAGAAGGTTTTCAGTGAGAAGGGAGAATTGGTAACATATATGTTTCCCTATTTGCCACAGCAAAACGCTTCTCACATGCCCAGGAGAGTGAGGTTTTACAAAGTTAAAACTGTGTAACCTTGTTTCCTGATATTTAACCATCAGTGCACAGCAGTAGGACAAGATGCAGTGGACTGAAGTCACAGCAAATCCCAGGTGGACACTAGGAAAACAATTTTACCATGAGGATGTTGAGACATTGCAGCAGGGGCCAAGGGAGGTTGTGTGGTCTCCAAGGATGGACATCCTGTCTGGACAAGGTTGCTCCGAGCAACCCGATCTAAGTCAGCCCTACTGTGAGCAGGGCGGTTGGACCAGATCTCCTCGAGAGACCTCTTCCCACCTAGACTAGATTCTGCTGTTCAGAGTAAAGTAATCAAACTTATTTTTATTGGAGAAACCTCCATACAGTATAGAAATGCTTTACAATATAAAACATGGCCCTTTGGAACAAAATTGTATTTTTGTTTTGTGTTAGTAACTTGTCTTCCACCTGCAGCAAGATGAGATTACATGTTGATGTGCTGCCCTTTTCCCTCTGTGTTTAAATGTTCCAGGCTGCTGCCAGACATCAGTGTTCCTACCTAATAAATATGCACGTTGATGAGTTTTTGAAGACTGGTGGGATTGCAGAATGGTTGAACGGTTTAGAATACATTCCCCAAAGACTGAAAAATCTGAACGAAATAAACAAACTCCTTGCACACCGGCCCTGGCTAATCACAAAAGAGCACATTCAGGTACCTGTTATGTCCTGCCCTGTAATAGCAGTAAATGTCCATTAAGAAGAAGTGCTAAGCACTTCGTTACCCTGACTGAGGAGAATTCAGGGAAGTGCTGGAGCATCAAATAAGCCAATAAATTCTTCTGTGTGACAATGCCAACAGGATTTACTTTTTAGGAATAGCATTGGCTACAATAACCCCAAAAGAAAAGAGATAATATATTAGATGTCTCTTTTTTTTTTTTTTTTTTTAATTCAGTGAGAGTTTGTGTGCAAGAGGAATATGATATTATTGGCAGAAAGTAATTGATCCCTTTTTAAAATAGATAGTGTTTTATAGAAAAGCTGGGGCCCAAAAGAAATTTTGTGTTTACATTTTTCTTTTAATTCTCATTTCAGAAACTTGTCAAGACTGGGGAAAATAATTGGTCTCTTCCTGAACTGGTGCATGCTGTTGTCCTGTTGGCACATTACCATGCCTTGGCGAGTTTTGTGTTTGGTAGTGGCATTAATCCTGAGAGAGATCCGGATACGTCTAATGGAGTCAGACTTATAGCAGTCAACAACTTCTGTGTCTGTGATCTTGCCAATGACAACAACATAGAAAACGCATCCCTCACAAGTAGCAACTTTGGGGTTAGTGTTGCAAGAAGACTCTTTTGCTTGCCTCTGTTTTGCATTAGAAAACTTCCTTCCGTTCTTTCCTGTTTAAATTTCAGGATAGTTTGAAAGTTTTTGTCTACTTCCCTGGAATGCTTGGGTTTGGTAACTTTTAGGTTGGCTCTAGCAGTTTGCAGTGTAATCTACTGAAAAGCACATTGGAACGGCAGATGGTAGTCAGGGTCGTGTGATTTCGGTAGTTCATCTCACAACCCGTTGGGCAAGGCTAAAACTTTGCTTTCAATTGAAAGCTTAAAGTCCCACTTTCTTCAGATAGTGTGTTGCTTACTGGAGCTGTCATCCATGTTCCTAAAATGTGTGTGTGGTGGGGGGGGGGAAGAAAAAAAAAAGAAAAAGTAAAAAAAAGAAATGGGAAAAAATGCAGATCATAATAATAATTTTTACTTCAAAGCCTATGATCATGAAACAGGCCAATTCTGAAACGCTTCCATGTAGTTGGGAGGAAATGTCTGAAATAAAATGACTTCATTCTCCATGCTGGTGTTTCAATGTTGAGTCAACCAACAGAGAAATTTGATTACTAGTTAATTAAATGAGGATTTTTTCTGAAAGTGGCTCTGTAATGCTTTGCCCTTGAATTAATGCCAGTTGCTGAATAGCTTCGTCACCTTTGATGAAAGATTGGGATTAAGAGCAGAGTCACTAGATATATTGTTAGAAATGAGCAGGACAATGTGAGCATGGGATCAGTCAGTTCAGATCCTGTATCTTAAGTTTCTGGGCTGAAAGACATGCTAGCTCAAAGCACCAGGGTGTCTCATTCTGTATTTGTAGTGCGCAAAGGGCTGCTGCTGACTGTGTGCTGCGTGTTAGGCGTACTAGAAAATGCTTATAGCTATGGGCAGAAGATCAGAATCAAAAGGAAAAGATGGAAAAGAAGAACTAAAAAAAGTTGAACTAAGTGCAGATCACAGAACCCCAAACTTTTATGTATTTCTAGTAAAGAGGCCTGTTTTCCTTACAAAAGCAGCAAAAAGGGTCAACATAATGGTTATTTTGGTCACATGTAATGAAAAGAAATGGAAAGAAGAAGGAGACACTGGTTGGCTGTCTCAGGTTGTGTTCCTGTATTGCAGTGTTGCACTGCATCACTTTGCAAACGTATTTTGTGATAGCAGTAGAGTGAGATAAATCACCCTAATATTAATTTTCTGATACATGTAGGGCACACAGATGGCTTTTCATGAGCCGTACATGGTGGAATAGATATTATAGACAACATGGTTTCCACGTTCAAAACCACTGCTAATCCCACTGCAGCAGACTGCTGCCATGGGTTAGAGTAACACTCCAGCTCCCTTCCTCTCGCTGTCTGAAAGCTTTGTCTGTGCTGTGCGTACAAAATGCCTTCGGGCTTCAGTTTGCTGCTGCTACCTGCTTTTGAGAACAACGTTTATTGTCAAGCATGAAATCTGAAGATGACACCCGTTGTCTATCTTCTAATTTTGCAGAATGTCATGGTGTTTTTGCAGATTACAGATTCTTTAAGTGAGCTGGAGGCCTTAATGGAAAGGATGAAGAGACTACAGGAAGATAAAGAGGATGAGGAAGCCTCTCAGGAAGAGATGGCAACTCGCTTTGAAAAGGAGAAGAAGGAGAGTCTGCTAGTAATTAGTGGAGGTATTTGTGATTTTTCCAGTTCCATTTTGTTTGTGCTTTTTAAGAACTAAACACTTGAGGCCAGTTCAGTGACTACAACTTTTCCTGTCCATTTCTTTATTCTGGCTCTTGGTCTAGTAGGAGTGTTGTTAGGGTGGCCCTGTCACTTGCTTAATCTGCTTAAGATTTCTTGATTGGCAAATAGTAGTCTCCTTTTTGCTACTTGAAATCTCGCTTTTATGCATTAAAAAAAAAAGGCTTTAGGCTTCTTTAAAAAGTTGGGTGTAAATTTATTTCCTTATGTGCTCTGTATCTTCAAATTAATTCATTCATGTAAATACTCAGTATTATTTCACAGGTTTAGGTTCTACAATGCTTAGAATTTCAGTGACCCTCATAAATAACCTTTAGATATGTGTCTTGTTCAGGAAATAGATTGGTACGAGACTCAGCTTTTTACCATTTGAATTACTTCACATCTGGAAAGGACAACTCTAACTTGCTGATTTGAGTGATCATACTGCTGTGCTGTTCCTCTGCCTGCGTTGTGACAGAGATTTCTTAGCATTTGTTTTCTTCTTAAAGAATTTTCAAAATTCTGAGCTGAAACCTTCTTTTCCAGTATTTTTCATGTGCTCTGAAGGCCTTCAGCTCCAACAATCCATACAATGAAATTTGTTTCCTATAGACAGCAAGAGGTTTTTTCCAAATAAAGTGTTTGAAGGAATAATATTGTTAAGATTATCAGAATCTGCAACCGTATCCTCATAGTAGAGGCTACTTGAAGATGGAAGCTTGTGTCTTTTTAAGAAGAAGAAATGCTTCACATTTTACCAACATTGCTCTGTAGATCCTGGTTTAAAGGTATCTAAGTTTCCGTGCCCAAAAGGGAGGAAGAACATACTGTGGATCAGCAGAGAAATTGTTTTGTGGCTCTCTAGGAACATGCAAAATCTCTGAAAGAAAATACATCCAGCAATGTCGAGGCTGGATTTTGGGAAATGGACCTTGTCCATTCTCCTTCTGTTTTTCTTTGGCCAGACAGTGTCAACAGCGCAGACAAACTGACACCCACTGCAGTTTCATTGTCAAATTGGGACTCCATGAGCTTCTGCAACTTCAAGAGTATAAGGAAGAAATGTTGTTTGGGACAGAAGGGATTTTTTGGTGGGATTGCTGATAGGCTGGACATTAGGAAATATTAGGCTGGACATTAGGAAATATTACTTCTCGGAAAGGGTAGTCAGGCACTGGAATGCACTGCCCAGGGAGGTGGTGGAGTCACCGACCATGGGGGTGTTCAAGAAACATTTGGATGTTGTGTTGAGGGATATGATTTAGCTGAGAAGTATTGGTGATGGTTGGACTGGATGATCTTTTAGGTCTTTTCCAATCATGATAATTCTGTGATTCTGTGATTCTGTTTTGTTGACTTTCCTCCCTCTTTGCTGGTTTGAGTTGAGGAGTCTATATGTGTTGGGCCTTTACCCTTTCATGAAATTCAGTCCCTGTCAGGGAGAGGAGTGTATGTGCGCAAGTTTTTTATTCACTGTGGATTTGCTGTAGCAGATGCTATGAGAGCTTCTTCCTACGCAGTTATGTTTTGATTGTTTAATGAGGCAAAGAGGAGATAAAGCACTTCTGCAATTCTTAGTTGAACTGACTTTTCAAGGTGCTAACAGTGGACATATGGCAACTGTTCTGTCAATGCAGGTGGAAGCAAGCCAGGATTTTAACATCAGGGTCAAATGCAGTCAGCTATGCAGTAGTCAACTTCTGCAGAGGTAGTTACACAATCAAGCCACCTGTTTATTCGGGAGGGAAAGATTGATTCCTGATAGAGAGCCTGCACTTGCTTAGTGACTTGTTTTGGAGCTCTTTGAAGATGCTTAGTTACTAGACCTTCTGGCAGAATTTTAGCCTGATGTACAGTAGAGCTCTTTGCTTTCATGTAATCTGCAACTGGTATTTACACGTGGATTGTTGCATTGCTTTCTGGTTGCTCGTACTCCGGGTTATAAACCAGAGCTGGTGTAATTCCTGACACCATACCTGCTCTGCATAGCAATTCTGTTGTCAAGGGTACAGTTTTATCCTAGCACAATTACTTTACTAACGGGATTCATCTTCCTGATTTAAGACACCTAGCCTCCCTCAGAAGTCAACAGAGAGAAAAGCACACCTCCAGACAGAAGTTTAGCCCGTCTCTTCTTGTTTTGTAGAAGTGTGTCAGATATCTGGTGTAGGCTGACGTTTAGTTGGCGCGGTGAAAGGGATGGGTCCCATACAAGCAGATTGGGATTGAAATATTATTTTCCTTTGCACCACTTGTAAAATTGTTCTGTAATCCTGTAGTAGAGTGGTAGTTGGAAGTTGGTGCTAGCTCATCTGCTTGCCTAAAGCAAAGCATTTTGCTGTTCTATTCACAGCATTTGATGATGAAATAGTTTCTACGGATGTCTCCCGCTATATTGAAGATCCTGGGTTTGGGTACAAAGACTTTGCAAGGCGAGGAGAAGACCATCTGCCAACATTCAGAGCTCAGGTACCATCCCTTTAAAGTCCATTCACTGGAAGAACTCTTTATTCCTATCATTTTATCAAGTATTCTGTGTCCAGTGCTTATCAATACCCAGATGTATATATATCTGTAAGAGCAATTTAGTGAGTATCATTCTCATGTATGCACCAAATCACTGGGCTTTGAACGTCAGGAAAGAAAAGGAGTTCCTAAATGTGATTACTGAGGTTTTGGCTATGTTTGAGTATATATTTTTTTAGTGCTGTTGAAAGAACAGCATGTACGTTTTACCTGTACGTTGTCTTACGTATCGGTATCTTTTTCCATGACCAGACTCATGGACTTCAAAATATGTGTAACAGGAGGGACATTTGAGGCGGTTCTGTTCCAGCCTGCAGAGTGGGTTGATCAGCAGTCTAGTAATGAATTGTAGGCAATGGAAGAAATCTTAAACCAGATCAGAGAACTTCAACTAAAAAAAACCCACTAGGTGCAGGAAAACTCCATGGTGAGCAGATGTATCTAAGACTGTAAAATAAGGAATCCATGATCACTCTCAGAAAATTTATTCAGCTATACAGCAGTGTCTGCTGCGCGGGGTGATTTACTCTGCGGTCTTTGTATGAGCCTAAAGTGGGTAGATATTGCCAAAAAGAATAAGGCAGAGTCAGTGCCTATAAATCAAACGTTCTGTTTAACTACTTTAGGAGCAGCAGGCTGCCATGGAAAAAAAGCTTTACAGAAGTAGAAATGGGAACTGAAACATCTCAGCTCTTAAATAAACAGGACAGCTTCTGGCCTACATTCAAAGGAATCACCTTGATAATTTAACTTTATTAGTATGTCCTACTCTTAAGCAGTTAGATGTATATATCCACAGCCTCCCAAATGCTCTGCTATTACTGCTGTTTAAATTGTGGTAGCATCCCAAAACTCTGCAATAAATCTAATTCTTATTTTGCTAAAGCAAGACTGCCCTTTATCTCTGTAGCTTTCAACTGAGAAACAGTAAAAGGTATTCCGTACACAGCAGAATGTCTTTATTTTTTTTTTTTTCATTTTTTCCTTTTTCATTGTTGGTATGGATCAACTGCTATTAGAAAACAGCACTTACCCCCTCCTGGGGCTTCTGATTTTCAGCGACTTTTATGATGCCCCAGGACTTTTATGATGCCCCTGGACACCTTTACAGGGCAGTAGGTACGGCACATGTCTCACAAGCCTTACGATCTTTTGGACTGGCAGCTGGAGGCCAAGTGTGATGTTGTGGCATGTCGCAGATGTCACTGAATGCCTGTTAGGCAGCTGAATATTGTCCTGCATACTGTTCCTCTCTAGCCTAATGAGAGGGCCAGTCCAGTAGATGTGCTCTGAAGAACCTGGGTGAGGACTCTTGCCCAGCAGTACCTTTGGAAAACAGCCAGCCACAGGAGGGATGCTGAGATGATGCCCTCGATGGCAAAGATGGCATTGGTGATTGAATGATTGAACACTTGCCAAGGCTGTGGGCAAACTAACGTGTTCGGTACAACCACAGCGCAGAGAGTGGTTGCACATTGCTCTGAAGTAGGGTTGTTCTCCACTGCTGATGCCATGCCACCACTCTGCAAAGATTTCCCGTTCCCGGTACGAGCAGGCAAGCTTTTATCCTTACAATACAGGTGCTAAGACTAAAGCAGCCTGGATTTTATTAGTTTGTTCTAGGACGGTTCAGCACTTTACTCAATGATTGTACATCCTGGCTGGAAGT
Source organism: Tetrax tetrax (assembly GCA_009806455.1). NCBI lineage: Eukaryota > Metazoa > Chordata > Aves > Otidiformes > Otididae > Tetrax > Tetrax tetrax. Next base: position 32,765 of record WHYT01017612.1, read on the forward strand.
AAATACTCCATCTCTGCTCACAGCTAAGCATCAAAGCCTCCAGGAGGACTAAGTTTTTGTACTTACAGGTCCACCTCACATAGAATGGCCCTGGTTGGAGTGGCACAGCAGACAGTGGAAAATCACGTCAATGCTTCAAGAGAAGCTTGAGGTTTTTTCTCCTGTAGGCTAATGATAGCCAGCTGGAGGTGGGGTGTTGCAATATGATATTCATTGCCAGGAAGTGTGGGGGAATGGAGCAGGTGATGTGGATGAAGGAGTCAAAATGCAAATTTTTTGAAGAGAATAAAGTTTTAACTAGCAGACAACAAAACCTCTTGAGCTATAGAGAGGATCAGACAGAGACTTCACTTCACTTGTACATCTATGTATTTCCTTCTCTTTCTGCAGGACTATACTTGGGAAAATCATGGCTTTTCCCTTGTAAACAGGCTTTATTCTGATATTGGGCATCTCCTTGATGAGAAGTTTCGGATGGTGTATAACCTCACGTATAACACTATGGCAACACATGAAGATGTTGATACAACTACGCTAAGAAGAGCTTTATTTAACTATGTCCACTGTATGTATGGAATCAGGTACGGAGAAAAATCCCCTGGCTTAGGAGTGCATTTTAAACTCTGTAAACAGAATGAAAAATGAACCAGGTAGAAAGCATGAGTTTAGACTCTGGGTGTTAAAATGGAGAAGGTACCTCAGTTAGAGTGGTTTTGCTGGCTTATCGGTATAACTTTTGCTTCCAGTGGAGAAAATTATTATGAATCAGGATGGAAATTATTACAGAAATGTCTTTCTCTGAAGCCAGCCTGTATCCTTTGTTCAGAAAAGACAACATCATAGTATTAAGCCTTTCAGCTCCTCTGTTAGCAGGTGGTTGTCTAGAATGTATAGTAAATGCTCCAGTTCCTAAACTTAAGAACATAATGCTTCAGAAGACCATGCTTTTAAAAACATATCCAACAGAGTGATTGCCTGTGTTATTTAGGTATGATGACTATGATTATGGAGAAGTTAATCAGTTACTTGAACGCAGCCTGAAGGTTTACATAAAGACAGTGACCTGCTACCCAGAGAGAACTACCAAGCGCATGTACGATAGTTACTGGCGTCAGTTCAAGCACTCGGAGAAGGTACGTATTTCACAGCCAAATAGGCTTCACAGAGACCCCTGTGCTGTTTAAAAATGAAAATATGGTGACACCTGAAAATGGCAATATTTGTCAAACAAACTGGTTTTAGCCAGAGAAAAACAAACGAGATTAATTCATTGAGTGTTGAGATACCAGTTTTACAAAAATACTTCTTAGTGTACTGGAAATACCGATTCTTTTTTTTATTATTATTTTGAGTGACTTCTTCATAAAATTGAAGTGACAACTGGTAAAGAAAAGTGGATAAACTTTGGAATGCAGAAGTAGTCAACTATGCCAAAACTTGGGATTTGCGGATCAAAAAAAGACCTTAAGTCATATATATATGACTTTATATATATATATAAAATCTTCATGGTATATATATAATCTTCATGGTGTTTTTCATCGATAAAAATGTCAATGTGTCTTCAGATATCCAAGTTAAGTGCTTCCTGACAAGGGTTCAGTGCCTGTGTGCCCGATAGCCTGTCTGGCGTGTAACTGTTCCTTGTTCTCTGCTCCTGTGTGGTGGTCGAAGGTGGTAGTGAAGAAGACGAAATACAATTCATAAAGAATTAGTACTGTTAGGATACAATAATGGTTTTATTGGGACTTCTCAGATGAAAGATCGCTTAAAGCAGCAGTTGAGGCTAGGTCCTTGCAGGCCTGGGATGATGTTTAGAGTTGGCACATTACACAGCTGTCTCAAGAGGAACAGAGTCCTGCAGCAGGGTACGGGGAGCAAGGACACAGTTTCTTGCAGGGATACTTTACTGAAGGTTAGAAATTGTAGCCTAAATGAATAAATGGTGTTGCATTCAGAGGTGAACTAAACGGCTGATTTAATTTTTAACAGGTTCATGTCAATCTACTTCTAATGGAAGCTCGTATGCAAGCCGAACTCCTGTATGCTCTTCGTGCCATAACTCGTCACTTGACCTGAAGCTTTCGCTGGGCAGGAGTAAAGGAGTTTTTACGGCGTATGTAAAGACCTTTTGAAATAGATACACACCAGAAGCTGTTTGTGATGTAGCATCAGGTTATTCAATTCTCTAGTGTCAAAGTTTAGCCGTGCTTCTTGACGGCTGTAATGTGCAATGACGTGTTTTATTTTCTTGATGCTTAACATTACTAATGATAACAAAAGTAACACTGAGGAGCACTACTCTGCGTTGTTTCCAGCTGGATTTCTGCACCGTGGTCAGGATCCTGAAACTGTTTTTATTATATCCAATCCTAGCGCTTTGTTCATTAAGCACCAGAGTGAAGTGCTTAGAGACTTCTTTTTCCAAGCAATCATTTTTCAGATTAGTGGAGTCCAGCAGGAGATCGGTTCTGCCTGTCCTGAGAATGTACCACCATGTCGTGACTCGTGACAGAGACGTGCGGGCTGCGTTGCATTGGATTGCCCACTGGATTTCTTCTGTCTTCTGGAGACTGCTTGCCAGTCACTGTCTTACTACAGCAATTGAAGGTGATGCGAGATGTGGATGCAAACATTGAGCACACTTTAATGTGAAATTAATCATGATAAATCCTACAGCATGCTACTGAAGTGCAAAACTCACCTGCTTTGTCGTGCCTCTTCCCAAGAGAAGAGGCCTCACAATTTGCCATTTCAGCTGCACTTCCTGTGTTTCAATCATGCGTAATCTTGTTTTACTGACAGTCACCCTCAGCTGTCCTTACAGTATCCATGCTCATCACATGTTGCAATTTGTTTAGTTGGCACCTACAAAGTTAATACACAGGCTGACCAAAAAATAGCGTTGTGGGGTTTTTTGCACTCTCTTCTTTCTCAATGTTTTAACTAAGGAAAGTAAAGGAAGGCTAGCATACCTGTTCTTTCATATTGGATGTATAGAAATTTATTTCCCATAACTTTTTCATAGCATGAAATTGTAATATTCAAAGTTTAAAAAGTTTCTATGCATTAGTGTGAGTGAACAAAAGAAAAGTGCAATATTTAAAAAGAAAGCAAGCTTTTTTCCCTGTCATGCCACTGCTAAGGTGTCCTTCTTATATAGCCATAAAGAAATTTTAAAACCAAATTTCTTTATTGTCTAAGGCCTAGCAGTTTTGTTTTAGCTTTTATGGCTTAAGACAACCTGATACTGAGATGCCAAAGCATCCCCAAAACAAAGCATTCTTGGACAACCGGTAATATTGGGGAAGGGAAGAAATAAGCTGCCAAAAATGTCACACTTTTGTGCTGGTTTCTGTTGCTTTTGACTAATTTTTAAGAGCACAAAATGTTGATATTTATAGCTTTATTTTGTATTGCATTTAATGAACCAGTGAAGTGCCTAAAGAGATGCTTAAACTTACCTGGTAGGATGCAAGTTGTCACTGCTTCAACTTTTGTCTGTTGGTTTGGACTTTCCGTGTTTCTTTGAGGAGGGTGACCCTTACTTCTGTTGCATACATTCAAAACTAACTGGATAGGTTTCTTTTTCATGTTCCATTGGGTTGTAGAAGTCAATACAGGATTTTTTTTTTCCATTGGTGATTGCAGAATAATTGAAAAAAAATCCTCTCAGTCATATTTTAACACTTTTCATTGACAAAATCATGGACCAGTACGCTACTAAAGTTAGTTTTCTCTTTTCCTGATACCTTGCTGTGACTTCGCATGTTGGTTTTTTCGCTTTATCTGTCTGTTCCAGATTGGAAAGCTAAATGATTGTACACTTTTCTGCACTTTCAAACTGCAGACTCTGCATGTGAAAATCTTTTGAGGAAGAAATCAGTAATTTATTTTTTTTTTTAATGTGACGCTGGCTATTTAGAAAACTACCCAGTAGACAGCATCAGACTCTCTTCTAGGGAGAGCTTTGGGTAAAAGATCAGATTTCTTTATCTTGTATAGCTAACTGCAAAGATTTCTCAAAAGTTTTGAGATGCTCATATATATAAACTTAGATTAACTTTCTAAGTTGTTTTGATCCTTTTTCCTCCCTCTTGTGGCTGTGGTGGCCATGCCTAATGGCTTTTGTGCATAAAACAGTTCTGCTGAGAGAAGTTTTCATGCAATACTTTTGCTTTTTTTCAAATGATGGGAACTGTACAGTAGTACTTTAAATTCCTTTGCTTCAAAAAGTCAAGTAGTTCTCAAGAAGCACAGTTGAGCTCTGGAAAGGAGGTGAAACTAGATTTGGGTAACTAATAGGACAGCTTAGTTTCCCTTCAGAAAAGCAAAGACTCTTAGAGTAGGTTGACTTGTGCGTTTGGAAACATGAGTGCCTTTACTTCTTTCCTTATGAAATATACTTGCCAGCTCAAATGCCTTCTGAGCAAAGTACATGAGCAGATTTGAAATACAGAAACCATAAAGGAATTGCTTCATAACATTTGTAGTAAACCAGTGATTTTTTTTATTTTTTTTTTTTTTTGTAAGGTGCCATATCAAATCACATATGGCCTGCAAGACATTCCACCGTAGGAAATGTCATTGTACAACTAGTTTGCTATTTCTCTTTTTTTTTTTAATATTAAATGCAAACTTGAAACTTCTGGAAATGTTTTCCAAGTGGCATTTTTTTTCAAAGTATTGCATTTACAGTGTAACAATTTATAGCCTAGTTTTTATACTGTAATCTATGATTTTTCATAGGTGTTTGTTCAGTATGGGTGTTTAAAGTCAGACAACTCTACCATACACTTTATGCACGCTTTAGGCTCACACTGTGCCAAATTTCAATGTGCAAGTGTTCTTGGATTTTTTGCATTGTTAAAGCACTCATGAATGTGAATCTTGACACTTTGTTCATTAATATTATTCTCAAGAGTATCGTAGTCGTCGGAAGTGTAGATGCTCTCCCTCTGTGTTTCTTTATTGGAATAGATACTACCAGCATTAATGTTAGTCCACAAAATCCCAGCCGTGACCAACATGAAAACAAAGTGTACAGTCTCCTGTCTGCTGAAGAGACAGCTTGGGAGGCACAAATTAACCAGCCAGCGCAGGGAACGCTGTAAGTAGGGAACAGAGCTTTTGAGCATGGACAGCTTCTTATCATTGCAGAATAGCTTCAAATCTGTGGTGCCATAGCGTACATTCTTGCTGAAACTGTTCCTTTTTTTTTTTTTTTTTTTTTTTTTTGTAATGAAGAGAAGTGAAAAAGGTGCCAACTGGAGAAAGCATTTGCATTTCCCAGAACACACTGCCTGCAGCCAAACATCCCAAGAGTGCCATCATACCGGATCAGAAACCAGTTTAAACTCGGGTGCAGTTTGTGCAGATAGCTACAGAAGGCAGTGTTGTGGTGTCCTGTGAGAATTTCAGTGAGCTGTAGATGGATTTGTTTTCATCAAGACTGAACTGAAACGTATCTTCTTTGTCCTAAAACCTTCGTTAAAATGAAAAGGATGTACTTTCAGCTTTAAAAGTTAAAGAATTGCCAGTATCAGCTCTCCCTATGTGCTAAAAAAACTTTAAAGACAGGAAAATCAGTGATGGTAAACAATTCTAAACACAGGTCTCTATAAATTTAGAACAGATCGGAAGAGAACAAAAAGGAAAGCATTTTGCTTCTCTGTTACTTAAGTGCAGAAGCTGAAAGCACCAAATTCTTCAAAAGTGTTTTTATTCATAGTGGTGCAGATAGATGTTTTAATGGGATTTGGAAAAAGCAGCTAGTTGCCTAAGTTTCAATGGGAATTTAAGCACCTAGGCACTTAGCAAAATCCTACAAGGGGCCCACTTGCATTTTTGAGTCAGACTTTTAAAGATACTTAGTCACCTAAATTCAACAGAATAAAATCGGTTTCCATAGAGATTAATGGAATAATGTGTAGCAGATCCATGTGATTTGCAGCAATTGTTAATGAAATTGATTGTTTTGGGGACTTAATATAGGCTTAGAGAAATCTTTCCCAAAGCAGTTAAACTGTAAGCTGCTGCTCTTGCAGAACAGGTTCTCGGTGTTTCTCATGCATGTGTGTTTTCCGTGAACATAGGCACGCATTTCAGGCTCATGTTCCAAAGTTTGGACTCCCTTTCAGAAGAGCTGGATTATTTAACCTCTATTTGCAGAAAAGATGTATTGGCAATAGCAGGTGGATAGCTTGTGCCTGGACTAAGAAGTTTTGGCCAGAAAGAAATACTCCAGATCTTCTCGATTTCAAGTTATGTTCTTTCAATTACTTTCCTTGGAGGTTTGGGTCCTTCTCCCGTAAATAAGGGGTGATGTTGCACAAAATGGAGGGAGAGGAGAGTAGATTCATTGTAAATGAACTATCCCAGAGCTGATCTGAATATAAAGCTGTAAGAATTAGTTTGTTGTTAGTGATCATTCCCAGAGCTGGACAGAAATGTCAGTTTTCACTGTCGGAACTTCAGATTTGTTCTCTCTGAAGTCCCTCAGCACTGTGTTTGTCTGAAGAGATGCATCCACCAGCTTTTCCACATTTTGGAGTTGTAAGTGAAAATTTTTGTCTCCAAATGAAAATGAATTTAGCATTTTATACCTGCTGCATAGATCACAGGTGTGGGAGACGGAGAGAGCACAGTAGTAGGAGGAAGCTGTAGGAGCATCTTGATCAGTGTTAAGGTATCCCTTACCGCATGTTTCCTGGCACACGGTCGTGCTGCTACTCCCCCAACACACATCAGGTCTCTCTTGGAGACATTTAATCCTTCTGTTGCTCACCAGGGGCAAAAATTCTTATTTTCTAATCTGCCACCACAGGTCTGCATCAAGTGCTTCCTATCTTCCCAACTCAACCCCTAGCAGTCACGCAGGGACATCTGAAAAACAGTGCTGGGTTCCTGTGTCGTCGTTTGCCGTTGTGTTCAGAGGGTCTTTCTCCTGTTCAGAAACACTTGATTGCTGCATTAGGTTGTTTCTGGACAGGAAGATCCTAAATGTGGTTCAAAAGGATGGCACTCAGTACTTGCTTGCAACATGGAGATAGCATTTGCAGTAGCGTATCAGATCCCTCTCTGGAGTTACAGTGATAATCCAGTGGATCCACTAAGGAAACGCGTTCTTCAGCAAAACTTCCCACGCTTGAGCTGTTCAGCCGTGCAGGTTTCTTTGAGGGACATCTGATGGGGGATTCGAGGCTCTCTTGTGCCAAGCAGGCTTACAGGGCCGTTGGGTCTGCAGCTCCTTGGGTGCCTTGCAGGCGGGCAGACCGCGGCTGGCCTCTGGAACGAGCGGATTTGGGTTTTTTCACTTATCCATGCGATAAACCCAAACGCACTCTGTGGCTGCTGGAGACGTAGGCAGGGTTGGGTGTTCCTACGGGTGCTGAGTATCATCAGGGCTTGTGGAGAATAGAAATCTGAATTCTGCTCTTGTTCCCAGCAGTAGTTAGAGGTGGTATTGAAGATGCCAATTAATATACTAATTGTGGGGAGCGAGCCACGCTGTCAGCATCAGAAGTTACAGACCACAGGCGCTCTCGAGGGGACACAACCAGCGCAGGAGGAGTTGACATGTTGGTTGGTTGAAGAAACTTCACCCATGTGTCTGAGAGGTTCTTGTGTGTGTCTGCGTGGGGAGACGGTGAGAGGTGCCTCCTTCTGAGGTGTCCGGAGGGCTGCTGTAGGACAAGAGCTGGGGCTCTTTCCTTACTCCATGGATGGAGTTCATGTCTGCCCAAGAAAAATGCACTGCTGTTGAATTGCATTTTCTTGCCTCCGTCAGCGCTTTGAAGGGGGTCTTCAGACAAAATGGGTGAATCGCCATGCACCGTGTCTCCAGCTGAGGGGTGTGGGGCGCAGAGACAGCAGCAGGTCCAAACAGCACACTCCAAAACCGTTTCTCACTCCGCACTTCACGCTCACGTCGTGCCGCCAGACCCAAACCTCTTCCCTCCAGCCCGGCTGCCACGTGCCCGGGTGGCTGCAGGAGCAGCCCTCTCCGGCTGCTGGGAGATGCGGCCGCTTTTAGGGGAAAAATAATAATAATTAGGCTACAGCCCTTGGACTCCACGAGGCGACACAGTCAGAAATCTTTTCACGACTGTGACCGGAACTGGATATAAACTGTAGCTTAAAAAAATAGGAATTCTGTAAACTTGAAATCTCTCGGTTTTACCCCCTTCTCCTTTTGCTGGAAAGCCACACGATGAATGTATATGCTTTATCTTTCTCTCCAACGTAACTGAAAATCAGATGGCCAACTCCTTGTTTTGTACTAGCCTTTTTTTTTAAAAAAAAAAAAAAAGAAAAAGTTTGTGAGCAATATATGTAGCATGCTGTGAACGTCTGTTTTGATCTTTATAGTTCCTCTTTAATCCATCAGTATTAACACCAGTTCTTTTTTGTGTTCCCCCTGGTACTTCGTACGCAGTGTAAGCAGAAGCTGTGATGGGCTTTGCAGTCCTGTGCCGTGTTACTGTAACTCCTTGATTTTTTTAGGAAGCACCTGACTGTGGGCCACCCTGGGGCAGGCAGCGTGCCCGTACACGACTGCCACTTTTTGGTCTCTTGTACTATGTATAGTTTTAAGTAGAATAAGCTTTTTAACAGAATATTGATGCGGTTTATGAGTCACGCAGGCTGCAAGTGTCTGGTGTGTGAGAGTCTTTGTATTTATAGTTGTTGGGGTTTGGTTTTTTGTTTTGTTGTTGGTTTTTTGTTTTTTTTTTTTTTTTTAATTCGTAAAGTAGCAAACTTGATAAACATAGCCACTTTAAACTGCTCTTGCTAAACAGACCCTGCTGTAGACAAAATACCACTGTAAACACAGGGAGGCGCGCCGGCAGACCTCCCTCCGCAGTGGGTGAGCTGAGCCCCGCTCTGCGAAAAGCGCGGTCCGAGCTGCACGGCCGCCCTGGGTTTGGCCGCAGTTGGACCCAAACTCTGGAAAGGCCAGGGTCTGGGCTGTGTTTCAGCCCCCTCCGTGCCTGTAAGCCCGCCACTGGCTGTCCCCCCCCCACGATCTGGGGAATGTGAGTCTTGCTGGTGTGGGAGGGATGGACGGACCAGGCGCTGGACCGAAAACGTGGGCACGGTGTTTCTGCAGCCGAAAAGCTTCCAAGCCTCTCCCGAGTGCAAAAATTGGCCCTTGATTTGCTGTCTGCAGAGCCCAGCGTGTGGGGGGTAAGAAGCGGCGTAGGCTCCCCACCGGCAGCTGTGGGTCTGAGCCCCCTTGCCCACAGGCTGGGGCGGTGGGCAGGGCAGTGCCCGGGGGGTTTCATTGCATTTCGTTGCATCTCCCACCCCTCACCCTCTGGACAGGGGCTAAACTGTACCCAACCCAGCAGCTGTCAGCTTCTTGCTCCTGCTCCGGCCACGCGGGTGTTTTGGGACGGAGAATTAAGGACAAAGCTCCCATCCTGCCTCTCCCTCCCACCACCTCGAAGCGGGGAAGCGCGGTAGCTCGGTGGGTCCCAGGGTCCCCGCAGCATCCGGCGGGCGGGTGGCACGTCACCCGTCCTCCCTCCTGGGCCACCACCTGCCCTGGGCTCTGGAGAGATGCCGCGGGCTCCGTGCTTTCACAGGAGGTTTGCCTGCGAGGTGAGGCAGCTGCTAGGAGCTCACTGTGGGTTTCCACAGCAGCTTTTATCATTTATTTTTTTCTGTTGTTGCTGGTTGGGATTTTTTTCGTTGTTTTTTTTTTTCTTTGCAGAGGACAGACTGACCTAGTGGGATGGATTTTTTTTTTTTGTGTGTGTGACTTTTGTTAGTTTTTAAGTTACCCGACTTGAATTTATCTGAACAGATGCAGAAGGAACTTTTTTTTTTTGTGAGTTAAGAGACAAAAATGCATTTTTAAAAAAAAGGAATCGTGTATTAACATTTTAACAGCAATTCATAAATCTGCACTTTTTATGAGGTTTTGAAAAATCTATTTATAGGTACGGAACAATGGGGTTTGTTTAAAACTGTATCGCATTTATACTTGCTGAAATTACTTTCATTGTTATCAGTAGGAATTTCATTGGTTAAATAAAATTAATAAAACATGTCTCCTGTTTGATGCATTGTTTGCTTCATGGTGGGAACACATCTTTGGAGCAGAGCATCCTGAGTTTTGGGATGAGATCCAGTCCTGGAAGTGTTGTTCTCCTCCATGCCCGTGTCTTCGTTTTTAATTTATGTATTATTTAATATTTAGATTATTTGTATATGGATAGAGATAATAATTCTATTTAATCTATATTAATATAGGTCCCGAAAAATATATAGCGCTTGCTGAAGGGGATGTCTAACAGGCAGGGGGATGGGGTGACAGGCATCATGATGTTCACTCTTGATGTGGGGCCAGTCACCTTCCCCTTAGAGACTTGTTTTGTGAAGGCCGCGGGCAGCGGGATGCACCGGGAGCTGCTCCCTCCCAGGGAGCCCTGAGTGACCCCCAGAGCAGAAGCGGGCGAGAGCTGTAGAAGCACGAAGGAAATGCGAAGGGGAGAGGTAATGCGTGCTGCTCGGGTGCTGGATTGCCCTGAGCCCCTGCAGCCGGGCCATCTGCGCCGTCCAGCTCCCCAAAAGGGTGCCATAGGGCTGAGGGCTCGCTGAGGGGGGTTGTCCTGGGAGCGATGCTCATCCCCCCTCTAGAGAGACAAAATGAGTTCACACAAGCAGCTGCGGGTGGTTTGGATGTATCTTAACCCTCCTGCTGCTGGATGCCCAGCTGGCCTGTCCTCGCCCTACAATGGAAATAACCCCCCAAAATACCCTAAAAACCCATTTCCAGTTCTGCTAGAGGTAGTGTGTGCCCCGAGGAGGGCTGTGACCCAGGGCTGTCACAGCACGGCCGTTGGCTACTGGCACCTTTGGCTGGTTCAGCTTCATCCGCCCTGAAAAATATACATAATCACAAGAATAATTAAAAAAAAAACAAACTAGATCTGTAAATTCATAAAGTGCTTGCTTATTTATTTGCTTTCAATAGCAGTTTACAAATAGTGGAAATATCTTTCCTCTCGGGTCCTGGCAAAGCTTCCCGTCCCCTTACGGGCACCGCGGCTGTCACCTCCGGGCACTGGTGCCGCTCCGGGCTGGAGGGAGGGCAACCACGGCACCAGCCCCCAGGGGGAAGAGAGAAAAACCTTGGAATGCTCAAACCCACGGGCTGCTGCAGGGTTCCTGCTTGACTTTCTGAAGTTCCCGCAGAAGGGGCGAGCAGCGGGGCAGGACAGTGCCCTCCTCAAGCGAGCCCGGCCCTGATTTTGGTCCCTGCGCCTTCACGCGGGGCATGGTGTGAGCACTCGGACGGGGGCACCCAGCGTGGGGATCCCGGGCTTCCCCTGCACCCCGTCCTCGCCATTCCAGCTGGTTCCCCATAGAAAACCAAAGCCGAAGGCATTTGTGTGTGTTGGCAACTCCCCAGACCTGCACCTTGGCCATCCTCCCCGGGCCGCTACGGCTGCGCTGCCGTCCAGCTGCACATCCGCCGCCTCCTGCTCCCGCAACAGCTCGCCCCGAAACCCAGCCCCCTGCCAGGGACCGTGTCACAGGGATGCTCATGTGCCCACACCGGGTGTCTGTGGGACAGCCTCCCTGCATCCCCATGGGGATGTGTGACCCCCATGGGATGCCCCCTGGGATCTGGGGAAGGGTCGTGCCCGGATTAAGGGTGGGCAGCCCCACACGGGTCGCAGGTCCTTGGGGAGACCCCACTGGGCTGACCCTGAGCCATGCTGGGCCGCTCACTGGCCTCACGGAGCACAAGGAGACAACCTGGTGCCCCCCATGACCGGCATGGTAGGGAGCATGGCCACCACCAGCCTTGGGGACAGAGACGAAAGGCCACGAGCAGCAGGCGGGTGGCAGGCAGTGACAGCGTGCCGTGTGCCACCGTGAGCGGGGACCAGGTGCCCGCTCCCGGCTCGAACAAGCCCACATCCATAGGGCTGGGTTTCAGCTCGTACTGGGGTCTCTTTAGCCTCTGCCCAGCACCACCCCAGGCTCCTCACGCCGTGGCACTGGGAGGAAATGGTGACCAGGCCCAGACCATAGGGCAACTGGTGGATCCTCTCTACCAAGCATTCGCATGAGTTGCTGCTGCTGAAGTGCACAGGACTTGATTTCAACACTGTGTGCTAAATTAGCCCAAATTAGGCCACGTAGGAGCATGCAAACTCCCCCCTGTCCCAATGACGTTTAATTTGATGATGACAGAGTGACCTGGTGAGGCACCCAGGCAGCAGACCAGTGGCTCTACAAATCCAAGTCAGAGTTGTAGATGTTACAAATAACGTCACTCGTCATGCTAATGAGCTCATGTAGATATCACTGATTTTTTTTTGGTAAGCTTTTCAATGTATAAAAGAGGATAACAACTGGATTTGTATTTTCTTCTTAATTGAAACCTACCCTCTGCATCCTTGTGTGCTTTTTGTCCTCAGCCTTTCTTCAGGAAAACGGAGCAAAACATGACGGTTTCCAGTCTGCAGGATAGCACTACTGCAGAAGGGAAGCCCTTCTCCTCCCTGGGGTCGGTGTTTAGAGTATCAGCGTGTCCAGGGAACAAAATGTTGCCAAAAACTGGATACAGAAAATGCAACAAAACCTGCGATTTCAGCCAAAACCGAAGTGGTTTAGCTGTCACAGAATTACATAGAATAGAATCATGGAACGGTCTATGGCCTTCAAAGCCCATCCAGTCCAACCCCCTGCAAGGAGCAGGGACATCTCCAACCAGATCAGGTTGCTCAGAGCCCCGTCCAACCTGGCCTTGAACGTTTCCAGGGATGGGGCATCCACCACCTCTCTGGACAACTCATTCCAGTGTTCCACCACCCACATTGCAAAAAAAAATTTTTCCTTATATCAAGTCTGAATCTGCTTCCTTCTATTTTAAAACCATTACCCCTTATCCTGTCACAACAGGCCCTGTTGACCTGCAACATTCAGTGCTGACGTGCCCGTGAAGGAATTTCCCAGTGTGGCCCCACCGAAGAGGGCTTAGCTCCAGCCCAGGCCACCCCTCACACGTTGTCCTCACGGCCTAGTGCCTCTTGCGATGCACCAAAAGCTCCAGGAGGAGAAGAGCTGGGCTGGGGAGATGATGCTGCCTGAATATCTGCTTTTAATTTGTCTTGCTAAATTGCAGAGCTAATCTCCCTTGGCTTGCTCTGCAGCCGGTGGAAAGACGGAGAGACTCCACCAGAGGGTGGCATCTGCCCTGCATCGGCTCCCGGGGAAGTCTCACCAGCCTCCACCTCAGGGGGAAGCGTGGCTGGGTCGCAGCCTTCAGCTCACAGAAGATTAAACTCCAGCTCACATCTGCAATACAGCACAGTGATACTGAGAAGATCAGCTGAAAACATCTTCTATTAGATTTAAGCTAACTCCTAGGTTTTTTCTTTCCATTTTCCCACTGAAAAAGAAAAATAAAGCAGGAAAAATGCAGTTTTTGCAGGAAACAGGACCAGAAGCTCAGTTGGAGGCATCATTCCCAGCTCTAATTTGTAGCCCTGAGTGCAAATCCCCACCACCACAGAGATCCAGAAGCTCAGTGCTGTGTCCCCGGGAGTCCCAGCAGTGCCGGCAGGGCACGTGGAGGGAATGTGCTTGGTGCTGAGCATCTGCCTCTGCTCACAGCTGGGAACGGGGGATGGAAAAAGAGTGAGGCTTTGAACACGCTCCTGAGAGAAATAAAGGACAGGTACCAGGTTCCCAGATACGTCCCACTCCACCAAACCTCCTTCTGATTGGGCTTGGGGGGACGATTTGTGGCATTACAGGATCTGGGGATGGACAAAACCACCCTCCAGCACTGGAGCCCGAGTGCCTGCTGGCTAATCCTTGATGACACCCAGCATCTGAGCCATCACCCTTTTTCCTTAGCTGTCTACTGGTGGGATGATGAGCCTCAGAGACCATTGATGCGTCTCTGGCACCAGGATGCTAATAGCTACCATTCAAACTTCTTCTCCAGCCAGCAGGCTCCGTGGCCTCACAGGTCCTTGAGAAGGTAGCCCCTTTGCTCCAAATGAAATAACTCATCTCAGTTTTGTGCAGTGCAGTGGTTTTTTTTCAAGTGCAGGCTACCACTACAGCGGAAAGGTGTACAGTTACATCCCACAGACGCCAGAGGGTGGAGGATGCACTCAGCCACCCCACAAATATGCAAGTTTTCCATGAACTCAAAAAATTGTGGGCCAAGTTCTTTGGGGATGGGATCACCCCACACAGGTCAGGCCAACTCCTAGGGTTGGAGTTGTACATGGTGGATAATCCCATCTGTTGCAGCAGGACCACACACAAATCCCCACCACCACCCAAATGTAGTTGTGAGCACTGGGGGTCATTTCCAGCAGCCCTTAGGAGGCATCAGCCCCCAGTATCATTCCTACCTGCATGGAAGGACTTAGTGACCCACGAGCCTTCCAAGGGACTGTGGGAAAGACCACCTCACCAGCACAGTCATCTGGGTGACCCATGTCAATGGACACCTCAAAGGTCTCCATAGGTGGGACCAACCCCAACTAAGCTTCATTGACCCCAGCTTTAGGCATCCAGCTGAGGTCCCCAGATGAAAGCCTAGTGAGATATTTATACTGCATCAAGGGAGTCCAGTGCCTGCAGAGAAGATATTTTGAATGCCCACACTTTGCTGGCAGAAATCCAGATAGCGATGTCTCCCTGAGTCTATCGCATCATTCGTCTGGGGCTGCTGCACTCATCTCAGCAGCTTGTTGATGTCAGAACCAAGCAGAGACCTTCTCAGCCATTACTGTTCACTATTTAGCTACCAGACACTTAGTTTCATAGAATCATAGAATCGTTTGGGTTGGAAGGGACCTTCAAAGGCCATCTAGTCCAACCCCCCTGCAAGCAGCAGGGACATCTTCCACCAGATCAGGTTGCTCAGAGCCCCGTCCAACCTGGCCTTGAATGTTTCCAGGGATGGGGCATCCACCACCTCTCTGGGCAGCCTGTTCCAGTGTTTCACCATCCTCATTGTAAAAAAATTTCTTCCTTAAACCTAGTCTGAAGCATCCCATCCATCTGCTCCTCTTCCCACTGGTGAGGAGCTCCCATGTTTCCTCTCCTGCCATCAGCATCATCCTGCTAACCTGCTGCAGCTCCTGGCTTTGGTCCATAACCCATCTTCTACCAGCAGACACTGGGAAGTTTGGCAAAATCTACAATATCACAGCAGTAAAAACGCAGTGACATCTGCTCCAAATGTCTGTTCTCCGCCATGCAAAATAAGTTTAAAACATAAAGTTATTAATAAAGATGATACTGCGGAGAAATTTGAAGCCATTGCTTCAGTGTTGCAGGCAAGCTGGCTGCTGGCTGAGTGGAAAATGGCTTCTACCTCCCAAGAAAATGGTCGCAATTTCAATACTTTTGGAAAGGAAACAGGTTTTTTTCACCATTAAAAATAGAAGAAAAGGAGACATAAGCTAGATGGGCCATGGTTGTAAGGGCACTCCTCTGAGATGGAGACAGCCACGTTCACATGCCAGGTCTGGCTTTAGGCAGGAGTGGGTGCTGCATGTCCATGTCCAAACCTCTAATCCAGACCCTGAGCTGCTCTTGTCTGATTCTAGTCCTTGTTCCAGCCTGGACCTGAAAAATCTTTTCCACTAAAAAAGGCAAATTGCCATGAAAAGGACCCTGTTTGATAAATCACCCTGTTCTGACAGGATATATTTCCTTGGAGATTTTCCAACCAGCTGTAACACTAACACCGCTGGAAAGTCTGCAGGTCTTTCTGCTTGGCTGGAAACACCAGGTTCTGTGGAAATCGATGGCAGATGTTACCCCGCGTGAGATCCATTCCCAAATCAAAGTCCAACAGCCTGGGAGACCACGCAGTGAAGAGAAACCATCCTGTGCCAAATCCACGGGATTGCAACCTTGCTAACACGCACACCCTGGACACACCTCATGCTCCTTGCTCCCGGGCAATCCTTCCTGGCCAAACAAGTTACACTGGTATTTATTTTCCAACACTTTTTCCATTTACTGCCACTGACTGGGCTGGAGAGATAACCTATGAACAAGCAGGGCTCGGTTCCCTGCCGAACTGGAGCAGCTCCCTGCTGGGAGGGAGGTACTGAGCCCATGGTGGAGCTCCACGCAGAGGTGAGCAGCTCCAAAATGTGCAATGGCAGCAGAAGTGTGACCCGAGGACCTGATCCCGGGGCTGTGGCTGAGGGGCCATGCTGCCTGGGTTGCTAAGCCGCTCTGCCGTTATCGGTGCCCAGCCCCAGGGTGGATGTAACAGAGACGAGGGTCACCTCAAGGTGCGCAGAGACCCCTGTATCAAAGTGCTGAGTGATCTGGTTGAGGCAGGGACATCTTTCACTAGATCAGGTTGCTCAAAGCCCCATCCAACCTGATCTCAACTATTTGGGGCATCCACAACTTCTCTGGGCAACCTGCTCCAGGGCCTCACCAGTTCCTGCAGACCTAAGAGGAATGCTGGAGGGGTTCATCTGCCCAGAGGATTCCTGCAAAACGCAGGTGGCAACAGCTGGCTTACTCCTCTCAGGATCTCTGTACTGTCGGTGGAGGAAAATGGCCACTTTTAGGGAGTGCTTATTCTCCTTCTAAAGAAGTTGTAATAAAACCAGTCAAGGCAAAGGCATCACATTCTCCCTGTCAGCTGCCAAGAATCATCCTGGCACGAAGCTTTTTTTCTGCATCCAAACCGGCCATCGTGCTGCACCTCAGGTGTAACCACGTCTCAGAAGAACAAAGCGTCCTCTCCCTCTCTCTGCCGGCACACACAGCCAAACCTGCTGCCTGCAAAGCCCCAGCTTTTACCTACACATTCTGCAGCTTAATGAATTGACTCTTTTAAAGTGCTTTGCGAGAGGAAAGTTGTTTTAAAAGCACAAAAGGGCCATCAATATCAGATGTCAAGCCATAACAAAGAACAACCGTGCCGCTGGTGCTTTCTGGATTAGTCAGGGCACTCCAGCTTGCGATATCTCATTTGCGACTGTGGCAGAAACGTGACACCAGCCCCTCTTTGGAAAAGTAACTTTTATTTTGTTGAAGCCATACGTTTCCAAGGATAGAGTAAAGCTCACAAGCCATAAATCATGCCCTGATAAGAATAACCTCAAACAATAGTTCATTTGTCGCAGGATGTTGCTTGTTCTGTGAGAATTGCTCGGCGCTGGAGGCAGATTTCCCATCGCCTGCTCGGACACGCAGCACAGAAGGAAAACGCCCCGTGCCGATTGCGGTTCTTAGTGGTTGAAATCTGAGCGTGTTAAGACAATTTTAATAACACCGCGTCACATCTGCCCAAATCCTAGAGCACTACAGCCTCTCAGATTTAAAGGTCTGCCCACCTGCGGTCCCAATGGAGACCTGCTGGCCTGACCAGGGCTAGGCTGCGTAGCCATCACGATGGAAATGTGGCAACGCAGATCTCCCAAGGGGTCTCAGCTCTGCTGTCTCTCAGCATGTGATCTCCCACATCACTGCAACCAGGGGTTTCACTGAAGATGCTGGTGGAGCTGGGATGCGGAGGTTAAGGTGTGGGGAAGTTGCCCTGGGTGCAGGACTCCCGAGAGGTGCATTGGCGGCTGCTGCGCAGCGCTGCACAGCAAAGATGAGTCAAAGATAAGACCACATGGAAGGCAGGAGCTGGGCTTCTGGGCTGGGTGCTGCTACCTCCTCCCTAATTCTTGGGCTGCACTTAAGAGCTGCTGCCATCACACGTGCCTTCAGAGGCTGCAGAGCCCCTGGGTCCCCCAGGCTGGTGCCCCTGTCACTGCACCCTAGCATCTCCTGGGACCTGAGTTAGCTGCTCTCCTGCCTCAACAGCTGCCACGAATCCTGAGAGGAGCACCAGAGTTGGGATAGGATCCCACAAAGGAGTGGGAAACCAGCTCCACATCTGGCCCTGCAGCAGGGAGGGCGTGTTTGAGGAGGAAAAGATGCAAAGTGTGGTTTGGAGAGCATCTGCGGGCTGCTGTCTGCCTGCTGGTAGCAGTGACTTGGACCTTGCCCTTTGCACCCAAAATCCCCATACCAGCAGCTCCGAGGCAAAGGGTAGATTTGTAAAACACTGCTGATTTCACCCAGCTATACCCACATCGGCACACAAAAGTTGCCTTCCCTTCCACACAAAGACAGTGCTGCTTGCCAGGTGGTGTCTCCTTCTCCACGAACCAGCTGGGTCCTACGAAGGGTGAGAGAAGGAGTTGTTCTTTGTCTGTTCCACCCACCACCTCCTGATTTCATCCCCATCACTGGCATCCCCAACGATATCATCAGCATTGTTGCTGAATGGGGTGCCACCAGGTCAGGGTGTCCTGGTCTGGAATGTGCATGCACAGCTGGTTGTGTGCATGCACACAGCCCCTGAGCTAAGGAGACAACCCCCTGCCACCAGCGTGAACCAGCCACATCTCCTTTAACCTCCATGAGAAGCATGAGGCAGCAAAGCTCTGGTGTCCCAGATGTGCAGGGTCCTGGCTCATGCCGGCTGGGAGAAGGGGTGAAGAAGTGCGAGCAGGGAGGACGAGCGCTGCAGAAGAGGGGTTGGGTCCCTCTCCCACAAAAACATGGGCTCACTGGGTGGCCATTTACACAGCAAAACAAACATTGTGCCTCAGGTCCCCCTTCCGCCTCTCCTCCCACCTGACAGTCCACAGTCCTCATGGGAGAAAGGGGCAATACAACGGCTTTTTCCCTCCTCTAGGCTTCTGAAATTGGAAAAGCAAGGGAAATGCCCAGTAAAAGCCTTTGAGCTTGGCCGTGCTGGTCCCACAGCAGCCATGAGCACTGCCAGGGCCTCCAAGTGTAAGCGACTCACCATGAGTGTCCTATTCCCTCTGCATTTTCCCTCCCATTTGCAGGACTCCCTTCCTCGACGTCCCTCTGGCCAGCTTCACTCCCAGCACAGCACCAAGGGGACCATCTGTCCTGCCCAGGGCTGGCTTCTGCCCGGCTCTGACCCTACCACCATGCAGGAGCTATGAAAACACCAAATCCATGCAAAAGCAGCAACATCATCCCGTGCTCCCCAAGCATCTCTCTGCCGTGTCCCCTCTCTGTAAGGATGTCCTTGCTGATGACCCAGACCAGTGGGAAGGGCAGAGCTGCTTTTCTTTTGCCACAGAGGGAAGCCAGGAGGATCATTTCCCCCCGTGAGCTGGGTTTTCAAAACAAACCCCAGAAGGACAGCAGTGGTGTTACCCATCCCCAGCCTGGGCATTGTCTCGCAGAGACCTCAAACACGTAAATATCACTGCGTGCTTAGGGAGCTGTCAGCTCTCAAGGGAGGCAGGGCAGGTGGCAGATGATTCAAAGCCAAAAGCGTAACTCCCGGGCGCTGCTGTGCTTTGGAGCAGGCATGTGGGCTTTAGAGTTGAGACCTTCAGGAGCTTAGACCATCATGGAATGCCACATCTTGAAGCTTCAGGACTTAGACCTTCAGCGGTCACCAGAGAGCAAGGAAGGGTTGGGGGAAGATGACTGATGTGGCTAAGAGAAAATGTTTTCTCACCATGCAAAAGAATGGGCAGTGGTCTTTCCTCACAGCAACATCCATGTGACTTCAGCCGCCTGGAAAGGCCTGAGGACTGAGATACACCCAGTCGCATTCCCTCCACCAGTGGGACCTTGGTGCAATAAGCACTGCAACCAACAGCAGGACCTCGTCCTCATCCTTTCTCGTTCCTCATCATTTTGCACCGCAAAATCCTTGCATTTTGACCTCTTTATCCCTTCTCCAGGTCCCAGAAAACCCTCTCTAACTACAATCCTGCCCCAACCACCACCTCCTCCTGGGCAGAGATGAGTTTCTGTGGAGCTCTCTACCAGTGCGTAGGTCTTGGTGTTATCTTTGCTGGAAAGAAATAATCCCGTACCACATTTAGCACACATCTCCCAGAGGAAGCATCTTGACATCTGCAAATCACAGAAATTTTGTGGCCTGCACCGATAAAACCCGAACATTTTACAACTGACAGAACTTGAGTTACAATAGTGGCATCCCCCAGCAACACTACCTTGGCCTTCCCTGTTATTCCCCAGTCGGTTCATTATTATTAATGTCACTACAATAAATACCAGAACAAAATTGACAGCGTTTGGCCACGTATCTTAAAGCATTGTCCCACTCCTCCTTCACTTCCGTGTCTTTTCAGCCTTGGTTTCCATTCCTGTCAGTCAGTGGAAGAGCCTTTAGGGACAAATCGTTTGACTATGTGACCAGCCAGGTAACAAAAGCCATGCAGAAGTGCAGCTGTGGCATCAATGACCAGTGAGAAGGTGCCCATGATCCCAGTGCCCATGTCTTTGAGGACAGAAGGAATGGCACAGATGGAGTAGTAAGGGAAAGCAGCAAGGTGAAGGACAAACTCGACAGGGATGAGCAGGACCCTGTAGGTGAGGGACGCTACGTCTTGAACAATTTGCAGGAAGCCCAGAAAGATGTTGATAATGACCCTCCCCAAGTCATAGGGGATCCTGATGAGCACCATGCTGATGGCTTTAAGGTAGGACACCACCCCATTCCACAGGCTGTAGACTCCATTCAGGACTGTACCACCAACCCACTTGATAACAAGCCACAGAAAATAAAACACAAATTTCACCAGCTCCACAAACACGTAGATAAGGAGTTCCAGAAGTTTGATGACAGGAGTAGCAATAATACCAGCCACTTTTCTCACCAAACCGCTGTCTTTGGCCTCCTGGTTGTCACTTGTTCCTGCTTGCTCTCCAGAGCGGATCTGACTGACAGCTTGCAGTATTGCTTCTCTTTTCTCCTGGCTTTTGTTGTCTTCCCCACAGTTGCCCTTGAACAAGTGAACCCCTGCTAGAAGCTGCTTCTCCAGTTCTCCCACCGTGAGGTCCACCAAGCTGTTTTCATCATTTGTTTTCTTCACTAGTCCCAGGGACCATCCCCCCGGAGCATGGCAGCAGGCTGCCAGCCAGAGGGTCTCTGGCACTGACACCTTGCCTTTAACTCGGACACTGGAAGGGATCGCGCCTGCAAGGAGATACAGATTATCCTTCTCGGAGCAGTGAGGGACCAGAGCTTGCTCCACTACCCTCCCAATGTCTCCGTGCCAGCTTTTGCTCAGAGATGGGCTCAGAGGGACGGTGTTTGTGAGCGTGTAAGTAGCCACCTGGAAATCTCCCTCATTGAGCAAGCTGGGATTGAGCAGCCCTCTCTCGTAACCGGAGCCCACGTAGTCTGAGGTCAGGGCTTGATTTGCACCAAGATTGGCCACAGTGCCAGCGATATCGGCTTCATGCACCATCTCTTGCAGGTCATTTTCTGGATCATCTATCTGAAATGGTAGAGAGGAGAGTTACTGAATGCAATTTGCCTTTCTAGAAAGCAAAGTGGAAACCAGACCTTGAAGTATATTTTCCATTATGACTGCTACTACACTCTGGGCCTTGGACCACATCCTGAACTCCCTCCTTATTTTCCTTGCAGCGCTTCAGAGGAGTGTACGCTCTACTTAGGTGCCCTGCCAAATACATTGGTTTAGGCTGCAAGGGCTGCTCGCAGCTCTCCAGCCTGCTCTGCAGCACAACACAACCTCCAAATCTCACTAGCCACCCAACACCAAGCCCCTAACTTGTGCTTTTTCTTCTATAAGAGATTTTTAAAACCCATAGATGGCTTGATTTAGGGCCATGTTCTCACCTCCTACGGTGGTGGTACCTCCAGTTCATTTAAGCACCTACCATGGCACCTTATTTCAGTCCCTCTGAACTATCAAATCCAAGCCATGAATCAAAAAAAATCCATGATATATAAGATGTCTAGAGAAGGCGTTTACTTCTTGCCACTGACTGTGTAAGAAGCCAGAATGAAGCCAGGCACCATGACAGGTGACGTGAACTTCCCTGCCCTGAGCACAGACACAGCAGTGAGCTCCTGGGGCTCTCTCAGGGCTTGTTATTTGTAGTCTGAACCTCATGTCACTAACAGTCTGAACCTCATCCTTAAGGACCCCACAGTTCCTGGCATAACATGGGTGAGGATGCCATCACCGCAAGCCCTCGATGGAATCTGTGCTACATGCTTATATCTGCCGTTCCCATGCCGTGGAGCTAGAAGCAGCTATTGCTGCAGCGGGAATTCACCCTGGAGTCACGCACAGACCATGCACAGGGAGGTAACGAGCAGTGGGAGCAGGAGCACTGGGCACCAGGACGTGCTCAGGTCTTTCTTGGGGGGCCACAGCCCTGTCTGCTCCTGAGTCACTCCTATTGACACCACCTGCAGCCACGCCGGGGGGTGTGCCAGATGACTGTCATTTTCTTCCCCAAATTAGAGGGTGAGTGTGTTGGTAGAAGCTCAGGGGTGGCAGACGGTCTCTGGCAGCCGCTGTCTCCTGTAGTCTCTGCTTCAGAGGTTGCGGCCCTCAGCTCCCAGCACGGTGCCGGCCCCACAAAACCTGCTGTCTTTGCTCCTGGCCTACAGACTGTTTACTGCACTATGTAATACTTATTTTGGAGACATCTATGGCAGGCAGTTCATTGTCTACCTTGAATCACTCCCCAGTCATCCTTCCTCCTCCCTCGGCCATCCTGCAATGCACTCAGACAGATGTCCAACCACGTCCCTGCAACCTCACCCAGAGTTTGCATCCTCTTAGTGCTGCCTCACCTCCTCGCAGCTCTGCGCCAGCCTGTGCTGACAGTCACGGTGAAAGGGCCAGCGCCAGCGAGCGTCAGCAGCTCTCCGTCACCCTCGCTGCAGGAACCAAGCTCTGGCTGGCCCCCGGCACCAGCCAAGCCCCTGCGGTCCGGGCTGAGTGCTGCCTCTGCGCCAAGGCTGGTCAGAGTGCCAACGCTGGCCCTTGCAGAGGGCTGCAGCACCCCCCCCTCCTGCTAAGGAGGCTTCTTGCACTTTGTCTTGAAGCGTCTGATGCTTACTCCTTCAGGACTGGCAGGACCACAGCGGGTCCTGTGTGCTGATGCACAAGTCGTAGCTTTTTCTGAATATTTCACTTAAAGACCTATCCTGTGCTGCTCCTGCCTTATTCTGCTCCTCTTGCTCACACACCCCAAACTCACAGGCTGTAGCTGGCTGATGAGCCCCGACATTTTGTGTTCCACAAAATCACCGTCCCTTCCTGTCCCCCCAACTCATTCTCTCTGTTCTGATGAGATGACGGCGTTGTGCCACGGGACAAGGGATGCACCCACAGTACAGGGGAGGGGGGAGCCTGGGAACTGCCCTCCATGCTATGGCCCTCTTGGCCCTGACACCCTCGCAGAGACGCTCATCCCCTCTTGCTCCCATGGCAGCGCTGCCGTATCACACGAACACGTAGACCCAAGCTCTGCCTCCTGGCAGACATTCCCAACCTACATGAAGTAGATGCTATAAACTTAATTTTCTCCTCTTACGAGCAGATGCATGCAAACCTTGAGGTGCCTATCAAGAAAATATGTCTCTGGTTACCTGTTCAGCCGCAGGCTTTGCACATACCATTGGGATTGTTTAGGTGCAATTAAAAAAAAGAACATGACAAAAATGTGGCCATGTGCTGTTCATGCGTAAGGCTCTGACATCACCGAGTTATGTTATAATAACTCGTATTATGGTTTGTAATAACTCCTGTGGAACTCCTGAGGTTTCCATGCCTCCTCCAGCTCAGCCCCAAAAGTGAGCTGTCTCCAGCCCTGCATCTAACTGGCATTGCAAGCTACCCTTCCTCACTGCTTCACAAAGCTTTTGGTTTGTGTCACTGCCAAAGCGTATCTGCGTTCACGGAGTCAGCCATGAAGCCACCTGTCCAAATAACCTGAGATAGCTAAGGCAAGATCCAGGCAGACAGGTAAACACCCCATTCATAGAATGGGGGTTTAAAAATAAATAACACATCCGAACATCTGTATGGATGCAAGCGCCTAAAAATATCAATGTGTTTCATAAAGTGGGAGTTGCAGTTCCACAGAAGGGGCAGAGGCAGAGGGGGATTAAAAGTATGGCAACACATAGCCATCAGAGCTTCCACCCGGTGTGGACATTTATAGTCCTATAGGATAGGACACTGTTACCCCCATCCTCGTACCATTCCAGGCAAACTTCAGCATCCCTCTCCCCTCGCTATTTCTTCTGGCACGCTTACGCCTTTGATTGCAGTGCAGGTCCCAGGGAGGAGGCACAGTGCACCTTACACCACGGGTTCTGTGGTAGGACGCTCACACAAGTGGCTCTAGAGGTACCTGTTTCTCTTGACCGTTCACCAAGACAGACAGCAAGAGCAGCTCAGAGGCAGCTACAGCTGGGCGATGCGAACCCTGCCTTGGTCATCTGGCTAGTAGCAGTCATCAACCAAGTGAAAACACAAGGTGATTCATCCAGCCCCTCATACGTTGGGACAGAAAAAGCAACTCCAGAGTTTTCCACCTCTCTCTAAGCCACAGAAAGTGTCAAAGCCACAGTGACTTGCTGTTAACCCCTAAGAAATCTGTGTCAGGGCAGGTTTTCAGACCCAAGCCTGGGGGACTCCCATTAGTACCCTGCTCATCAGCGTATCCTGCCTGCTCTCTAATTTTTCACTAATTGCTGAATTAATTTCCTGTTTCCAGCTGCCAATCAGCAGTGGGTGGCACCGACATTCCTCACTCTTCTCACCCAATTACTGCCTCTGCGCCACATTTGGCGTTTGTGTCTCAGGCAGACATTCCTGAGGAGGTAGGCACGCAGGGAGTGAGACCATGCCCTCACCACTTACATCATTACCCCAAAAAAAGCATGTGACAGCCCTGAGGCCCTCAACAGAGTGCAGAGAGCATTTTTATAGTGAGTTCTTTCTGCTTGCTGCGTCTCTCTATCTCCATGTGCATGCACATAGGCATAAGCACATGCCACTGTGCAGCTGAGCCTGCTTGTACCCAGCTGTCTGTGTTTTGGCAAGGAAATTATCCAGAAAACAGGCAACCTCATGGGGCTATGCAGCAGAGCAGGTGGTGCTAGGGGTTCCCTTCAGCAGCCACCTGACCTTTCCTAATCATCTGACCTAGCTTTGGTAGGAAGACAAACAATGGGTGTGAAATCTCTTCCCCACTTTCTCCTCCCAGACCTGGTGTGGTGGTGTCTGAGAGGGGTGGATGTGCTTATTTCTTGAGTTACAGGAATTTTTTGTAGTCTTAATTTCTTCTCCTTACAGATTCTTCAGACAATGTTTTTTTCTAGTGGTTTTCTGTCTCAGATTGAGGTTGCTCCAGTGAACTACAGAGCTACCTCTCACCTCTGAGACATCTGCGTTTCAGAAATGGGTGAAGGGGATCCATTAATGTAAACTAAGAGCGGACCCACAGCAACCCATGGGGATGCTCTGGAGAAGCCAGAGCAACTAAAGGTAGCAACTGGTTAATTATTTCTGGGGCTGCAGTACGGTTTGGAGGCAGGAGACACGAGGTTTGGGGCTCTGGAGTGCTGGCGGAGATGATGACAAGGTGAGGGGTGAAGATGCATAGAGTGGGGAGGGCAAGGGAGCCAGCTGGAAGGAGGTGCTGGAGAACCAAAGCTGCTCTGGAGGGGCTGCTCACTGCTCCACAGCAGGAACAGCTTTCAAGCCTGCCTGGGCAGGTCTGGTTAGTCAGATCATGAGGAGCAGGAGGAGATACGGTGGCTAGAGGTGATGAAGGGCACCAGTGTCTGAGGCAAATTAGGAGAGGATCTAATCTCTGATGCTTTGCCTCGCTGCCTCCATGGCACTGGCAGCAGAAGCTCACTCGCCCAGGTCCTCTTCATGCTTTAAAAACTCATCGCTCTTCCTCAGCTCTGTAATGACAGCTTGCAAAAAGCTTCCCTCTGTTTTAAAAGGGCAAGCAGACACCTCCCACAGCTGTCTGTGAAGTGGAAGGAGAGCAGATCAAAAGGCCCTTGGGAACTCCTGCAACTCAAAACCCAGCCCAGAGAGCAGGGAGACAGCCCAAAGTGAAGAGAGAAACACAGCATCACCTGTCTTCACTGCCTGCGACCTTGTTGCCTTACCTCATCCCCCCACATGAACAAAATGAGCATGGCAGCCACTCTCATGGGACAAGGGAGAGCTTTGATTCTGGCTGTGTCCTGCACCCGAGGGCCCTGCTCCCAACACGCTGCTCTGACACTGCAGCCATTCCCGCCCTGACAAAGCACCCTCAGTGCCAGTCTTTCCCGAGCTCAATAGATGGGGGTAGCTTGATGTTTGCTACAAAATTCCCCATGATAACTGCTGAAAAACCTAAAACATGGAAAAAAAAAGAAGTGGTAAAGCGTACTTGTTATCTTAGGGTATCAGCAATTTTTTAAAGATTCCCTTTAAATTTAAATTAAACATGCCAAGTGTCAGGAGAGACAAAAACCATTGAGGCTCCAGGAAAATTAATTTTATACTGCACACTTCTGACCAGACTGAAGCCTGCACACTCCAGCACATGGTAACTCATTTCCCTACTGGAGTCTGCAACGCAGGGACACAACAAAAAGCTGCAGCGTCAACTTGGTGAACCGCGAATGGATGTTTTATCGCTGTTCAGTGACGCTGAAGAACTCTTATCAACACTGCAATCGCACTGGCAACAGAACAAACTTCAGCTGGACGCTGCGGTGTTTAACCCTGCTGCCACCCAGTGCTCCTGCCCACGATAGCTGGCTAGGCATGAGAGACCCATCAGCTGGTGTCAAAGATGACTTTCCTCTTCCCGGCACTGCACATCGCACGCAGCAGCCTCCCAGCTTTCATGATAAGCCCTGTGGGACAAGGAGCTATTTGTTTGCTCAGTTTCAAGCACAAAAGTAAGTTCTGCTTGTGTCAAATTAATGTTGAAAGGAGTTCCACAAGCAGAGCTCCTGCCTCCTTTGCAAAATCCTTGCCCCAGCTTCACCCCAGAGGAAATGTTCTCCAGGAACATTAGCTTTACAGGGAAGGAAAAGCTGACTTACCTGTGGTTCGACCAGCCAGTTCTCCTCCTCATTTTCTGCTGGCTTTGTATACTTAAAAGCTGAATAAAGTGGGATTTTGTCCTTAGTACTGTAGAGGGTTGCAAAGCGTGGCTCTTTGTTGTACTGCTGACAGATTTTCACGTGGAACGGCTCTGTAAATCCTTCGGGTGGGACTTGTCCAGGGAAGAACACATTACACTCAGCAAAACCAGTTTCGTCCTCTCCAACAACTCTGCCCTGGGAAAAGCCTGGGAAAACTGAGATGCAAAGCAAAAATACAATTGACGTCTTCATGGTCCACTCCCTGGAGCCGAGGGAAGCCCCGTCTGCCTCCGCTGGGTACAGCAAAGGACCACGGCTCTGAGTCCATGCAGCAGCGAAGCCAGAAAGTGTCTGGAATTTGGGTGTAGCGTGCGAGGGAAATGAAATACGAAACCACAGCCGATCCCTTCGGGGAGCCAGCGCTTTCTGCAGGCAGCACGTTGTGAAACCGAACGTGCGCCAAGCTGCGCTGACACACGCTGCGGACGCCAACTGCCCGCGGGAGATAATGCCAAGCGACCTGAATCATCAGAGCTCGCTGGGAAGAAGAGGAGGAAAGCGGTGCTGGGCTAGAGCTGAGCAGCACCGGCTGTCCAGGCTGGGGCTCAGCGCCGGCGGGGGTGTGGTGTGCTGCATTGCAGCAGAGTCCCCGGCAGGAATTTTGGCTGACGCAGCCAGAAATCTTCCTAGGGCTGCCAGGGAGATGCTGCAAAGTCAGATTCACCACCCCAAAGAAGGTGTTAGCTGCCCTCTCCAGCCGTGAGCCTGGCTGAGGGAGAGGGAGAAAAGAGGTAGCAGGATACTGGCACTACTGGGAACCAGCTTTGCCCCTTTTTGGGGTGTCTGTCACCACTGTTGCTGCCAGCCATCTGCTGGTGCTGCTAAGGTGCCTGGGAAAGGAATAATTCTCCCGTCTCTATGGAAGCTGTAACGGGCATCTGAAATCCTCCCGCGGAGCAGCATCACCTCACCTTGTCAGACCCTCCCTCAGGAGAGATTAACAAGAGGCAGAAGGATGCAGACCCTTGGATCGCATACCCCTAATCAACACCCACCTCTGAATATTTTGACCAAACCTATAGAATTGGCCAAAAAAAAAAAAAAAAAAAAAAAAA
>WHYT01017612.1:79435-95357 GCA_009806455.1 Tetrax tetrax
TGGGTGGGACCCCACACTGGAGCAGGGGAGGGATGTGAGGAGTTCTTCCCCCAACTGTGAAGCAGCGGCGTAAAACAACACATAATGGACTGACCGCGACTCCCATTCCCTCTTCCCCCCTGTGCCGCTCGGGGGGAAGGTAGATCATGTTAAGCTCGGGAAGTGGGAGGGGTGGAGGAGGTTATCTTGTTTCTCTGTCTCATTATCCTGCTAGTTGTAGTAATAAATGAATAGTTTTCCCCAAGTCGAGTCTTTTTTTGCACGTGACGGTAAGGATTTCTCCCTGTCCTTATCTCAAACCTCGAGTCGTTTTTCTTAAATTATCTCTCTTTTCTTAAATTATCTCTCCCTGTTCTCTCGGAGGGTGGGGGGAGTGAGAGAGAGACTGCATAGTCTGGTCTGGATCGGGGCTAAACTACGACAGACTTCAGCACTGCTTTGCAAAGAGAATTAAAAGCCTTCACATCCTCAAGATCCATAGCCATGAATCCTCTCCTGGCTGCAGGCACTCAAGGAAAGGTAACTTTGTTTGTTCTCTCTAGTTTGTTCTCTCTTTGTTTGTCTCAACATCTAGGAGACGGAGGTTTTAGTCTTCCCTCCATCAAGAGGCAGGAGAGGTTTGGGATCAACTATCTCACTGCCGTAACAGTGCTCCAGCCCTGAGCTGCTTGCTCTTGAGCTTTGCACAAATAGTCACCTATTCACAAAATCAGAAGGTGAAACACCTTCTGCCCTTTAGTTCTGTAGTGAAAGCACAAGAGCGAAAGACTCGTGGTCCAGCCTGGACCACGCTGCTTACAGGCCCTCAGAGCAGCCCCGTGTGCCTGTGCCACAACATCATGCTCTCCATCTCCTGTGTGCAGCATCCAAATGAACAGGAACCCCCTGGAGAGCACCCTAGCCCTCTACCCTTCCCCAGCACAAGCCACGCCACATTTCTAACTGAACATCCTTACCCCTTAGTGCTTTGAAGCCTACCTAACACAGATTATAGATCTCGTAGCTGGTAAAAACTGCAGGAGTTGGAGTTGTTGGAGTAGGCAGGCTCCAACACAATGAAAACTTGAAGGGAGGGGAGATGCGAATAGTTCTGAAAGCACATTCACCGCACGCCAGACATTCCTGTGCAAGCCCTACCCCCACAGACACCAGCTCCATCAGCGCTTCTCTCTGCAGCCGGTCATCCAACCAGTCCAACCAATGTGCTGTGGTGGGACTCACCACTGGCAGAACGTAGCGCCTTGCAGAGGACGAAAATTCCTCCGTCTATTCCTGCTCAAAATTTTACCTGCAAGGATAGAAACATAGAATCACGGAATGGTTTGGGTTGGAAGGGACATTCAAGGCCATCTAGTCCAACCCCCCTGCAAGCTGCAGGAACATCTCCAACCACATCAAGTTGCTCAGAGCCTCATCCAACCTGGCCTGGAATGTTTCCAGGGATGGGGATCAACCACCTCTCTGGGCAGCCTGTGCCAGTGTTCCACCACCCTCACTATAAAAGATTTCTTCTTTATGTCCAGTCTGAATCTACCTCCCTCTATTTTGAAACCATTACCCCTGTGCTATCACAACAGGCCCTGCTAAAGAGTTTCTCTCCATCTTTCCCATAGGAAAGATGCCTTCCAGTGCCTTCCCTTTAGGCACTGGAAGGCCACTATCAGGTCTCCCTGGAGCCTTCTCTTCTCCAGACTGAACAGCCCCATCTCTCTTCACTGTCCTCATAGGGCATAGGATGGCAAAACAAAGTTACTAAAGTAGTATTGGACAGGAGCAATGAGGTCAAGCTGCTTCATGTGCATGTTTTTGTTCATGAGCACCATGGGCTGCAGGGACAGGCGTGAGATGTGGCTGCTTGTACCATGCTCAAGGCAGGCAGCGGGCCAAGGAGAACAGGAAGGGGAGGGAGGGGAACGTGAAGTTCCGTTTCATTTACTAATCCTCAGCAGCAGTGATACAGAAACAGGCAGAATCTTGCCAAGACGAGGCATGTCTGCAGATGCATTTGCAGGACACACCTTCTCGCTGTGCCCAGAGTCTACAGGGGAGCACGCAACGCCCTGTTCAAAAGGCCTCCTGCTTCTGGAGCTCCACGTTCAGCTGAAGGAACTAGCCACCACACAAC
Organism: Tetrax tetrax; assembly: GCA_009806455.1. Taxonomy (NCBI): domain Eukaryota; kingdom Metazoa; phylum Chordata; class Aves; order Otidiformes; family Otididae; genus Tetrax; species Tetrax tetrax. The sequence continues at coordinate 81,561 of WHYT01017612.1, forward strand.
CCGAACCAACCAACTCTGCTAATCGTGTTTTGATACTCTTAACCAGCAGAAAACACTTACACTTCAGCTGAACACCTCCTGCCCCTCTGTCGAAGCCCCAAAGCACAAAAAAAAAGCAGGAAAGAAATAAGTTTTTCCAGGCTCACCTCAGCTGGGAAAAGCTTCTGTCACCATTAAAAACTGATCTTGTTGGAGAAGCCTGCCTTATCCCTAGTCTGTGTCCCACAGCAGGACACAGTGTACAAGTCTAGCTGTCTAGCTCAAATAGAGGTGATGGAGCACTTCTCCTATGAAAAGAGGCTGAGACAGCTGGGGTTGTTCAGCCTGGAGAAGAGAAGGCTCTGGGGAGACCTGATAGCGGTCTTCCAGTAACCTCAAGGGGGTCTTTAACAAAGCAGGAGAGGGACTTTTAACAAGGGCATGTAGTGACAGGAAAAGAGGTAATCACTTTAAAATGAAAGAGGGTAGATTGGGTCAGACATAAGGAAAAAAATATTTAGTGTGAGAGTGGTGAGGCACTGGCACAGGTTGTCCAGAGAAGTTGTGAATGCCCCATCCCTGGAAGTGCTCAAGGCCAAGCTGGATGGGGCTTTGAGTGACCTGGTCCAGTGGAAGGTGTCTCTGCCCATGCAGGAGGGTTGAACTAAATGATCTTCAAGGTCCCTTCCAGCCCAAACCATTCTATGATTTTGTGATGGTTCTGATGGTAAAATTACACAGCAAAGCCCTCTGGGCTTTCTAAATAATACAGGAAATCAAATTTCATAGCCTGCTGTTACATGGGATATTGCATCTACAAATCACAGAGCCAAAACCTTTGGTCCAGTATCTGTGTTTTCATAAAGAAGGAAATGCACAGGACTTGGGGAGAGGGGGTTACATTTTCAAGGTTCCTAGGCTAGTGACAGTGCTGGGAAGAAAATATCAGTTTCCTGAACACCAGCCCTCTGCCCTCTGCACTGACACAGCCCCAAAAAAAGCAAAAAGCTCCCTTGAGGCCTCAGCAGCTAAAATACTGTGAATTTGCAATCAAGAGCTAGAGAGAATCAATTTGGTTGATCTCACTTATGTGTCAGGAGTTCGTTGTTTTCCAAGCTGTAGTTCTTTGTTTTCATCTGAATCAGCTTCTGCCCACGTCTGTAGGAAACAATGCAAGTGTTTAAGACCCTTTCAAAGCCAGAATTGCCTTGCTACTGGACAAACCCTTTGTACGCTGTGCTAGTTCAGTAACCAAAGGATAACTAAGGACAACTAAAGGTTATTACAGTTGTTAAGTGAGCTCACCACTGGCTGATACCTGCTAGAATCCTCTCAGGTAGGAAAACCTGATACATTCGTATGGCATCTTTGGAACAGGTGGGCATTGATCCTATGGCTGAACTTCTCTTCAATGAGTTTGAGCACTGCACTACCGAGACATTGCTGAAAAGGAACCTGAGTTGGGTTTTAACTCGGTCAGGATGACACTTAGCTGTTTTACTCTTCTTATAAACTCTTCCTTGTGTTCCTGGTTTGGACACTCAAGATAAATCAGGAGTGTCTGTGTTTTCACACTGACTGCCCTATTCCTTGTAGCCCCATTTATAAAAAGTACTTAGCCGCATCTTGAAGCTTTCAGTAACAGAAATTTTAAATCCAGAAGGATCTCATGTAACCTAACCTCATCTTTGGAACAAAATGACTTATATTGTTTTACCATGTAACCTCAACATCTTCTGCCTGTCTTTATAACACACTAGTGTAATACAGGGCAGGATTTTCTGAGATTGCCCAAGGCAAGTGAGTGAATCACCTCCCAGATGAACCCGTCTCACTGTGCCTTGAACAGAAAAGGAGCCTTAAAGATTTGCCTAGACCAGACACCTCACTTACCTGGAGGCCTGTGAGAGTAATCCTAAAGTTAAGGAAGAGCAGCACATAAATTGAGGACTGACTCAGACAGAAAATATTGATAAAGAGCTAAAGCAGAGAAAAAACTTGTAGAGTAGTATGGATACTAGCTCCTGATGCTACTGCTAAAAGTTACAGCTGCAGCTGGCTCTTACGGAGTGTCTCCACTCCATTCCGTCTGATAAGCTCACTTGTGGAATACTTTACTGGTTTCTCTGTTCCACATCTACATGGAGAAGACAGAGGGAAGATGAGCAAGTCCAAAGCCAGAGCCATTGCATTGTGTGCATGGCCAGCCCTTCCTTCCGTATAACACCGTCTTTTCAGAGTCTGGGCGCCGTGCTACTGAGTCTCCTCCCAGCCAGGCTGAGTCATCGTCAGCCAGCATTAAGAAAAGGATAAAATTAGCTTAGCTATTAGTAGAAATGTTTGTCTAATAAATAAAACAGTGCGACATTTTTGCTTAACAGTGGATGCAACCATAGACAGAGGTATGTCCTGGCTGCTCGCCTAGATGTAAATACTGCATGGCTAAAATTATTTGCTTTGTCCAAGCTCAAAAAAAAAAAAAAAAAGATTCGGTAGAAACAAGAGAGCCTCCATGGAGCTGAGCATGCATCCAAGACTGCAAGGCCAGGAAGTGTGAGCTGTGTGCGTCTTGGGGCGGCACTCGTTCCTCCAGCGCCCTCCTTCCCCACGTCCCCGAGTGCCTTTCGGTTGACATCACGTCTCACGTTGAAAGAGCACTGGGATCTCAGCAGAGAGCTGCGCGCACGGGGAAGCAGATAGAAAAAGACAAAGTAAACAGAACACTCATTCAAAACCAGTATGACAGACCTGCAGCACTGGTCCGGCCCGTTTAATGGCTGTCAAAGGAACCACATTCTGCAGGGTTTGAGGAAGGTTGTCACTGCCTGGGTAGGACCCAGATCAGGTCCTCACGGTGTGCCTTCTCTTGCAGGGAATTCCTGCTGACTTCCAGGATTTTTCCTCTGTTGTGAATAGCTAACAAGGTTTTTCCCTCACTGCAACAGGAGTTCACACCTGCTAAACCCACCTGGGACCTGAGCACCAAAGACATAAAAGAAGACAGCAGCCCAGGGGATGGGATGGAGCACAGAAGCAGAAAACTGGAGGGACAGCGCAGTGAGAGGTGGCAGGGACGATCTTAAGGGCCAGGACAACCTTGTGAGCATTGAGAAGCAGCAACACCGGGTTTTTACAGCCCCATGGCAGCAGGGAGGGTGTGACAGAGAGCTAAACAGCACAGGATGGCCTCAGGGAAAGCAGCCCCTGCTGACTCACCCGCTGAGTCACAGGCTTGCCCAGCCTCTATTCTTTTCCCAATCTAGGAAACAGCAACTTCCCACAAACTTCTTTTAAGGCTGCTGTTGGGATGCTGAGCATTCCTGCACCAAGCCTCTACTCTTGACAATTCCCTGTGCCCTTCCCCGTCTGTAACCCAGCAGGACACATCATCCTTCAAAAGCACACAGCGTCCCAAGGGAGGAAGTGTGCCGCAGCCTCTCCGAAACAGAAATGGGATTTACTGCTGCTCAGCCCATACAAGCTGTGCTCTGGACAGCAAAAAAAAAAAAAAACAAACAGGTTCTTACAGGAAGGGAGGCAAGGGGAGAATTCAAGCTGGGAGATTTCCATTTTGGCACTGAAGCTCTGCCCTGCTGGGCGAAAATGCTCGTGTTCACGTTACCACGCTGCTTTGAAAGAGGAGATTGCATGCCCTGATGCTGTACTTTAAGGGCGGATAGAAGATAGCCCTTCACTCTGCAGTGGGAAACTCAAAAATTCAGGAAAGAAAATTGCCTCGACTAAATTCCCATATGGATTCAGAAACAATCAGGAAAAGGCAACAATTCAGAGTAATGTTACAGATGGAAGATAGCAAAGAGTATACATAAGAAGTTTTAAGGAACGGAAAAATGACACAGGAAACAGGGAAAAAACCCTGCATTGGCAAAGCTAAGAGGGAGGTTTTAAAGTCCATTAGGAACATAAGCAATTTTCATAACACTACAGGCCAAGAAGTAGATGAGAAAAACATTAACAAGGTTCCAAACAGGCACAAGATTTCTATAAATGTTTCTGTTCTCTTTCAGGACGCGATGTCTTTTGCAGTCTTGCAACAATCTCAGAGATGGACCAGCACTTCGGAGAGACCTGCATCCTAGAGCACTGAGATAACCAAAACTGCTGGTCTCCTGGTGCAATCCACAAGCACATACAAAATTGCACTGAGAATATGTACAGGTAACATAAGGAATTTGGGATGGTAACTAAGAGGCCATGCCAGTGACACCAGCAAGGAATTTATTTTCAAGACAGATGCCTTTAACACAGCCAAACACATTTATTCCTCTCAGCTCAAAGACCACATGGAATTTTCTAATCCAGAAAGCAACAACTCTGAGAATTATTCAAGAGTCACCACGGACACGCACCTGGACTCAAGCACCCAGTGTAGCAGCGTGGGTGAAAAGGCCAGTGTGAATCTGGGATAGAGGAACACCCATGTGGAAGGCTGGGGAGGAGAGTGATTTTATCTCTCTACTTCACATTAGTGGAACTGATGCTAAAACAGTTCTTATATTTTTTTTTTTTATGTTGATAAAACCAACATAAAAGAGAGTGGGAGGAAGGAAATGATTCTAAGAGACTAGAAGAGTTCAGTCTGCTTGCCTTATCCAAAGGCAGTTGCAAGACTAGATTACAAAGTGTAAATACCTGGTGAGAAAACAGGCTTTTAAAATTACCAGAGAGAGGCACAACAGGCACTCGTGGTTGGGAATAAAGCCAACTGAAATTAAAAATAAGGTACAGTTTTAAACTGTGAGGATAATTAATCACTAGAGGAAATGATCAAGGGCAGAGGTGACTTCTCCTGCTTTTCATGTTTTCCATGCAGTACAGAATACCTTTCTCAGAGCTGCCACAGCCAAATTGCTCAGCAGGGGAATAACTGAGGGTGCATCCATGGTGCCAATTACTGTGTGCAAAGAGATCCAAGGCTTAGTGTGCTACAGGAAGAAAGAAGTCTTCAGCCTTGAGCTGTTTCATGATTAGAGCAGCCATGGGAAGGGGGAAGACCTGGGGTTTTGTCATTGCCTGGTTGTTTACATTATCTGATGACATTTTAATGCATAATCCTGGGATCCAGGAACTCCCACTTGCTGCCTGCACCATTCGACTTGTCTGGTGCTCCCTTCTACATACATGCTCTTTTTCTTGATGAATCTTTAATCCCTTCCCTTACACTCAGCTAGTCAGCTTCACAAACAAATATCCAAGCAGCCTAGAGCTGCCTGACTGCCAGGGCAAATCTCCTCCACACGCGGGGTCAGCAAAGGGCTGTAGGATGTGCCCTGCAGGGGCTGAGAGGCTGATAGGAATAGTTATTGGAGGAAAGCTCTCCAGCACTTGAGCTGGGGGATAGACCTTAGGCCCCAGTGAGAGCATGATGCTAAACTTCTTAGACCTAAACTAATTCCAAACAAGTTCAAGATTGGCCAAAACTCTGCATGTTTAGAGATCTTTAAACCCAAAAGTTGTGCAGCTGTAAAGGGTAGGTGCCTCTTCAACAAGACTAAGTAGGGATTTTCAGGAGTCTGGATTGGGCACCTCCACTCCACCAATATCTTTCTTTAGTGCCCAAGTCTTCTAAGGAAACCAAGCCCTCGACCATTAAACATGTCTGTAGCCATTTTTACTTCATGTTGATACACACCACTTGGGGGAAGGGAAGCACCTTGGGGTTGTGGGGAACAATTTTGGCCAAAGACACTAAGCCAGTCCTTTAGTATTTGAAGAATCATTGTATCTGTTCAGAGCAGGGACTGTGCTAGGTTTTATCGTGCTCATCTTCAAGTAATCCTCGGCACAGGGAATGCTTGATACCTTTTGCCAGATGGATATTACAACTGAACGTAGGCATTGCCTTCAGGACAGGTTACTGAGCAAAACACAACATGCTGCTGCACGACAGTCAAACTAGCGTAACAGTTCCTTCTGATTTAAATCCACAGATTTACAATCTATGAATAACATCCACCGCCATAGGATGATGCACTGATTTCAGGCTGCTGTGATCCATCGCCCGACAATACCGAACTGCCAAACGTCCAGCTGGGAAGCCAGACTCCTCTGTGAGGTTTGATCCTGAGTCTAAACTGCCTGTAGTGAAAGAAATCTTAAACCCTTTTCACAGCATGCAGGCTGAGGCTTGCAGATATGAAAATGCAAGGTGGATGCTTAGTTACCGACAGCTGGCACAGTAATTATTGTTACTATTTACCTGACTTCTGAGTGAAGCTTGACATTTATGACAATAACTGGTTTCTCTGTAAACCAAGGCCCCGCTTCTTCCAAGGGCTTTCTCTCATGGTTTGCTGAGCCAAAGGGTGCAGTTTACATTGCTGCTGTAGCTCGCTGGACAGTGATATCTTTGGGGACCTCTTGTGGGCTCTCTCCTAAATTGCACGCTGAGGAAAATGTTTCCGTGTAATTTGTATGTACATAAAAGAGCCTTTTACTTAACATGCCCTCACAGAAGTTTGACAATAAGATGCACCTAAAAGCAAAAGGAAACATAAGACAGAAACTGCATTTTAAAAGGGGGAATTTAATGCCCGAGCGATGGTCATTTACACTTTGGCTTCTTTACAGAGACAGCAATGAATAAACATTATAAAAGAGTTCTTTGTAACGGGCCGGGGGGCTTGCTGCCTGACAGTCAGGCTTAGGCTAATGTTGCTAATTCAGCTCTCTAAGCAAAGAGAACGACTGAGAGGTATTCCCTCTTCCTCCAGCTGCCTTGTTCCTGTCTTTCCCCATTTTCTCCACAAAGATCCCAACCCTATCCCCTTAACCTCTTTCTTCTCTCATGGCTGTTCCTTCATCGCTCCTCGCACTGACACCCAGGGTGAGCGCTTTGAAGCCATGAAGTGCTGTTTCACGTAAGTAACCCACCACCCTTTTCCAAGCCTCCTACATCAAGCGAGCAGCCTCTGGGCAGACTCCTCTGGGATACGCTGATTTGTGAGAGAAGACCCGACAGTGGGTCACACCGGGACGTTATGGTTACGGATGCAGTGTGTTCTGAGGCGCTCGCTCTGTCTGTCTGTCTGTCTGTCTGTCTATTCCCTGGCTTCCCCGCACCGTACCGGTGAGAGCCCCCACGGCCTGCACAGGCCGCCGAGGGGAGGCCTTGCCTGGGGAGAACCAGGAGGAGGAGGAGGAGGAGGAGGATGTTAGGAGGAAGCCGCCATTGCTACAGAGGCACCAACGCGCCCACTTCCGCCTCGGTAGCCATCATGGCGGAGCGCCCCTCCTCCCCCCCGGGACGGTCCCGCCAGCGCTCTCTATGGTAAGTCCTCCTTGGGCGGCGCTCCCGCCGCCTCCTCGGTGGTTCTCGCGCGGTGCCTTGTGGGCGCTTGGCGGAGTTATGGTGGCGGCCTAGGGCCTGGTTGCGCAGGGTGGGAGGAGGCCGTGGTGTGAGTACCTGGGGAGGTGGTGAGGGGTGGGGGCCTGCCTGGCAGGGCTGTGGTGGGGTCCTTGAGGGGGAAAAGGGCGGCTCTGGGGCACGGGATGCTGTAGGGGTCCCTGTGTGGGGCCGGGCCGGGGCAGTTCGACTCCGGGCCGAGCCCAGTCGGTTTCCCGTGGGTAATAACCCCTGCGCACCGCACCCAAGGAGTTTCTGCAGAGCTGTGTTTCTGAAACTGAAGAGGTCAGTGTGGCGGTCCCTGAGTCTTTTCAGATTGAGTTTGGGCCCTTTAAGGCCAAGCCACTACGGCCTGGCTTCCGAAGGAAACAGAGACAGTTCCCAGGGGATTTGCTGAATTGAAATTCACCAGACTTCATGGATCCCCCTGTTACATGCAATTAGCACAGATCTCAGAGCAAGTGGCTGCCTTGGATCATAGGTCTGGCAGAGTCTGTACCAAGGCAGAGCTAAAATGTCTTTCTAAGCTCCAGCTGACTTGCCCAGCGTCACTGGAAAGTGTCAGCTGTCCTTGGTCAACGAGCTAAAGCTAGTTACTGTCTCAGTTCTTTTTAAAGGTGTTTCTGTCTGTTAATTTTGTTTTCTGAGTGGTAGTTCAGTGACAGTAACTGCATTCTCCCTGATGGGATGTTACTTTATAATTTTAACAGCGAAGTCCTATGTTTTGTGATCTCATTAAATGTGAAAAAATAATGAGTAATGCACCAGAGCATAAATAACTTTTACTTCTGTATAACAAAAATATGTCAAGCAATGACATGTTTTTTCTTTGCTTTTTAATATTCTTTGATAGATTCTCTTGTCATCCTAATGTGTCATCTTGTCACCCCCATCCAGCCTTCTGGTTGGTGGGACCGGTGCCTCTGTACGCGTGTATCTCTTTTCTGTCTTAAATGTTTTTGGTCTGTGGTTGGCGGATGTGCGTGTCTTGGTGAAGCAGTTTCAGATAGCAGAATGAAGGTGGCGCTGCTTGGTCCCGCGGGGTTTTTTTTTTTTGGCATTGGTTAACCGTTTCTACGTTTGTCTGAACTTTTTAAATTGCTCTTTGTTTACATAAAACCTGTCAGCCTTGTGCTACCGGGGGAAGCCCAGCCCCTGTGAAGGCTTTGCTGGCCAGCTGGAGCTCTGCAGGGGTCGGTCCCCAGGGGCTGTGCTGCAGCGTTAATGACAGCGCTGTGCCCGCAGCAGGGACCGAACTGCGCCGCGGCGAGGGCTGGAGCACGCTGTTGTGTGAGCTTCCTCAGTATTTCATTGTCAGCACTAGCCTAGGCGTGCTGTGGTCTGTGTCAGCTAGCGTTTCTGGGGATGGCACCTAGGTACGGTTTGGGGAATAATGGAGGGGCCGTTCCCAGTGAGCAGTCATTTTTGGCTGTCATTTGTCAGGAGGGGCAAGAGGTTAGTTACAAGACCGTACCACTTGCCTTCAGGGCAGGAGACTCCTGGGCAGTTTTATTTACTTTACAAAGGTTGCTTCACATTCTTGTTAGAGTCTGTATCATTTTCCAAACATGTTGGAAAGGACTTTATTTTGAAAATTTGAATAAATTCTGTCAGTTCTGCCAATAAAAGGCCCCTTCAATTTCAAGGATCCTGAGCCAAGTGGTAGCTGCTCTTCTGTAGTGGGACTTGTTATTGCTTCTTCAGTTCCAGGAACAAAATAGCTTCTGGTGAATGTCTTTCACTGGAAGCTGTAGTAACGACTGCGCTTATCCCTCCGTTCTGTAGCGGTTAAAATGACGACAGCAGCGAGGCCAACGTTTGAACCTGCGAGAGGAGGAAGAGGAAAAGGTGAAGGAGACTTAAGTCAGCTATCCAAACAATATTCCAGCAGAGACCTTCCTTCTCATACTAAAATCAAATACAGGTTAGTACTGGCTTTTTTGGTCTTACTGTGAAACGGTCTGGGGATGACTTTTTGTTATGAGCAGTAGGCTGGAATTTTTCACAATGGATGTTGATGTGCCTGACCCTGAGCAGACACCAGGGATTGTGCGGCAGTGCTGAATGAATGGGCTGAAAGCGTGTCAGAAGCAGATCTGGGAGATCAAATGCATTGCAAGTGATTGGAGAGGTTTAATTTTAGTGGTATTTAGTACTGCTTGTGGAAGGGAATTGTCGGAAGAAGGTGAGCTTTGGAGACAAAGTGGTTCAGGCAGCGGAGTGGAAGTAAAATCATTGGGAACAACAGAAGCTGACAGAGTCATTGAGGGAGAGCAAGATGGGATAAGAGGAGTAAAGTTGAGCACGTCTTAAAAGCAGGAAACTCACATCATATATTTGGCAAAGGACCGCTGGGGAAGGGGCGTTAAGAGGAAGCAGGAAAATCATGGAGTGGCACTCAGGCAGTAGTACTGGAAGAGCTGATGTTAGACACTGCAAGTGGTTCATGGAGGTCCTGGGGGAGGAAACTGTTTTCATCAGTATGAAAGGTCATGGGATCTTATGAATATTTTCCTATGTTTGAAATGATCACTAAATCTTCGTTATCCCTTTGAAAGATAAAATTAAATGTGGAGTCTATGTCATATGGATACCTAGAATCTAAATGAAATGTGTCAGTCTAAGAATGTTTTTTTCACCTAAGTAATGTTACTCGTCAGTGAAATTACTGTTAAGGTTTTGTATTTCAACTTTTTTTTTTGTGCAGAAGCTTATCCTTTAACCTCTTCCTTCTTGTCCTTTTGGTTTTGAAGAATACTTACGGATAAGGGAACTGGAGTATTTTGGAGAGTACCAAAATCAATAGCACAAAAAGTGTTGTCAATGCATTTTGTTGTTATGACAGAAATTGTTGGTGGTTTGTCTCTTATACCAAAGTGGGGTTTGGAACACCGGTCTGTTGCTTTGAAAGAAGTGTGTGGGGATAAAGATGTATAAAAATATACAATGCATGTTTTAACAAATCCCTCCATCTGCGCGAGAGAGATGGAGAAGGCATCAAGTGTCTTCTGTTCTTTCTCCCAAATACCTAATACAAAGTTGTTTTGTTAAATTGCCAGGAATGCATCATTTCAGGAGGAGTTCAGTGTTTCAGCCCCGCTCGTGTTCCCTTGAATGACACGGGATTTGGGAGGATTTTGCAGCTATATCAGGTTTTTAATTGAAAAAGCAAATGAAATACGTCATCATAAAGACAGGCTATGCAGACAATATTTTTATAATGGCTCAAGTCTGGGTTTCTTCCAGGCACTCTTGTTTCCAGCACTGGGTTCACAGAAGGGTGAAAGGAATTGCTGCTTGTTTTTATTCATTAGTTCTTCTAAAGATTTCCACAGAAAATTCAGCGCTCTCTGGGTGGAACTTAGTGCGACTCAAATAGTCAAGACTCAAAAAGTCTGTTGCTTTTGGCCAGTGTGTGTAGTATAAAAGAAGGAAAAAGATATATTTGCAATATGTTTCCCTAAAGCTAGTGTTGTGCCTGTTCTCCCAACGTTTTTTTTTATGGTCGTGGGAGACTATCCGATATGTCTCTTGGAGGGGAAAAGGTTTATGAAAAGTATGTTTTCGTCGTGATCTTATCTGTAGCCTTAGGGACTGTGTTTGCAGCAGCAACTTGGGATGAGGAACAGCACGGAGAGTTGACCGTAGTGCTGGTGGAAGTCTGCTAGGACGCTGGGCTTGGACTGCTGGAGAACAGAAGATTTAGACATAGCTACAAGAGGTAGATGTGGTCATCCTGGTTTTGCAGGAATTCATGCAGGGTCTTTTCAATAATTTGGGAGCAGCTGGAAGAAGCACGTGTGTGTGACGTTGTGTGTCTGTGTGTGTAATACATACAGAGAAGGCGGCTGATGAAGGGACAATAAAGAAACTTATGCCTACGTGGTGCCCAGTTCTTACTCTTTGTATTTACCAGTTCACTCCAGGATTTATTGACCTCCTTCAGAAGTTGCTCCCAGCTGCAGACCGTCAGCTTCATCTTTTTCCCCCGTCTCATGTTGTTTTAGACAGGCCACTCAGGATGCTCCCGAAGAGGTGCGTAACCGTGATTTCAGAAGGGAGCTGGAGGAGAGAGAACGCGTTGCTGCAAGAGAAAAGAATAGAGACAGACCAACCAGAGGTAAAAACAAAGAAACAAAAAATCTTAGTATCTTTGTGTGGCATTGCTCTTGCACAAATCTCAGTGTTGTAAGAACTTTGCAGGTTACAGACAGCGTGTCATGAGAGTAGAATTCAGGGTATTGGTTTGGTAGTTCGGAGCTGTTGACCTGCAAGGGAATGTCCGCTGCCTTTCATGCTGGCTTCGTGCTACAAAAACCTAGGCCAGCCAGTAGGAAAGTATAGGCCATCACACAGGCCAGCTGATCCAGTGTGATTGTAATGAATTGGCAACAAGTAGGTACAGCCAGTAAAGAGCTTTTTTTTTGTACTTGGACAAGCAGGACAGGGAGGAGAAGGGGAATGACTCACTTTCTAGCGTTACAGTACCGGTGTAACAATAAAGCCGTTTTTGAAGTGCGTGATTCTGTTCAGGTAGGTGATAATTAAAATGAAAATCAAAGGGCTTTTTGATAAATACTCAGTTTTAATATTAACGCTTGACAGAATTTAGGTACTTCAGTTTTGGGTGTGAAGGTATTGGGAGACTTCCAAATTCACAGACAAAAGCAGATGTAGTTTGGACCAAACTAAACAAGGGTAACGCTTTGGGGTGGTCCTCAATGGGAACCCTCCAACCAGATATATAGGATAGGATATTTCTACACAGCTCTTTCTCCTACTGTTTGTTCTTCTTGAAATGATGAGTTAAAAAGAACTTTTGGAGGCCAATTTGTAAGTTTGAGGATGTTATTGCTTCCCTTGAGGATATACATGCAGGGGAGGAACCAGCGTGGGCATTAAGATTGAGAAATGAGGAAGAAGTAAGCATAAGCTTGTATCTCTTACTCTAACGCAAGACAAGTTGTTTGTGAACGTTTTTGCTTTCTGACATAAGATGCTGTTAAATGAAGTGACTTAGTCACTTTTTTTTTTTTTTTTTTTTTTTTTTTTTTTTTATTTTAGATTTGTATGGGTTTTTCTCTTTGCCTGGTAGTTGAAGTTATACATCTAGATTAAACAGCATAACTTGTTGCATTTCAGTGTAACACGCTTGCATTAGGAAGATAACGATAATAAATTGCAGCATAGACAAACAAGTGCACGCTTGTATGTTCCTGTGTAGAAAGCAGAAATGAGCTCTGTGAAATTCTTCTGTGGTCACTAGAGGGTGCTAAAAGCTCTGGAGTATTTAGTATAGCACTTGTTTCATTTTGCTCTGTCTTAACTGGTGTTATTTTTAACCTTCATGGATGTTCTTCCCCCAGAAGCAGGGTTTATAATGTCCAATGCGATGTGCATACTGAATACATGCACGCTTATCTGAAATGAATGAATTTGTTTCTTCCTAAAAATTAGTGTGAGTTATTTATTTGTCCAATAGTTGACACTACTGTGCCCTCACTACCTACTCTGTTCATTCTTTCACCGGTTGGTGGCTGACAGACTCTTTTAAAAATTGTCATCTTCAGAAAATAGTGGGTGCTCTGCAGGTACTTGGAATTTTATTTTCCTGGGGTTTTTTGAAAGTAGGAAACAAAGACTATATTCATTGGAAAAGTGAAAACTAAGGTGGGGCACAGCCTTGAAAAGAGTCTTTGGGAGTAAGAGTCTCCTTAGAAAAGATGTATATTTGTTTTAGGGATGCAATCCCATTGGATGATGCCTTGTTTTATATGGCGTTGAAATAAGGCATGACTGGCAAAGCATTTTATATCCATTTTATATAAATCTGTTTTTCCTTCAGATATGTGGGATTTTATATTATGTATTGCAAACCATAATTTAAAGCTAATTTTGTAAGTAACCCTCCGTTAGTCACCCATCTGACTTCGGGGTAACATCTCACGTGGTCTGAATTGTGCCGTCGCTATCAGTCCTAATCCGCATCCAGGCGTGATTTGTCTGCTGAAGTGGTGCCGCCTGTAGCGTGGGTAAACCAGAGGCAAGGCAGAGGAGACTGCAGAGTGAATGCCTCTTCACTCTTCTACACAGCGTTCTCAACTCTCTTTGCTGTTCTACAGACAGATTAACGTGTCTCTGCCTCTTCTTGGAACATGCCAGGGTCTTAACAACATGAAGTGGTTAGAATACAGTAATTTATCCAAAACTTGTTCTATGTGTAATTTTTTTCCTGATATTTTAGTTATTTTATTAAAACGGTAGTCCAATTATTTCTGAGACTTCATTTAAAGTAAACTTTATTTTTGTTAACTGTTTTCACCCCTGACTTTGGTGCCCAGTATTTAAGTTGCCGTAAAAGGAGGACTGCTTCTTTTAAAATTCATCTCTGGTGAGACACCAGTTAGAAACAAAAGATGAGAATCTGGGGTTGGTTTTTTTTTTTTTTTTTT
>WHYT01017612.1:96191-125080 GCA_009806455.1 Tetrax tetrax
CACCCGATCCCTGGCCTCTCGCACAGCCACTCGGTAGTCCTCCCAGGCTACCTGTCCCCGCTTCCACCCTCTATAGGCTTCCTTCTTCCCTTTCAGTTGGTCCAGGAGCTCCTTGCTCATCCACGCATTAGAAAATGAGTCTTGATAGATATTAACCTTTAAACTTAAATTTTGGGGGTCTAACTAAAACTAGAACATCAAATCAGTGATTAAGAAGGAATTTCAATACAGAAGCAAAAGCAGATGGTAGAGAATGTTTCTTCACTAAATGTTTGAGACATACTAGCAATACTTACCCTTGCCAAGGACTAATGATAATGTCCCATCCCTTGTGGGCAAAGTGACAGCAAATCTGCATTCAGACACTGCAGTTGTGATTACTTTGTACTTTTATTTTTTGAAGTTTCAATCAGTTATTTGAATCACTGTGCTGCGCTGAGTTAGTAATTTGCATAGGTTCAGATAACTGGGGTGAACCTCTGCTTTGTTAAGTGTCGTTCCCTGCTGCTAAAGGCAGTGCTGTCATAGTTTGTCATTCAAAAATTAGCATTTAAATTATGTTATGTGGGGTTTGTTGGCTTTTTGTTTTTTCTTCTTCTAGCCTTCAATGAAATGTGGGTATTTTACATTTTCCTTCAGCTACTCAACATCTTTAAAGACTGAACAGGATAACTTATTTTAATACGAGGGAGTCGTTTCAGGAATTTCAGCATTTTCTGTAAAAGTAATCTTGCTCTGGGCTAAGGGGAGGAACTATTCTAAAAAAAAAAATAACCATGGTAACAATAATGTTTTTCTTTCCTCTGCGGTCAGAAACAAATATGCCAAGGGACTGTTATTCTTACAGCAAGATAAGGAATCATTGTTTATTTAAGGTTAATATAGTTTTGTCCGCTTTTTTTTTTTCTCCTCCGACTGTGATGCCACATGGTGAGTTCAGTGGTACAGCAGAGGCTTGCAGTGTCTCCATCTGCTTCCTTGGGATATGGGACTACCTCTGCCAGTCCAGTCTTATTCCCCACACCATAATATTCCTGTTCTATTCCCTCTGCTTCTAACACAGCGGTTACAGCGTGGTTGGCGTCTGGTTCATCTGTGCAGACAGCTGGTGCAACACGCTGCTGTCTGTGGTGATGGAATAATCTGAGCATGGTTTTTGCTGAAACAGCTTAGGAAAGGGGTTGTATGCCGTACCTTCCTGAGGAAAGGCAGGCAAGAGGCATTATTTCAGAAAAGCTGGAGTGAATAGAGAAATACTATTTTTCCCCCTTAGGCTTTTCTTCTGTTGTGGGTTTGTTGTATCCATAGTGTTTTAGCTTAATAAACCTTTGTTCTACCACACAAAAGAACAATGTAGGCTTTGGAGCTGCCCGAGCCGCTTATTTCTGAACAGCTGTGCTCGATCGTGCCTCAGAGGTGTGAAGCTCAGACAGCAATGAGGGTCATGTCTGGTCTGTTCCATTTGATACAACCCATGCTCTGTCACCTGGAGCGTCCCGCCTTTCAGTGGAGGAGTGGGCAGTGGAAGATTTATGTGGAAAATTCTGAAACATAACGAAAACCTAATTTGGCTGGAGATGAGGCATTCTGCAGCTCTGGCCAAGATGTATAACTTAGCTTAAGTGTAAATGTCAGCTTTACACCACTGTGAGTTACACCTACTATTTACTTCATGTCATGTCTCCAAGATACAGAACTTAGTAAAGGAGCTTCTTTGGGAGGTTTTGGTAAAGCTAAATAATACAAAAAATCTTCAAGACTAATTTCGAGAATTAACCTGCTTCCTAAAACTTGTAGCAAATATATTGAAATGTCATCCAACCTAGAACAACGTTGAATTACTGAATTCCATAAATAAATTACCACGTACACCAGATCTTTGTAAAGTGACTAAAACTGGTGATGCCTTACTCAACAGATCTGTCCCCTGTTTGCTTTCAGACTCTAATCTGTTGATCTTTAATGACAAAGATAAGCTTATGCAGTTTGTTACTGTTTCTGATTGTGCTGCCTCTGCGGGTGTAAAAGACAGCGGAGTCCCGTTTGTGAACAGAGCTGGGAAACAGCAAATGGCCACACAAGTGCCAAGGGGCTCTGCAGCATCTTACGGGTGATTGGGAAAAATCAGGCTTTGAAAATAAGATTCATGGGTGTTTTCTGTAACTGCTGTCACTATAAAAGAATGTTTGACAGCTTCTGTTAGCATTGTGTTCATAGCAGTTTTTAGTAATTTAATAGGTGCGTAAGTAAAATGTAATAATTTTAAATTCCTAAGACTTTCTCTACCTTTTCTTTTGATTACAGTGCAATTTTTGCTAATCTCCAGTCCTCTGGAATTGTAGTTGACTTCAGTCAATGTAGTTTTTTGCTAGCAGTTAGCAGGTTAGGACAGAATTCAGTTGAGCTTGAAATGTCAAGTTGTTGGGGTCAGTGGACAAGTTCTGTATCCCAGCTTCCATGGTGGTGCAGTGGAGATGCAGTCAGTAGAGCCTGGAGTGGGGTTGATCTCCTGTGTGTGTAATCTAGTGTGAGCATAAGAGTCATCTTGATTCCTTGTGTTCTCTAGATCTCTGCTGAGATGCCTTCAAGTGGATACCTAGATGTAGGTGTCCTTCTCTGGAGCTAAATCATAGAATCACAGAATGGTTTGGGTTGGAAGGGACCTTCAAAGGTCATCCAGTCCAACCGCCCTGCAAGGAGCAGGGACATCTCCAACCAGATCAGGTTGCTCAGAGCCCCGTCCAACCTGGCCTTGAACGTTTCCAGGGATGGGGCATCCAACACCTCTCTGGGCAACCTAAATCGTGCTCTTAGTCTTATACCAGTGCTTGTAGTGTAACACTTCTAAGAAGTGTTATTGCAATTTTTATTTTCTTTGGTTTTTTTTTTTTTTAATCACCATGTTTTGTGACTTCAATCTGATAATGCTTTTCTTTGTAGCCAGACAGCGAACTGTCAGGCTAATTGAGGCTGGTTATGTAAAGCAGATAAAAGTTAGGATGGTGTCTAACATGCCTTTTAAAAAACTTATTATAGAAAAATGAAACATACATCTGAGTGAATTAACAACACTGGGGTAATTCCTACCCTTTGCATATTTTTCATGATTCTTAATATTGACTTGATCTTCTAGTGATTCGAATAACCAAGTGCTTTTCACTTCTCTTCATGCATGGTAGAGAATGCTGGAACAATCAGCTTTTTAGGGGCTGTTGAGATTGAATTTGAAATGAGGGAAGAGAGAGAAGGAAAACTGCAGTTTCCCCCAGAAAGATGCTAACTGGTTGCAGTGGGCTTTGGACCGTTGAATAAACACACTGTGTGGAGTGCATTGCATTTCTGCATTTGTCAGTGGTGTGTGGGTGCATTTTCATGCATCTAAAAAAAAAAAAAAAAAAAAAAAAAAAAAAAAAACAACCACAACCAAACAAAACAACAACCCCCCAAAAAAACAAACAAACAGAAACCCCTAGCATAAGATATTTCTGTGTATCCCAGATAAGTGCTGCATGATGCACAGGTTCATTAACTTTGTCACAGACAAGGTTAATGTCTTGGGAATTTGCGGGTGAGTCTGTGCCATGCTCTGCATGCCACCTTGAGCAGACTTCCCCTGCAGTTCAGCTCTAAAATGGAAAACTGCTCTGTCTGTTTGCGCACACAGGAATTGGAAGAAGTTCTCTCTACTGAAGCATCTGTCAACAGGGGAATGTTGATTTCTTACAGCGCTCTTATCAGTGCCACCTTCTCTTGAGTATAGTCCAGTATGAGTTTTTGGGTTGTAGCATTCTTATTTGCTTTTTTTTATTATTTCATATTTGCTTTTTTTGTCTCAGACTTCTTGCTTTTTTCCAAGTCTCACTTTTAATGGAGCTTCAGAGATTAAATTTAATGAGGCAGAGCCCACCTCATTTTGGAGAACACGGAGAACACTTCACACGCTTGCATCCTATTGTAAATTAGCCTAATGAGCTTAAACAGAATCTGATCACCTCTCTGGGAGGTACCTGAAAATCAGTACTGATTTTTTCTTCGCTTGTACCAGTATCTTAAATTTTGCTTGATTTGAAATTAGTGCTTTGCACGCACGTGCTGTAACGGTGGTCTGAGAGCTGCTTGACTTCTGGTGGGAACACGACGCAGACCGCAGTAAATGGGATTTCACTCCTTTGGCTCCTCCGTGTTACGGGGAAAGAAGGTGGTAAATCAGAGGTTGGCATACTGTGCAGAAGAAGCTGCATACATTTCTTATCTGTAATCTGCAGAGGAAAGAAAGGTATAGTTTGAATTTGTATGGCTAATATGCGGAAAAATGCTGTTCCATATCAAATATTTTTGCTCTCTCCGTTTCCTTATTGACTGGAGTGGTAATAACTGAAGTTGGAATGCAAATATTGGGTTTAGAGCTATGTTTGAAAATGCAAAACTTTATTTGTGTTAACAACTTTTAACTGCTGTGGTTTGTGTTAAAGCTCCATGGATACAGCAGCAAGGGCAAGTTTTGCCTGCGCGCGTGTTTTAATAAGGACATTACGGGGCTATGCCGGGCTTTTGAGCAATATGCCCTTTTGGGGAGCTTTCCCATCTCACCGGCAATTAATTGCAGCTGGTTCTAAATTTTATTTGTGAGAAGCAGTGTAATGGTAGGTGTGTCTTCCTAAGAAAAACTTGAGTAGGTTTTGAAATGTAAGATCTTCACCAGTGATCCTGCATCATCTGGTATTCGTATGTGTGTTAAGTTGATATTGTTCCTAGGAGGGTTGAGGTGTTTTATAGGAATATTGCGTATACCTGATCAGTCCGCTTGAAAAATGTTGTGAATTATAGATGGCTTTAGTAATGTATCACTGAGTATTGATTAAACGTTTGAAGCTAGAGAACTCTGGCTAGCATCAGTGTTCAAGTTTAGCACTTAAGCCTTGTAAATGCTATCATTAAGAAAAACATTTCCTCTTTTGGGATCCCATAGCAGCCCTCAGCCATGAATTTTCTGCAGTTTGAACAAAAACACCCAAACTTATGATCTCTTTGTCTTTAGTTTATATCACTTTTAAAAGCTGTGGTTTGAGACTTCTGCAGTGCTAATGAGACTTCAGTGCATTCTTAAAGTCGAATGTCTTCAGACCATACTTAAGTATACAGGGAGCAGAAGACCTAGGTAGCCATCCAAATTAAAGAATTTTTAATTTCTTTTTTTTTTCCTTCTGGTACATTCATCAAAGAGCAGTCCTTGTATTTTTCTACAACCTTTCAAATGAATATTATGTGTTTGTTTTGACGTCTGTGAACACTTAAGTCACTAAATATATTAATACAGCTTGGAAGCGTGGGCCGTGAAATCTACTTTGTGTTGCCTGTAGTGCAGTGCTTCACTTAGACTCGAGTTACATGCTTTTGACAGTACAAGAAGAAAAATTTTCTGCTCCTCAATATTGGAACTCTTAAATAGTCTTACGACAGCCACTGCTCAGTTTCATCTTAAATTTCTCAATATTCTTTTTAACTGGTCCCTAGGGAAGTTGTAGTTGTAAAACCCGAGCAGATTGCTGAAGATGATGGAGAAGTTTCAACATGCTGTAAGGTTTCTTCCACCTAATGAGTATTGTATAATGTATTCTCTTTTCTCATGAGGATAAAGAAATTTTTTTTAATCTGTATACAGTTTTTAATGTAGTAAGTATGTAAATGGTAAAGCAAGAATCTAATTGAATATTTGGTGGAACATCAGAGTAAGTGGAGCAGATACGAGTGTTGTTACGGTGACGATTTTTTAACAATGTTAAACTCTTTAGAGTATCTCTGCATCTATCCTTATTCTACTCATACGTGTGTCAAACGCTCTGAAAAGTCTGAGCTAGGAATTAGACCTCAATCTTTGTGGGTGTTCGCAGATAAATAATGTTTATCTCTGCCAGCTAGATGAGAAAAATGGCCCAGAAAAGTAACGCATCCATTTCTGGTTCTCAGGAACAAGAGCAAAAGGCTGAAGAAGAAAGAATTCGGATGGAGAATATTCTGAGTGGTAACCCACTGCTGAACCTTACCGGCCCTGCGCAGCCTCAAGCAAACTTCAAAGTGAAGAGGAGGTACTGTGCAGTCTGCTGTAATGTCCGTCCCTTTGCTCCCTCTCCTCACTCAGTCTGGAAGTGTCCTCGCTGCCGTTGATTTGTACTTCCTTTCACAGATCTTGTCCCAGGCAACGCAGTGTAGAATTGGGATACTGATGCGCGCAGTGCTTGTCTTTTGCATTTCTGCGAACAAATCATCCTGTTACTTTGTGTTTAAAAAAAAGAGAGAAAGAGAGATTGAGAGTTGTGTTTGTCTGACATTGTTCATAATGATAAAAAAAGTAACAGGACCCAAAGTTCCTCAAGAAATTTGATGTTATGCTCTCTTTTAAAATCTAGCTGGTTTGGGGTTTTTGTTTCTTCGGGATTTTTTTAGTGTAACTAGAATTACAATTCTTGTTTGCAGATGTTCCAGTTACTGTTGTGTTTGTCAGAATTATGGCAGATTAGATTAGTGTTTACTGCTCTGTTCAAATGATCTGTAAAGACAATAACCTTTAACCTACTGATACTCGTCTCACTTCTGACTCAGGAGCATGTAGGAGATGGCTTGGATTAGAAAAATAGATCTTTTTTTTCATGAAGACTAAATTCTAATCCTAATGACAAGCTGATCTTAGTACATTTAAATAGGAGGGCCAAACCTTGTTTATATATTTTTGTGAATTGCACCGAATTTTAATGCAAACTTACTGAAGTTAAAAAATTTTGTTTTCAGATGGGACGATGATGTTGTCTTCAAGAATTGTGCCAAGGGGATAGACGAATCCAAAAAGGACAAAAGATTTGTGAATGATACCCTGCGATCAGAATTTCACAAAAAGTTCATGGAAAAATATATCAAGTAGTACAGTTTTATGTGCAGTGGTGCTGAAGGACTTGGAAGGTCATGGTTGTTCCCTCCCTCTCCCTCAGTATTCGAGGCTGAATACTTGGTCATGAATTCCCAAATCCTTTTCCAAGACCATCAACAACTTCATAATTAAGAATTACTATGTATCTGGAGTTTTTATTCCTTGAGTATTTCAGTTTGAATTAAATCAGTTTGTGTTTCATGAATGTTTTTCTGTTCATGTGTGCTTACTTTTACTGACCTTCTTGTAAATGGTAGAAGAGAGAGAGGCTGGTTTGCAATAAATACTTCAAATTGTTTAAATTGCTTTCCAAAACAACCTGTATTTGTAGTGATGGTGGTTTGTAACTGAGGCAACCTTATATAAATGTCAGTATTATGGAAGATGGGAACGAGCTGAGGATGATAAGCAGCATAGAAGAGCTGTACTTTCTATAGCAAAATGGACTTACTTCCTCTTAATAGCTAGTTTGAAACGTAGTTAATAATCTTCCCTTTTTGTTTCTTTTCACTATCAAGCAAATTACAGTTGGGTGGGGTAGCTCCAAGTTCTTAGCAGCCCAGCTTTCTGGGCTCTCTTGGCTCAGCACTTTTTGGGGTGATACCATGTGATGCCTGGGGGAACGTTGAGAGGGAAAAGCTCTGTGGAACCATGAATATTTTTTCCTCAATAAACTGTTGCAGTGCTCAGTCCCTCAGCCAAAACTGCGTGGCCTCAAGTCTCGCTCTCTGTGGTTCAGTAGTAATGGTGTTGTCAGAAAGTTGCAAGTGAGTGTTTTTATTAAATGAGTGATCTCTTCAAGGTACCATAGTACGCTTTGTTTACTTATCACGTGTCCATTTTAACACTTAATAGGACACTACAAAATATGAATGACTGGAAAATATCTCATTTGTGGAGGTTTGGTTGGTTTTTTGGTTTTTTTTTTTTTTCAAGGCTGCAGTGGCAGAACCCAGATGTCTTTCTGTAAATTCTCACCCTTTTCCTTGCCTATGTTATGCTCAGTGTAGTTCATTCTTACAGACACTGGTTTATAGTAATATTATTTTCAAGTTCTTAATTTGAAAATATATCTGATTTTCTTTTTAAGAGAGTAAATGTAGAGCACAATGGTTTAGATCTTTGATGGGCATGACTCTAGTGTCCTGTAAAAGCTCTCATTAGCTTTAGCTCTGTTTCCCACCCTTTCATTGAGCTGTGCATAGCATGCTAATGCCAGGAGCTAATATTCATATTTACTTGGAAGCAAGATTTTCAGCATGGTTAAGGCCATGTGAACTCCTACAGGTACTGGAGGAATATCATAGGATCCTAGAATGGTTTGGGTTGGAAGGGACCTTTAAAGGCCATCCAGTCCAACCCCCCTGCAAGGAGCAGGGACACCTTTGATCAGATCAGGTTGCTCGGAGCCCTGTCCAGCCTGACCTTGAACGTTTCCAGGGATGGGGCATCCACCACCTCTCTGGGCAGCCTGTTCCAGTGCTTTACCACCCTCATCGTAAGAAATTTCTTCCTTATATCTAGTCTGGACCTACCCTCTTTTAGTTTAAAGCCATTACCGCTTGTCCTATCGCTACAGGCTGTGCTAAAGAGTTTATCCCCGTCTTTCTTATAGGCCCTATCTAAGTACTGAAAGGATGCAATAAGGTCTTCATGGAGCCTTCTCCAGGCTGAACAACTCCAGGCCTTTTTTCACAGCAGAGGTGCTCCAGCCCTCTGATCGTTTTTGTGGCGCTCCTCTGGACCCACTCCAGCAGATCTGTGTCTTTCCTGTGCTGGGGACCCCAAGCCTGGACATGGTACTCCAGGTGGGTTCTCACCACGGTGGAGCAGAGGGGCAGAATCACCTCCCTCGACCTGCTGGCCACACTTCTTTTGATGCAGCCCAGGATGCGGTTGGCTTTCTGGGCTGTGAGTGCACATTGCTGGCTCATGTCCAGCTTTTCACCCACCAGTACCCCCAAGTCCTCCACAGGGCTGCTCTCCATCCCTTCGTCCTTAGCCTGTATTGATGCTGGGGATTGCCCCTACCCACGTGCAGGACCTTGCACTTGATCTTATTGAGCCTCATGAGGTTCTCATGGGCCCACTTCTGAAGCTTGTCCAGATCCCTCTGGATGGCATCCCATCCATCAGGCGCATCAACCGCACCACTCCGCTGGGTGTCACCTGCAAACTTGCTGAGGGTGCACTCCATCCCACTGTCTGTCCCAGTGATGAAGATCTTCAAACAAACCTGATTGCTAGGAACTGTAAAATATTGCATTCCTTGACGTGCTGAATGTTAACTTTCTTCCACTTCGTCTCCTGGGAACAGCTGCCTTGCCAGCTCCACTGCCTTTGTTGAAAGTTATTTGTCATACTTAATATCTTCATCCCACTGATGAAGATATTAAACAGTTCTGGTCCCAGTATGGACCCCTGAGGGACACCGCTTGTCACCAACCTCCATCGGGACATTGAGCTGCTGACCACTACCCTCTGGATGTGATCATCCAACCAATTCCTTATCCACCAAACAGTCCACCCCTTGAATCCACCTCTCTCCAGTTCAGGGAGAAGGGTGTAGTGGGGGACTGTGTCCAAGGCCTTAGAGAAGTCCAGGGTCTGCTGAAAAATGAGAAATGGGTGAACATGAGAAAAATGGGTGTAGTTTGTAATTCTCTCTTTAAATTAAAGCTACTAAAATCTTGGTGTATAGGCGTCGTATTTAGAAGGAATAAAAGTTAAGAGCTGAACTTGCCAGAGTCTGGTAGTGGAGAAGCCAGCGGCTGCTTTAGGTCTGACCTCACAGCACAGTTGTCATGGCAATAAAAAAAAAATACAGTGGTCTCACAGTGTTAGGAGAGACAATCGCTGCGCCAAAGTGAGCGAGTGAGCGTACAGTGTCACTGCAGAGAGGGAGACGTGGCTGAAACCCCAGTTCAACGCCTTCATGGAAATCATAAGTGCTTAATGCCATCATTTGTATTCTTGAAGTAATGTAATTCTTTTCTTAGCAAAAATAATACTTTTAAGACGTCAGATGGCCGGGGTTGGACGAGCTCTTCTTCAGCTATGCAGGCAATTGTTCTCCACACCTGGAGGAACATCCCTTTCTTAAACTTCTGCATACTACGTACTCAGTCATTTCTTCTGGTAGCTCTCCCAGCCTGGTTCTGGAGAAGGAGCTGTAGGGGCCGTGTAGCTCCAGGCTGCAGCTGTATTTGAGGGTTTTTGGTGGCATTGTTGTTCAGCTCAGCCACAGAATTTGCAGATCCTATCTCCAACCTCCCCCCTCAAAGCTTTTGTATTTTGGCCTCCTGCAGTGTAAGCTGACCCACAGGCTGGGGGCTCAGCAACGCACAAGCACAATTTGATATCTAAGGAATCTCAAGCCTTATCTCTTGGTGGGTTTTGCATCATTAACTATCGAATTTTCTTCACTGGTACTGGAAAACTGCGAAGCGCTCTGCGCTTTTTGTCAGGAAGAGCCCTGTGCTTTCAGTATTGATGTTTCATTTTCTACTGTGCTTCTTGTACTCATCTGAGACAAGCAGATCATCTGTTTTTGTAAAACTGCAGTGCAACAGTGAGTTCTGAAAAAAATCAGACTGTGATGTTCAATACCTCTGCTCCCAGCGTTATTTTTTCCAAGAACCTCTGCTCAGTATGACAAATAACTTTCAACAAAGGCAGTGGAGCTGGCAAGGCAGCTGTTCCCAGGAGACGAAGTGGAAGAAAGTTAACATTCAGCACGTCAAGGAATGCAATATTTTACAGTACCTAGCAATCAGGATTGTTTAATCCTGTGTTTTTGCAAGCAACACCTGAACTCACTGTAACTGGGGATTTGACACAAAGCCACTTGCTTTATATACACTTTCTCCCTTGTTTGAGGTTGTTTTCAGTGCAACATTGGAACTGAAAACCAGGATCTGTTTTCCATAGGGACTAACAGTTAAACTTCTAAGTTTTTTATTAAAAAGCCTTGTCTTTCAAAATTTGTCTTGGAATATGTTTTATGACTCTAGAGAGATTAATAGTATGAGGAATAAAGCTTAATGATAGTCCTGCAGCTGGAAATAATTGTGCTCTGTGTATACAAGGTTCTGAAATGTTTAGCATCTATTTGTCTTCCTGGAGTAAATGGCTGAATATGAAAGGCTTCATATTGCAACCAGCAAAATTATTATGTGTGTTTTTGAGGATTTCACATAGTCATAGGTACCATGGAGGCATCCTATGAATGCCTGGAAGGAGGTTTTTATTTTGTATTAAAATAAAAGCCTTTTTGGTGAGTTGCAGTTCCTCTGTTAACTTGGATTTTGTTCGAAATACAATCCTGGGGCGGAGGTGATCCGCTACTTGCTCTGTTTACCTCCGAGTGCCTCGTGGGCAGCCCAGCTGGTGCCTGGTGTGCTCACAGCCTGGTGTCTCCTTTCAGCCCTGCACGTATGGGTTCCCATCGAGCTGCTGAAATTTCCCTCTGCTTTTTCCCACAACTACAAATACCTTGAAGTCTTCCGTGCTGGAGGCGAGATCTGAGCGCAGGGTCAATCCATCAGATGGATGGGGGATGTTGCCTTGAAGCACTTCACTTCAAAGGAAGATCTGTAGGATTCCAGCCTTGAAGGGATGTGCTGAAGCTTAAAAAGTGCTTCAGGCTCAAGTGTTTATTCATATCTGCAGTCATGGCTGCTTGGAGCCTGAAGCCTTAATTCTCTTCTAAGGAAAGTCAGAATCACATGTAGGGGCTTCTCTGATTTTATTTCTTTCCCAGTGCCTGGTGCTCTGCACTACAGATTCAGGGGGGGGGGAAAGAAAATACCCACAGAAATGTTTCCATCTGTGGAAGTCCTCCTTCCATCTCCTGTCAGCTTTTAGAAGGAAATTTAGTTAGTTGTTGGTCCAGAACAAAACTTCCTGCCAAATTTTGTCTTGCTAAATAAGAAAAATCTGGGGATGCTTTTTTTCCACAGAAATAAAGTTCAGCTACTTTTCCCGGGGCAGACGTATTGTCGTATTTAGCCGTGAAAGCAAATGCAGCCTCGTTACCCTACTTTATGTCCCCCAAGATATGGTTCAAGCAGAGCGTAAATAGGCATGTTTGGAAAAGGCACGTTTCCTAAGAAGGGCTCCTCTGAGCTCTTTGTTTGAATTGAGGATAAGCAGAAAGAAGAACGATGTTTCCATAGGTGTCCAAGTCACTAATTTTAAATACATTTTTAAAAGCCCCTGAATTCTTTTGTTGTTCAGTCACAAACGCGTTTTACTGTTGCGCTGCTTTCTTCCCTTGACTGAGATCAGGTTGGCTTTTATTAATTTCAAACTTGACTTAATTTTCTTTCCCAAGGGGGAATGTATCATGAGATATAACTCAAGAATGGCTGTGATACTGTGACTGGCAGAGAAAGAAGATTGAAAAATAAATAGTGACTATGTCTAGCTTTTAAATTGCTTCAGTTCAAAGAGTTGGAATATACCTAAGGGATACAATAAAAGCGTGTATGTGCAGATGAGGGTTTTTTTCCCCTTTGTAGCCTCTGACCAGCAGTTCAGGAGCAGAAGCTTAATGTCACTGATCTTACCAAAATTTGATCTTTCAAGTGGGAACTGCAGCTTGTGTGATTTAAAAAACAACACAGAAACAAAATTGCTGGGAATTCTAATGTTCCTCGTGCACCTCTAACCAGAAAGAAGAGTCATCTAGATCTAAACAAATTGTATCTCCTCATCCGAATCTCAATTTGCCACCAAGCCTAGGAAATACCTTCTGAAGTGGAGGGAAGCGGCGTTGTACAGGAGGTAGGAAAATGAAACCAAGAAAACAGGTAAGTCTGATTGCTCTCTGTTGAAATCAGTAGCATCTGGGTAGGAAAAGAAGATTATTTCTGAATTGCACTATAATACAAGTTTATGGCTGACAGCAGAGATCTGTTATGATAGGTTTTGTGCAAACAGAGGCTGTACAGCAGGCTGTATTCTGAAGAACCAAAATGCTCAGGAGTTTGGGTGAAGGGCAGGATGGACACAGACTGTTCATTTCCACAAAAAAAATTGTGTTTGGGAGCTGAGGGCTGAGCCCTTTTCTCCTCAGTACCTGCCTGCTGCCTTACCTACAGATCTGCCCCTTCTTTATTTTTGAACCAAGTTATTTCCAATGGATGGGATTTCCAGCAGCTGGGCTTCCTCCAGTGGAGAAGGATTCTTTTTACAGCACTGAGAGAACAAGTTGTAAGTTCAAGCTGGATAAGGGTGGAGGACAGATCTGCCTGTTGGTCTGCCTGCTTTCAAGTGGGGTCCCCAGGGGTTGATCTCCATCCTTTGGGGTGGCCCAGTTGGACTTGGTGGCACACGAGTTGTTGGGATTGGTGCAGCGTGTGGATGGTACACTCTGCTGAAGCATTAATTCCTGAACCGTCGCTTGGGTGGATGATGGAACCCTGACACTGAACTGTTGGATATTCTCACTGCAGGAGAAATTCACTCTCCGAAAGAAAAGTCTGTTTGATTGGAATCCCCATGAATCCCCCCTCTGGTGTGCATGCACCCTAGATGACCTATGTTTGTGTGCCTCAGGTAGGAGCCCCAGTGAGACCAGTACAATTCAGAGTTCTGTGAATGTTCTTGCTGAATTTGTCCTTCTGGTGCAGACTAATATCACAAAGGTGTCACAGTCCCTTCGAGAACAGGATGACAAGGGGCTTGAACAAAACCAGTCATGTAGCCTAATTCATGACCTAGGTTGCACAGGCTGATATCCTGTGTGCTGTTTCTCAGCCCTCAAGCTTAACGTGTGATGATCTCGACCTCCTGCCTTGCTCAGTAGAGGTCCTGCAGCTGGAGGCTGCTCTGAAGTCAGGCGTTAACAGAGGTTGTCAACACCAGACGTTGGGGTCCTGTTGAGTTTCTTTCTTCTAATGAAGTGAATGGTCACTTGCACCTCTTCAAGGACTCTGTTAAATCACCTTTTCCCAGCAAAACCTGTGCTCGCTAGCAACAGATGAATTCATCACATCTCTTACTGCGAGACATGTTTTGGGCAGAGCAGCAAAGACGGTGAACACTGTGATTTATTTTAGAAGATGATACTTCACTGGAGCATCTTTCCAGTTTAAAACTGTTAGAGTTGAATTCATTTCAGTTGGAGGCACAGGGAAGCTGATGGTAATGACAATGAATCATGTTTTCTGAAAGCCTTAGAAATTATTCATAAATGTTGAAATCTATATCTGGTTTATGGCCACCTCCTCCTTTAATTTATACTTGCTTTTCAAACACCGGCTTTTAAAAAATGCATATTCTCTCTTTCAATGGAGACA
Organism: Tetrax tetrax; assembly: GCA_009806455.1. Classification (NCBI taxonomy): domain Eukaryota; kingdom Metazoa; phylum Chordata; class Aves; order Otidiformes; family Otididae; genus Tetrax; species Tetrax tetrax. Next base: position 110,418 of record WHYT01017612.1, read on the forward strand.
GTGAGAGAAGGAATAATTTTAGAAAATTCCAGAGCCAAAGAATTTTTAAAACAGCAAATTAAAGGCCTTCTTTATGCAATACTGCTTTCTGCCATTTGTGCCAATAAAGAGTAAAAGCGAGATGGTGTTACGTAGGCGATAGAGCAGGGATGGCAACCAGGACTCCGGGAGCCTATTTCCAGCCACTAACCCAGGACAGTGCCGTGTGACAAACTCATACCCCAGGACTTCGTGATTCGTGGAGTCAGGCACGAAGCTGAGGGGTGAAGCAAGGATTTAAGCCCCACTCTGAGATGTGAGGAAAGCCGGGTTGGGTTTTTGGCTCTGCTGCAGTTTGTGTGAATTTGCAGGAGCGGGCTCAGGCGTGTAAACCCTTCCAATCCAAACCCCGGATGGGTCTGGCATCCTGGCTCTGCCCAGCTCTCTTCCTGCTGAAGGGGGTGCACCTTCACCCCTGCAGTGCTGGACCTCAGGGAACAAGTCAAAGACTTGGAGCATCTCATGGCCTTGGTGGTCACCACAGAGGTGCAGGAGGTCTGGATTAATACTGCTGGAGGCAAGGGATAGAGGGAGAAGCGCTCAGCATTGGTCCCTTGGGTAAGTTCATGGCTTATGCACTCATGGGGACTGGAGGCTGTTCGCCACCCGTGGTCCTGTGGCAGGACCTGGGCAGCGATGTCTTCTGCTGGTCTGGGTGGAGCACTGAAGTGAGATGAAGCCAGTACAGTCCCTGGTGCAGAACTGGCATAGTCAGCGGATGTGCCACACTTCCACGGTGGGCAGTGGTCGCAGTGGGGGGACGCAGTCACGCTCTGGGACTTGCCTGGGGTGGCAGTAGTCTATCTGGATTTCTGCTTTCCAGGTCAAACTCCTGCAGGAGGACAAAGCTTGGGACATACCTTTGTCTGCTGAGCTGCCCATCAGCTCAGCTGTAACTGCAGAGCACAGGGGTGTGGCTGGACCTAGACTGAGAATGGGGAGTTACAGCCTTTGGTGTTAAGATTTTATTAAAACTACACGTTGTCAAAGGCAACATTTTTGACCAATTAGCAGTGATCTGTCTCAGAAATGTATTTCTAATTTTACTCTTCCTTTTAATAGAAAGCTAATAACAGCTGCTGGTTGCAGATGGGAGCGTTTATGGACAAAGCCTTGCCCTTTCGTACTGCTGCAGCCTGGCTGCCTGGCTCCTCTTTGGCATTTCTTGATTTGGAGTGGGTTTGTTATTTAATTTCATCCTTTTTTTTTTTTCCCTGATAGTTGTTCTTTGCCAAGAATATCAAATCTAAGAACCGCGGTGAGCGTGTTGCAAGAAAATGGAGAGATGCCATGAGGCACCTCGGTACCAGGGAACGCGAGGAGGGACTTGACAGAAGACCTGGAGGGCATTTGGACCGCACTCAGCTGGAGACAGACACAGTGCAGAACTAGCAGATGCAGCAAGGTAAAGAAAAAAAAAAAAATAAAATGGTGAAATGAAGTGAAGGGAAGAGATCAGGAGACTGGAAGGAGTGTGATGGATGAGCAGGAAAGATGAGCAGAGCGACAGAGAGCAGCTCTTCCCACTCCTGTAATGTGCCCTAGCCAAAGAGGTGATAACTCACTAACGAGGACCAGATGGACTCAGTTGTCTGCTCCACAGCTCAGCAGAACCTGTTTCGGCTGCCACAAAGGATGAGTTTCAGAGTCTCAGCACAGATCATTGCTCTTTTGACAACCAGTTCAGGGGCCTGTCAACAGGTTGTCCAAAGCACTCAGCATCTGCGGGAAAGTGCTGAGCAACGGCTGAAATTGTGGCCAGTTAAGAAGTGCCTGCAAAGGAGCTGGGAGCTTTTGAAGATCTAATTTCTGTCCCAGGATGCTCAAAAAGCAGTGCTCTGAGACATTAATCTGGTGACTGGCATGGCTCTGGTTTTATCCCAGTGTTACACCGCTGGCTGTGGTGCAGTTATTCTTGGTCTTTGTTGCTGTAAATGGAAGAACAAAACCAAGACGTTTCTAAATATTTGGAATTCTTTTTTTAGTGAACTGTGTTTTCTGAGTGGAAATAACAATAAACCAAAGACTTTTTTGGAATATCTTGAACATCCTAAGAGTCAGCCACGTCTTTTCCTGCTGAGTGCAGGGAGTCTGGTGGGACGAGCCACCCCCGCCAGCCGCAGGGACAGTGAATCACCAAGTGTCTGAGAGCAACAGCTGCAAATCAGAGGTGGCAAACTGGGCTCCAGAGGGAGAGGTTGATGCAGAATGACATCATTATGGGACTAACACAGCATCTCTTCCTAAGAAAAGAGATTTATCAGCAAGTCAAAAACTCCCCGTGAGTTTTCTTTGCCAATGCAGCAGAAACAGAGGGGACATGAGGACATGGTGGGGGCGTAAAGGATGCTATGGCACCAGCACTGGGTCTTCAGCTACGCCAACTTCTGCCAGCAAAGGGATGAGTCCAGAGCTTGTTTTCTACTCCCGGCTTTTACTTCTCTCCCCAGAGCCTCCTCCTCTCCAGGCTGAACAGCCCCAGCTCTCTCAGCCTGTCCTCAGAGGAAAGGCGCTCCAGCCCTCTGATCATCTTCGTGGCCTCCTCTGGACTCCTGAGAGCTTCAAGTACTGCACCTCTGGGGAAGGAGGAGAGCCTCTCCTCAAACATGCCGCCTATGCTCTCCTTGGCTTCGCTGAGTTGCCTTTAGGGGAACTAAGGAGCTTTCGCAGGGCTGGAGAGCTGAAGACAACACCCAAAAAGAGGAATATGGAGGGAGAACAGAAAGTGCAGCTATGCTCCTATCCCCAGAGACCTCCGAGTCATCACTTCAGCATCGAGAGGAGAGGTTGACCAAGCCACTTTCCAGAACACCCTGTACCACAGGGGACAATGCCAGTTCCTGGGGGACACCACAAGCCGAAGCCCTCCAGCGTGGGTACAGTGGTGGTGAGGAAACCCAGCACACTGCAGCCAGCCCTGCAGACCCTGGCTCCCCAGCCATCAGGAAAACTCATTTTCAAGAAGCTGCCTTGAAGCCTTCTCTTTTATTTTCTCCTGGATGCTTATTTATGACATTCTAACATGTTTCTGGCCGTGGTGTTTGTATTCCCCCAAGTCCTTATGTTCATCATCATGCCAAAACCTTGCTTGTTCTCAAAGTGTTTTCACCCAGGGCTACCCACTGGGTTTCCATTCGCCAAAAGCTGGTTCCCACCATGAGCAGGACTCACTGAGGGGCAGCTGGGAGGGCAAAAGCCTGCATGGAAACACAATGTCACCCCTTCTCCTCCATTCCAGGCAGGTGGAAGGAGCCCAATGCTCATGAAAACACCTCAATATTTTCCCTTGGTTTGAAACATTCAAATCCCAAAGCCAAGCCTCGGGCTCGCTGAGCTGCATCTTCACCATCTTTTTATGCTACCCTAGTACAGCACAGAGGTCACGGTGAAGACAAAATAACCTCATTTGCCCATCAGAGATATCTCCAGCACCAGTCTCTTTGTTGTTCCAGCCCAGGGGGCTCTTATATCTTCCAGGCTGTGAGACACAGCGCAAGGGGTCAAGGCAAGGCCAGAGATCCCAAGAGAAAAAAAATGAAAACAAGCTCCTGTAATCTAAACTATATGTTTTCTTGTCCCCGCTCAATTTACACACTGCATTTTTGACTCTTCTCTGACAAGCAGTGTTTATCTGGCAGGGGACAACTCTCATTAGCAACCAAGGGCAGCATCAGATTTTTCTGTGCTTTGTTTAAACAATATATTTTGCTTGTGTTTTCCTTTTTAAATGATTGAGCAAATGGCTCGAACGTGCCTGAGGCAAAGCTACAGCACCCTGCTCCCTTTCCACTTCCCTCCAACTATTTTAAAAGTTTGAGGAAAAATAAAATATTGAGTCAAGCAAAAAATTTCAACTTGCCTGTTCAGAAGGGTCAAAGAAAACCCATCTCCAGGAGACAAAAAAGGAGCAAGCTTTCAGCTTCTATCAAACTGCTGGCTGGCGTTTATGAAAAACATTGGGTCATGATAACACAGACTAATATTTTAATAATATTTAGAATAATCTTTGTTTACACAGAAGTTGTTTTACATGAAGGTCATTTCTATTAAGTCAGTATCTTTTCCAGGAATAGAACCTTCTTTCCTTGGAAAACCAGAAGAAAAGTGCAAAAGCTGTTATTTATATAAAACTGACCAGTTCCAGTACTTTTCTCAGCCCCAGGATGGCTGAGGGCTGGACGGGCAGCGAGCAGGGCAACCATTACTTGGGCAGGGCAACAATTGCCCCATTGCACTAGCTAATGCCCCGTGCAAAACCTTACCGTTAGCTCCCCATGACAAAGAAAAGCTCTTTTCTCATCTAATTTCCTCTCCCCACTTCCCTTTGATCAGGATCTGGAGCCAAGCATCCCGCCTTGGGCCACCTAAACTTGAGGGAAGACTTGTTTTGTTGGCTTTTGGAAACAAGCTGGGTTTGGAGACAAAGGGGCTCCTGGCAGCCCTGGAATCTCACCCAGGAATCACCATGGCTCTGCCAGAGGCAGACCTCTCCTCCCTCAAACCCCATCCCATGTTGAAGTTCCCCCCTGCCCACAGGGGACGGCTCCATCCCAGCTTCAGGAGTAGCATCCCCTGTGCTGGGATGCTTTTGCTCAGCATCATCGATGGGAAGGCACCATCTCATGCAGCAGTGGCCATACTCCACATCTGGGTCCAGCCTTGAGGACCTTGATTCGGTCTTTGTGAGCATCCAGCACTCCTATTTTTGGCACTGCATTTCCAGAATCACCTTGTACATTTAGAGCATTGGAAAATATTTAGCAAAAGTCATCAGCAGTGTCGCAGTGGCCAGTGAGGAAGAAAGCCCTCTGATGATTATGAGGTGGTAACTAATGGCTTGCTGCCATTAAACCAAAGGCTCCACAGCAGTACTGCTCTTGTATCTTACTCCTCCTCCTCCTCCCTCAGTGCCCACTGTGTGGGCTGAGGGCTTGGCTTCTCTCAAACCCTCGACCTCCCTCACCTCCCGCAGCCCCCGTGGCCCCTCGCTTTGTGCTGGCCCTGCTGCGGTCCTCACCTCCTGCTCCTCCAAAGCACGCTTCATTGGACCACTTTAATACCTTGGCCAAACGCTGACATGTCCTGGTGCGCCTGGACCTGGGGAGATGTGAACCACCCAGGTCATGTTCAGCACCTACTTCCCACCATATTTCCTGACCAAAATAGCAAGGCTGGACCAGCACTATGAGGTGGATGGATCCTGCCAGGCGGGCTTAGAAGGACACGACTCATCCTTGGTGGCTGTGCCAGGTGAAGACGTGTGTTTGGGATGCAGGGGGATGGCCGCGTGACCTAGCAGGAGGGGGACAGGTGCTGCGGATGCCACTGCTCTCCGGTTTGCTCTTTCCCATACAGCCACATCCCCATCACCCTGGCAGAGCTGGCTGGAGCTCCCCACATTAGAGAGGGCCAACGGGAAAACAATATCGCACTGTGGGAAACCGGGGTTGGAGCTCACCTGCCTCGCTTGCTTTTTTTTTAGGGGGCTGTTTTAGCATTTGCACCCAGCTGGTGGCTAGGTACCTGCCTGCTCCTTTGGTGCAGAGGTACTTCGTGCATCGTGGAGATCTCGGTGGGACAAGGTGCCCTCGGCTGTGCCCAGCACGTGGTGGCTGGGGGACACAAGGGGTAATGGTGCTGAGAGTGAAAAGGAGGGTCCCAAAGCCAGGGCTTCTTCAGAACCCTCTGACTCCTCTTCAAGGATTGTTTTTGTGGCTTTGTGGGTGAAAAGTTAAAGGTCTGTGGTTTATCCACAGCCTGAGACAAGCTGAAGGGCTGATCCCCACTCCAGCTCCCTGGTGAGCTGGGGAGGTGCTTTGGGCTGGCCTCAAGGACAGAAAGTAAATCCACTTAAGTGGTGGGCTTGCTTCCAGCCTTGCTGGCTGCCCTGAGGCCAATGGACAGGCTAGCAGGAGCCAGGACCAATTTTGCACCTCCCAGGAGATTTGAGGGTCTGGCTCTGAGCACCTCCCTCCCTGGGGAGGGCAGGCAGCTGTCTCTTCAGGGTGCCACAGAGGCAGGTCCCTTTGCCTTGGGGAAGTGCTCGGTGATCCTTGGGTGGATTTTTGCTGTGGAAATGTTACACATCATGACGCATTTGCAACTCCCTTTTCAATTCTGCTCTGCCAGAGAGCGGATCACATTGCCATGTTGCCCATAGCAACACCTCCAGGTTGAAAAAAAGCAAGCTGTGACAAAAGAATGGGTTTGCTGGGGGATGTGTAAGAATGGTTGATACTATTACCATTATTATTGATATTATTATTATTGCTATTACTACTACCACTATTATTTATAGCTTTGGGGGCCTTGCAGCACCTATTTTTGGTTAGGGATGCAGCGGCGTGCAATTCAAACACACCTCTGCAAGCCTCAGGGCACAGCAGTCCAGGGCAAAAGGACCGCGATCACAGCAGATCTGCTTCCTCTCCTCTTGCTAAAACAACTGCTTTTCTTGGCAGGGATCTGGTGGGAAGAGGCCTGCTGCATCAGTAGGGAATCCTTCTTCCTAGAAAAAGTGTCTGGGGCAGTTGGACAGTGCAGCGTGTCACTGATGCTCAGGCTGTATGATATGCTGCCGCTCTCCGGGGATGGTGCTGCTCGGCGAGGTTCCGCTCACCAGCGCACAACCATTGCTGCCTGACATGCAAATCAGAGGTTTTTGGCAGAAAGTGTCTTCGGATGGGCTGAGCTGTGCAGAAGTGACTCATGGCATTGGATATCTTGGTTTCTGGGCAACCCCGTTGCAGTTGTTTCACTGTACTGTCGGTTCTCATTGCTATTTAGCGTTTCAGGGAGCTCACCAAAGGCCGTGGCTCAGTGGTCCAGGTGTGTGGTGGGAGAGGCGCCTTCTTGTGGGTTCTGTGTCCAGACCATGGTGAGCTGACAAATAATAATTAACAATTGGTTTCAGGATAAGATATTTTTTTGAGGAAGAATGCCCAGTGATTGGGGGATGGACTTCAGGCTCAAAAGCTTTAATTTTTGATAATTTTCCTGTTGACTGTTGACCTTCAAGCCATTTTCTTTCCTCTCTGAGGTTGAGGTTACTCTTCCTTAGAAGAAGGATGTGGCTCACACATGGCTCTTGCTCTCCCCTCCCTAATGCTTGGCAGGCTCAGGCTTTGCAGGTGGGGTCAGAAGACACTGCACCAATTCACAGCTTTCCTGGGACTTCTGGTTGGCAGCACATTTTGCCCAAATCCCCTCAGAGCCTTCTGGAAGGAGTCCAGGAAAGGACCTAAATCTTCAGGGCACCATCTCTTGCTCCACCACCCCACAACCTGTTGACCACTGTGGCAGTGTCCACCCAGTGAGGGTGGAAATGGGCACCCGATGGTTTGGTTGTTCAACACATTCTCATTTCACATAAGGGAGGAAAAACACAATTCAATTTAAACAGCTTTTTGATGGTTTCCATACTTTTAGGGCTGATTTCCATTGTGTCAGTTCCCTGCTGCAGATCCACGCTCTGTTATTCACTGCCAGGTCCCCTCCCAAGCCCGAGGACATCATGGCCAGGATGGTCTCAGGAGGGAGACAGGGTATTTACAGTTGGAAAGACTGGAAGAAAACATGCTCCTATGGTGTTTTCTCTAAGAGCAGTAAATCCCAGAGGTTCCTTCTGACTCTTCCTAAAGGATACTCCTGGCTGCTTCTCCATTGGGAAGCAGTGGCAGGGAAGCAGCTCCTGTTACCAGGACTTCCTGGGGCTGAGCCAAGCACCACATGGTCCAAGCATGGTGCATCCCCCAGCATCGCTGTGACAGCTCAGGCAGCTGGGTCATGCAAGAAGCGCAGCAGAAACTTCGGGGTTCAGTACAATACAAGGTGGTAGCTGGGGGTACACTTCAAGCCCATGCAATTTCAAATTTCCTACACAACTTGGTTCATTATCTCTGGGCTTTGGTTCGTGCTACGTGACATAGAGATGGCAGGATAAACTGGGAAACATGCAGATGCTCTGCTGATGGGGACAGACTCATCCCTGAAGGAGATTACTTCTGACCCTCCCAGAGCAGGCTGGGGTGAGAAATTGGACACAGAAAGAAATGGAACCGCAGCTGCAGGGCCCCATCCCAAGGGTGGTCTAGAAATTCAACATCTCTCCAACCTCCCCGTGTTACACTCCAAGGGAAGGAAAGACCATCCATCCAGCCCCCGTCCTGCAAGCTGGAAATGCCAAGCCGCTGCTTTCTCCTCTCTTTCGGTGTGCTGTGCGTTGCTCCACTCAGGCTGGGACTTGTCCCAGTTTAGACTCATTTGCCTTCAAACATGGATGTGCCATGTTTCCCTGCTTCGTGTGTGTTTCCTCTGAAAGCAGGATGCTGCTGTTAGGTGCTTGATACGCCTTGGAGGGTACTTGGGTTTTCCAGAACACCGTTGTGCCAATGGCTCAGCATCATCATCTCTCTTCAGCATCGGAAACCGATATATACATGTATTCCTGTCTGCTAGGGTACATTGCCGTTATCCATGAATTCAGGCTTTTTGTCCTATTAAATTCCATGCCATTTCTACTGCTCACCTCCACAGCGTTGTTCAGTTCCTCCAAAATGACATGCAAATCCTTTTAAATTGTTTTGGTGAAAACTACATGTTTATGTTACCGCAGATTCATTAGCCTGTTATTTCTTGTGCCACTGGCATTGCCAGAAACACTAAATGATCCCCGAGACTGATCTTTGAGGATCGCCAGGATTTATCTCGCTGCAGCCTGAGAAAACCCTTGCTGAGACAGAGCACTGGTATCTCCCGTAGTCCATTTGCTACCCATCTCACGGTTTCCTTCCACCAGGTATTGTCTTCCCCACTTTAACTAATAATTTCATGTGGGACACCATAAACAAAAGTGCTGAAGTCCAGCAAAATGTGACAGAATGTCTCTCCTTTGCCTAGAAAATCAGTTATTAAGGAAAGCTTGCAGAATTCTCTGGCAAGAACTTAGTTTGGCAGACCTACTGTAGACAAGCGGAGCTGTAGTTGCCCAGGGCATCTTTCTTGCCTTTCTGAAATTACTATTTTCCAGCACCGCTTCTAAACCGCCATAGATTAATTTCAAATACTTGCTGCTGAACTTGCAATTTCACGGCCATTTCTTCCCTGACTCCGGGGTGGAGCTGGGCCAGTTCCTCCAATTTGCATGCACGCAGCTCTTTGAGCTTTCTTTCCCCTTTAGATGTGGTGGTTTCCATATCCTGATGTCCATCCATCTTCAGTTTGGCATGAGATTGAGCATCCCCTTTCTTCCCAAAGCCTGACACCAAACAGCCACTTCGAGGTTTTAGTATCATTAGACTCCGCCACACCCTCAGCATGCAGAAGCCACATTTTTTTCTTTTTTTTTCTAATTTATGACTCATGAACATTTTGCTAGTTGTTTTAGTTTCCTTTGCAAGATCTAACGCAGTCTGACTTTGACAATTCTCACATTACCCCTGCACTGCCTGATCTTTAACATAAATCTCTCTTTGCTGGTTAATCCCCTTTTCCATCCGTTGCAGGCTTGTGGCTATTCCTAATATTCTTTTTGTGGTAATTCTTCATCCAGTTAAGGCTTTGGCCTTTCCCCTGAGAGGTTTCCGCTCTTGCTTGGGATTGCATTCCAGATTGTTGTAAATTCAGTGGATTTCCCTGATTAATTCTCTTAATTTCTCAAAATTTCCCCTTTGAAGAAGTTAGCAGCAAGCTAACTTCTCCTTATTGTTAATTTTAATTGAAATACCGAGAGGGCATTCAGTCCAAGATATTTTCTATGACAAATTCCTTCACAATGTCCTTACTTCTTATCAAACCTAAGCAAAAAATTCTTCCCTCTTGTTGGATCAATGACACTTCAGTGAAGAAACCAGACTGTTGTGTCCAGGAGTAGCTGCATCTCATCATCACTAGCAGTGTGATGGGAAGTTAAGGTCTTCATTAAAGGCACTGCTCCCATGCTGGACAGTATCAGCCCTTTGACTACAGCGTGGAAATCCCTGTCCATAGCCACATCTGTCCCTAGTGATATAGAGGAAAGTGCCAGAACAACCCTTGTTCGGCCTTTGGATGCTCCCATCTCCTTCCTGTCACTGCTGACACCTCCCAGATACTTCCTAGCCAAAGCACCGAAGGATGTGATTCGTCTCTCCCAGGCTAGTGCTCTCATTAGACCATGTTTCTGCAGGGCCACTGCAAGGTCCACCTAATCCTCTCCATCCCTGCTGCTGAGTCTCTGTCCCACCCATCAGTTCCCACACGCTTCCTCAGATGGACTCAGCTGTTTACCTGATCTTCGGCAGACTCACCCTGGAAGCTGCCATGAGAAACACCTGGTTTGCTTGATAAAAAGTCAACCCCTTTGAAAATTATTCTTTTGACTTCCCCTTTCCTTCACCAGGAGTCTCAGTCAAATCTATGCTCATTAGACCCCACTTTACCTTAGACCCCTAATAAAGGTGTCACTTGGAAGTGCCTGTAGGTTCTTGGTTGGAACTTGGGCCCCATCGTCAATCTCAAGGCCAAAGATTACTCCAATCTAGCTTCTCTCTCCACTCATTTTCTGGCCTCCTCATTTGCCTCTCCGTTGCTCTCATCTTTTGAAGCTTTGTAATCCCCCCAATCCACAGGGACAGTCGTATTTTAGGAGCTTTGAGGCTTATAGGTCATGAAGACTGAATTCTTTGAGACCTGAGTACAAACAGCATGTCAAATAGCTACTCCACTGCTGCAAGAAGTTGGTATCTGCTGGTGATTTAGGAGGAACTCTACATGCTATCAATCTCTCGCCAGTGGTTCTCACACCATGATTGCAAAGCTCAATAAATGACTGTTTCGTCCTCTTTTCCTTCTCTTCTGTTAGCTTTCTGGAGATAAGATCAGGTCCTTAGACCATATCAGTCCCACGGCTTGAAGCCTGCAGTAACCTGCTCTACCTCCACTGCACCAACAATGATTCCTCTGGCCTTTTTCCCAAACACAGCTCTTCTCTTTACAGCTACATGGTGCACCACTAACTTGGGGCCCAAACAAACATTAATATGACTGAGAACAATTTGCTTCATGGGTCTGGGAGGCAAGGTGTAGAAGAGAGGGACTGGAAGGGTCTGACAGAGATGTTTCACCAGCACAAGATGGAACACCTGCAGTCCCTGCAAATGCGTCTGGTGATGACTGGAGACTCCACAGTGCTTCTGTGATAGTCCCATGAGCTGGAACAGGGGACACACAGAGCTGGTAGAGTGAGGAGGAGATTGCTGAGAGGATTCCCTTGGGCTGGCCAGTGGCTGAGCAACTCCAGGGCTGCTGTGTCCTCTCATGCCACCTCCATGGGATCAACAGGGACAAGCCATGGATCATGACTTTTGCACATGATCATAGAACAGCACTGCCAAGGGGCTTTGGGACCCCACCAATGGATGCCAGGTACAGCACGATGCTGGAGCTGCTCCTGGGACAGGCCTCGAAATGGTGTTCCCCTCCCCAGTGAGCTGGGGGAGAGTCTGTGCATCCAAAAAAAATCTCTTCTACTTAGGACTTCAAGTGCATATTTCACATGGGAAAATGCTTGCCGCTAGTGAAGGATCCAAGGAGAAAGCCGACATGTGCCGGGCGAAGGCTGCCAAGAGCTGGGAAGTGTTTGCTCTAAAGAGGTGTATGAAATTCCTCTCTAAAACCAAAAGGAACCCAGCCTGCAGTAGCTGTTTTGGGACTGACGCAGTTGACTGAACGATGAGGCAAGGAGGACTCACATGCCCAGAGGCTGTGTAATAAAATAAAGAGTTTTCAAAGGCAGCCCTGCTCCTGTGAGCACATCATTCTGTTTTCTCCATACACACTCAAACCCCACGGTCAGATTGAGATTTTTGTCTGGCAAGGCCTAAGTTTGAGCTGGCCTGGCCACAGCCAGTGGTCACAAGTGGATAACACAATTTTCCCCCCGCATGAACACACAGCACACTCTGGAATAAAATTCTGCACCTTCAAACCCTTCTTTTGCCACCTGTGGTGAACAAATTTCTTATTCTTAATTCTTATTCATTTTCCCTGTGATGAACTGAATTTCTTATTCTTACTCTTATTCTTAATTTTCTTGTTCCTTGTGATAACTGAATTTCTTATTCTTATTCCTATTCTTATTATTTTCTTGTTCCTACTACAATTCCAGTTCCTATTCTTATTCTTTTACTTATTCCTCTCTTTCTTTCTCTACTATTGCTATTACCATATTACTATGACATCATCACCACCCTTACAGGCTGGCGCCACCTTTCGCGCCAAAACCCCACCATGCTGTGTGCTGCACAAACACAAAATGCCTGTGACTCCCCTCCCAGAGCCTTCCCAGTTTAAGTGCCAGGGCCGAGCGGGCGGGATGGGGCAGCAGGGCCGAGCGGCTCCAGCGCTGCCCTGGCACACGGGCAGACCCCTTGCTGCCGGCTGGCTTTGCCCGGGAGATGGCCCACGGCCGCTGGAGCCCTGCACTGGGGACCTGTTGATGGCGGATGGGGACGGGCACGAGGGAGGCCGCTGGTGCACAGTCCCAGCCAGGGTCGGGTGAGGCTGCGGGGCCTCGCGGGCAGGAGAGGAGCCAGCGCACACCCAGCCATCTGCGTAACATGATAACGAGCTCGTGGCATCTCAAAATAAAGGCTCATCCATCTAAAAAAAGCCCTGTGGTGGGGGCAAGGCATTCGTTAACACCTAAGTGAAAGGGCTCTTACTTCTGAGCCAGATTTAGGGGCAGGGAACTCGTACAACAATTTCATTTTAAAAGCTGAGGTGCACTGAGCTGGTGTGCAGATAATATTATTATTAGAATCATAGAATGGTTAGGGTTGGAAGGGACCTTCAAAGGTCATCTAGTCCAACCCCCCTGCAAGAAGCAGGGACATCCCTGACTAGATCAGGTTGCTCAGAGCCCCATCCAGCCTGGCCTTGAACGTTTCCAGGGATGGGGCATCCACCACCTCTCTGGGCAACCTGTTCCAGTGCTTTACCACCCTCATCGTAAGAAATTTCTTCCTTATATCTAGTCTGGACCTACCCTCTTTTAGTTTAAAGCCATTACCGCTTGTCCTATCGCTACAGGCTGTGCTAAAGAGTTTATCCCCGTCTTTCTTATAGGCCCTCTCTAAGTACTGAAAGGATGCAATAAGGTCTTCATGGAGCCTTCTCCAGGCTGAATAACTCCAGGCCTTTTTTCACAGCAGAGGTGCTCCAGCCCTCTGATCCTTTTTGTGGCGCTCCTCTGGACCCACACCAGCAGATCTGTGTCTTTCCTGTACTGGGGACCCCAAGCCTGGACATGGTACTCCAGGTGGGTGCTCACCACGGTGGAGGAGAGGGGCAGAATCACCTCCCTCGACCTGCTGGCCACACTTTTGATGCAGCCCAGGATGCAGTTGGCTTTCTGGGCTGCGAGTGCACATTGCTGGCTCATGTCCAGCTTTTCACCCACCAGTACCCCCAAGTCCTCCACAGGGCTGCTCTCCATCCCTTCGTCCTTAGCCTGTATTGATGCTGGGGATTGCCCCTACCCACGTGCAGGACCTTGCACTTGATCTTATTGAGCCTCATGAGGTTGGCATGGGCCCACTTCTGAAGTCTGTCCAGATCCCTCTGGATGGCATCCCATCCATCAGGCGCATCAACCGCACCACTCCGCTGGGTGTCACCTGCAAACTTGCTGAGGGTGCACTCCATCCCACTGTCTGTCACTGATGAAGATATTAAACAGTACTGGTCCCAGTATGGACCCCTGAGGGACACCACTTGTCACCAACCTCCATCGGGACATTGAGCTGCTGACCACTACCCTCTGGATGTGATCATCCAACCCATTCCTTATCCACCAAACAGTCCACCCCTTGAATCCACCTCTCTCCAGTTCAGGGAGAAGGGTGTAGTGGGGGACTGTGTCCAAGGCCTTAGAGAAGTCCAGGGTCTGCTGAAAAATGAGAAATGGGTGAACATGAGAAAAATGGGTGTAGTTTGTAATTCTCTCTTTAAATTAAAGCTACTAAAATCTTGGTGTATAGGCGTCGTATTTAGAAGGAATAAAAGTTAAGAGCTGAACTTGCCAGAGTCTGGTAGTGGAGAAGCCAGCGGCTGCTTTAGGTCTGACCTCACAGCACAGTTGTCATGGCAATAAAAAAAAATACAGTGGTCTCACAGTGTTAGGAGAGACAATCGCTGCGCCAGAGTGAGCGAGTGAGCGTACAGTTTCACTGCAGAGAGGGAGACGTGGCTGAAACCCCAGTTCAACGCCTTCATGGAAATCATAAGTGCTTAATGCCATCATTTGTATTCTTGAAGTAATGTAATTCTTTTATTAGCAAAAATAATACTTTTAAGACATCAGATGGCCAGGGTTGGACGAGCTCTTCTTCAGCTATGCAGGCAATTGTTCTCCACACCTGGAGGAAGATCCCTTTCTTAAACTTCTGCATACTACGTACTCAGTCATTTCTTCTGGTAGCTCTCCCAGCCTGGTTCTGGAGAAGGAGCTGTAGGGGCCATGTAGCTCCAGGCTGCAGCTGTATTTGAGGGTTTTTGGTGGCATTGTTGTTCAGCTCAGCCACAGAATTTGCAGATCCTATCTCCAACCTCCCCCCTCAAAGCTTTTGTATTTTGGCCTCCTGCAG
>WHYT01017612.1:126856-186769 GCA_009806455.1 Tetrax tetrax
TTGTCCTATCACAACAGGCCCTACTGAACAGCCTGTCCCCATCCTTCCTGTAGGCCCCCTTGAGGTACTGGAAGACCCCTATCAGGTCTCCCCGGAGCCTCCTCTTCTCCAGGCTGAACAGCCCCACCTCTCTCAGCCTGTCCTCATAGGAGAGGTGCTCCAGCCCTCTGATCATCTTCGTGGCCCCCTCTGGACCCTCTCCAACTGGTCCATGTCCTTCTTATGTTGTTATTATTATTATTATTATAGATTATAATATTATTATAATAGATAATAATATTATTATTATTTACAGCTTGACACAGTGCTTTTGGGCTGCCGCACATGGCCCCACTGTGCAAGGCACTGCGCAAACACCTAAATGGGGGCAGCCCCTTCCTCCCAGCTGTTCAGTCTTAAAACTGAACAGGGAAACCTGGGGAAACGGTGGCACGTAAGGACCTGAGTGCCTGGGCTTTCCCTGCCTGTTTCTGGCAGGGCTGAGTCAGAAAAAGATGTGAGAGGCAGAAGGGTGAGAGGGATGGAGCAGAGAGGCAGGGCAAGCCCAGGCGATGGCTTCGGCTCTCTGACCCACTTCACCCCACACCTGCCTGGGGCCAATCCCCACAACAGGAGCTCCCTGTAGGCGTGGGGCGAGCGTGTCCCATCCACGAGCCCTTCTCCAGCTCCTGCAAGAGGCGGCCGGACCCACAGGCCCTGCGAGTTCCCCATCCCTGCATCCCGCTTCACCCAGCAGCGAGGAGGGGAGAGGCGTCCCGCAGCCAGGGCCTGCACCTGCTGATGGGCTGATCCGGCTCCTTCGACAGCCCCGGGGCTGCCAGTTTGGGTGCTCCGTGTTCTCCACAAGGTCACCAGGTCCCACCGCTGCCTTAATGGGCTCGAGGCATAGACAGCATCTGAGCAAAGTCCTGGTGGTGACAGGTCCTCCAGTAAGAGCAGAAAACCTTTGGATTTGGTGCCTGGCTTGCTTGTGTCTGGGTGTGCTATGAATTCAGGTGGGATTCATCCCCTGAGCAGCATTTTTTTTGCACACTAGATCACAATGCAATTATAAGAGCGGGCCTACCACAACGAGTGGTCTTAAAAATACCCTGAATAACCAGGCCAAGGGAGGGCACCTCCCTCTCCTCACGCCTTGTGACACCCTTCTTCCTCCCTGCGCTTCCTCCCAGTGGAATTTTTCCTGCCTAGGTTGATCAAGTCCCAGGCTGGGGACTGCCGGGGGGATGTTGGCACAGTCCTCCGTCCTCGCCCCAAGCCCAGCTGTCCCATGGGAAGCTTCACATGCCTGGAGGGTCACTGGCCTCCCATCCCGCTTCTGCAGGGGCCTGAGGGTGCTTCCAGGCCACGTGGGCAGTGAATGGGGAGTCAGAGGCCACCAAGCAGCCAGTAAAGCCATCACACTAGCCAGACATGGGTCTGACCTCCTAGGAGAGGTGGTGGCACTGCCATCACCCAGCTTTTAGCTTGCTGGCTGCCTCTCACAGTGCTACCCAGGAAAAAACAAGCTCCTGTCCAGCACTGAGCTTTGCCATGGGTCCTGAGACCCTCGCAGGACGGGGGGCCGATGCAGGCCTGGGTCTCGTCTCTCATCGCTGCCCTGCTTTGCATCAAAGTGGAGGCCGCTGGCCAAGGACCAAGGTCCAGGCTGCAGCAGGGCCACACAGGGTTACTCCGGAAAATATGCGCTGATATTTTATTCATCTAAAGCTGAAGTGATCGGTATGAAAGAAAATAGCTTGTGGTCTTTCAGACTTCGAGTCAATGAATTCCTGGGCCTTTTATAGCTCAGGAATGCCGGGTGCTCTCGGTTGGTTTTACAAGGCTGTGAAGCCACGGCTTAAGGTCTGGATGAGCATTAATCACGGCGGGGACGATGACAGCTGCTCGTGTTTTATCCGGCTTTCAGGCGGCTATCGCACTTCTGCACGTCGCACCTTGATCTGAGATATTTACTTTGGGCTATGTGTAGCTGGGGGATGTTACCTTCAGGCTTGAGGGACTACTGGGTCCACCAGTTTTAGCACTGGAATTGAAAGGTGGGTTCACGCCCAGCATCCCAGTACAGTGCCAGCACAGGAGGCAGCTCCGTACCAACTGTGGGCATGTCCCTGCGCTCTGCTTTTCCTCCCAGGCTGCCGTTTGAACAGCACTCCTGCACCATGGGGGCAAGGAGGAGTGTTTCCCAAATCACTGTGATCTCTGTAATAAGAGCTACAGACCTGTAAGAAGACTGGGCTCGAGGTCCCACCCCCATGATGTCCACTTTCGGGCGAGAAGCTCATCTGCTGTAGGGTACCCAAAAACCTGGCTAAGGGTGGGCCAGGAACACAGCAAAATGCTCCAACCCAGCTGGGTTTGTTGGGTTGCATCCAGATCCCAGACTGGGGATCCCAGTGGCGAGGGGACACATGGCAGCATCCTTCCTGCCGGTGAGGGATGTCTGCACTTTGCGCACGTTTCACTGCAGTGCGCTGTAAGTCCAGCTCCGAGAGGCATTTAACAACGCAAGAAGTCACAGCTTTTCCCCAAGAACACACCCTCACTGCTGTTTGTACGCTTGTTGCTGCAACGTAGGGAAGAGAAAGCCCTGAGTATGGTAACGAACCAGAAGAGATGTCACAGCTGTATAGTGCTCTGAATCCAAGCGAATCCCAAAAACGTCTCACCATTTTGGGTGGGATTTGACTCACAATTTTTTAATACCTTTAAATGGCAATTTTGTTATATTTTTAGCTGTTCTGAGCTCTCTCCCTGTACATGGTAAGTAAGGAGACCACTGTCCACTTTTGGGAACATTCAGTAATCAGAGATTTTAACGTTTCAACGAATTGCCTCTGAGGTTTGCCTCTTTGTACTCTGTTTTTCCCTGAGGTTAATATGCAAAATGTACTTGGAGAGGGCGTTGCAGTGATGTTCTTGTTTTTTGGCTGGAGCATTTGTGGTGAAGGCATATCCCAAAACCGAGATAAAATCCTGGCTTGTAACACCTGCGCACAGCTGGCCACAAGGCTTTCCCCACCATAATACCGGTTTTGCCTCTGTTAATTTCATTTGGCCTTGAAAAAACAAGCTAAGTCCCAAATCTTACTGTCAAATCTTGACTTGAAGAAAGCCAAAAAGCCACAATCTCAGCAGTCACCAAATTTTTGTTCATGGTGATAAAGAGCTGGGGCACTAAAAATACTTCCAGCTGCCATGTCTTGAAGATGGAGTAATCAGATGGGTCAGGCGAATCCGGGCTCACGCGGGGAATGCAAGGTGCTGGGATGTGGGTGAAGCAAACCGCTGCTCAAGTTTCTGCAAAACCCCTGGGTCTTTGCTGACATACTCCTGCCCAGGGCAGGTTGTTTTTTTAAAGTGTGCAAGGATTTGGAGAGAGGAGGTTGGGCCAGGCAGAGGACAGCCCATAGATGCCCTTAGTGGCTTTCATGCCTGTCATGCCTGCAGCTCCCTGGGACCTGATTCAGGAATTCTCTAACAGACACTTTCAAAAGCATGTGAGAGCCTGCTGAGCAAACTTCCCTCACTCAAAGCCAGATACTTGGGTAACTTTTTTCTCCCCTCCCCCAGTTTATTTCAGTTGTGTAAGCAAACATATGAGCAGTATTTCCACTGGGCTGGAGCACTCCCCTTGCCTGCAAAACAGCTTGGAATGGGATCTGATCTTTATTCCTTACTGGGGATGTTATTGTAATTCAAGAATCTCTAGATCTACGAAGAATTTAGGTATCTCACTCACACTGATCCAACACCTATCAAATAAAGAAGCCCCAGACCCTGAAGAACAACAACAACAAAAATCAATGGGAGCGCTATGCTTAGTGGGAACGTAGGGCTGAAGGATCTTCAGATCTTCACCAGGGTCTCGTTAAGTTTACATCTTCATTTCTTTCAGGTGAAGATGATCTTGCTAAAATCCTGCTCTTTTTGCTTGGCAAAGTCTCAGTTTGATCCTCTCCTTTGCAGACCCACTGATTTTGTGCCCACATACACCTACCAATGGCACCTGCTGTGGGGCCGTTCATTAACGGCTGTGAAAAACAGAGAAGATGCAACCTTTAAGTCCCCGAGGTATCACTTCTTAGTCTTAGCACCTTGTGTGCAAAGCTTAGAGAACTGTTTAAAAAGACCTTCCTTCTTGGGGACTGAATATATTCACACTGGAAAAGTGAGAAAAGAAACATGTTTATACATTTATTATATACAATATTAAGGCACAAGTTTAAACAGCAATGAAGAAGAAATCTTTGGCTGACCAACAATATCAATATTTGCTGTGGGTGACACATAACGTTCTTCGTTTCCCCCCTATGTACAAATAACCCTCCAGCTGTACAACACTGTACACCAGCTTCTCTATACAACCAACGACAATAAAAAATGACAGTATCTTACAACTAGTTACCAACATCACCTGGAACGGCTACAGCACAGTTTCCCAAAACATAAAACAGTTCAAAGAGCTGGGAAAACCAGCACAAACGGAGTTGCACCGCTCTGCTGAGAGGGGCTGACTTACGGCGGTAGTGTTCCACGCAAGTCCTGCTAGTGCTCGGGCTGGGGGGAGACCCGCTGGTCCTCCAGACCTTCCCTCCAGGAAAAATAACATCTCTTGAGTTCAACATAGCTGAGAACGGACCTTTGGGTTTATTTGAGCTGGGACTCCAAAAGCAAGTGAGAGTTGCCTACACCGTAGTCTCTAACAAATGGTTTCCTACACGTGACCATGAATTTGGGGCAGCACTGGGATACCAGAAACTGAAGGGACTGTGGTCTCCAGGAGGAGGAGGAGGAGTGCTGCACTCTAGCTGACTTGGAGAAGCTGAGCTGTGCCACTACCAAACACAACTGAAAGCCACATCACGCACGCTGATCCAACACTGTTTCTGCTGGATGCCTAGCTGTCTGCCTGTACACCAATTATTAAATAGTTCCATCAAAAGAAATAATACAGCCAGGAATAAAACACTTAGGGACTTCCAAGCACCTGGGTATCCTTATTTGTTGAATACAAATGATGAAATTAAATATTCACCATTGTTTTAGTTGTATTCCCTTGCTTTGTCTTCTTCCTGCCCCACTCCCACCACAGACACTTGAGGAAGGGCCACAGACGCGGGTCAGCACTGCTGCCGTGCGTGGGCCCGGCTTTTATGCAAACGCTTACAACCTTTAAATTAACATTAGAGAAAAAAATAAAATTATTTTACAAGGCATATATTAAGCCACGTAACATCTTCCAAGGGTTTTACACATTTGGTTGCACAATGCAAAGCTGCTAATACTCGAAACACACAGTTCACTTGCCTGCACAAACAACCTAACACTACTTCGTTTAACAAGTGCAAAAATCAGACAGAGGGCGACACCGATGTATGCCTAATTCTATGTACACACAAAAATAAGTGCATAGATTTAACAGAGCAATTTTGTTTTTAAAGAAAACATATCAGTCAGGCAGTATTGAGCGCAGGGCTCTGGCCCCTGCTGGCATTGAGGTTGCAAGGATCTCAGTTTCAGCGAAAGCAGAGTTTAAAGTGCCTGGTGTTTTCACAATCGAGGACTCTGATCTGACACCTACAGGAAGGGATGACCCTGAGCCAGCCCTGAGCACACAGCTACTTCCAGCACCCATCAATTTTCTATTCTAGGCAGCTTCACACAAAATCCCATCACCCTTTTTCCCAAAGCAAAGTTCTTCCTAATGTCATTACGGTGCACCACAAGGTTCAGGAACAGCACAGTCAATACAAAAACACCTCCAAGAGTAAAATTTCCTGATCAGCATGTGCAATGCATGAAGCAAATGGTATGCCATGATTAACACTGCTCATGAGTTGCCTAACAACGACAGTCACTACCTCTTACAGAAAACAGAGACCAAGCTGAAAATGGAAATTGCTCCATCCTGGGTAAAACAAGGTGAAAAGAAACTGCAGCTCAGCACAGAAAACATACGATGCTTATGCTTTGCTTTGCAGTTAAACCCTTCTCGGCCTGATCCTGCACCCCTTAATGCCCAGTCCCATGTCAGCTTGAACGGCAAGTTTGTGTGCTCAACGAAGGTAGGATTTCACTGTAGGCATTGAAAATAAGGAAAAATTCTGTTCTTACCACAAACACACTGATTCTTCTACTACTATGAACCAGTGTGCAGTTTGAGGCATCTTCTGATCTCACATGCAAGCCCAGCTTAATCCACTGGAAATCCACCCACGCAACCCCTGAATGAGCTTCTGCACTTCACAGAGTGAAGTGGGATCCTCTTCGGGGAGCTGGTGGGATCCTCTGAATTTCCCTCTTGAAACCTTCCCATCCTTAAAAAAAGGATTGCTGCAGCAGGGTCCTCCTTCCCCGTTCTACTTTCATCCTCAATGGGAATTCCAGCCAACAACTGCTCGTACCAAAAAAAGAAGTCTCAGCACGCTCTGAGGTTGCAAGGCACGAATATTTGCACTGTAAATCCAGCTCCAAGAGCAACACTTGTCCAGCCAGGAAAGAGGCACCTGACCTGCCTGCCCAGGAAAATCACACCACACCACTTCAAACAAATACGTACAAGAACCTGCCATGTACATCTACGAACCAATTAGTCATTGAAATTAAGCAGTGAATACTTCTGAAAAACAAATTGATACTGTTGAAGATGCAAGTTTCTCCTTGGTTACTCAGAAACTCCCTCTGGTCTCAAAAGAGCCAGGATTTCACTCCCTGTCCTGGTTGTAGAGAGGCAGAAAAACAGAGTAGCAGTTTGCACTCAGTTTGTAACTTCACTACCTTCTCTTTACATGAGAAAATGCAGTTTCCTTTTCCCTCAAAGATCCCCTTCTCATGCCACATTCAGTTTTCAACGCCCTTTTCTGCTCAGAAAATCCCAGACGTTCATTACATCACTCCTCTTCAACACTCTTGACTTCTCACCTGGTCCAAAGTCTCAACATATCAGACTTAAGCTTCATTTTTGGGCACAAACTTTCTTTAACTTTCTTCATACTCTTGAGGGTTAGTTTTTGAGGTTAGCACACCAAGGACCATCTTGGACCTGGCTGTATGCACATAAACCCCAGAGATGCTATCCTCTGTTCAGATGAGGACTTCCATCATGTCCATATCTGGAAACTCAGGTTTGTGGAGCAAGCTGCTCACTCTGCCTTTGCTCTCGGGCAGCTTCCCATGGCTTGAGTTCTCTGTAACGAGAAGGGAAAGCTCGTCTTCAGCTCAAATTCAACAGCAAATTGTTCAAAGCAAATATAAAACTGTTTTTTGGGGGTGCTGGTGGAGCACATCTTAACTGTATGTTCCACATACTGAAAGCCAAATTTGATGACGAGGCCAAGAACATGTCATATTGAATTCCCCGCACAATGATAGTAGGTGTGTTGGTGTCCACAGACCCCAAGGGCAGGCGTAAAGAAGGTATTTAAGAGACATGGACTAAAACACCTCTTTAGCTGTGGCCCTAGAGAGAAAAAGGCATTTGTGAAAGGTCTACATCACTTCACCGAGTTACTACTTGTCATCCGATCCACGGCAGCTCTCCACATGTATGCTCCTATTCTGCATCAGGTAAAAAACTTAGGAGCTTAAAACATCATGAAGGCAGCACACAAATCACCAGGCAGGTGGTTTAATCTAAAATGTATCCCTTTGCCAGTGGGGTGGGCTAAGAGAACGTACATAGCCAATTATCACAATGTTTGATAGATACTGTTAGGTGTTCATCTTCATCACCATAGTTCTCGAAAGTCAAATTCAGGGAGAAGAAGGACTTTCATTTCTTACAAGCAGGAATAGCTTGGAAGGCTATTTTAAGAGTACCTGGAAATAAATTCCAATCTGGATTGCGGAAAATACAGTAAGCCAGAGCTTCAAGGAATCAGTGATATTCAGTCCTACTAATGATATATGGCACATTTGTAGAGGGAAGGCTTGCTTTTGAGACAAGATGAATGTGTAGGAAGCTGGCCTCTTCAAAATAATGTGTGCAAAATAAATGTCTCCCTTGCTAGGGCTGCAAACACCAGCAGTTTCCAGCTTACAAAAATAATTAAAATTGTATTTCTCTACACACTCCTCCAAATCTCCACTTTCTCCTTACTATTTCCCCTCAGATTTCCTTTACAAATTAGGGAGAAAATGGTGCCCTCACCAAACACGTTTTAAATTGAAAATAAGAGAAGGGTCTGAGTATGTGAGCAGGTGTGGACTGTTTTCAAGGTGTAAAACTCTGGAATTTTATCTTTGGCAGCATGAATAATTGCATTAGTTAGAAACTCTGCCTGCTGCAGGCAAGTGGAGCTTTACAGAGGCTGCTGAACACGAAGCTCTGCAAAGCCAGGCTGAGTAGCCTCAAAGTTCTCTCCCTACAATTTTCGTTTCCCTGAAGAAATCTCCCCACCACGCTACAAACTCTGAAGGCATCACCCCGCTCCATCACTACTGAGGTGTCTCTGGGAACCTGCTGACAGCCCTGGGGGTGCTGGCGTTTCGCACCGATGTAGGGATCTGGCAGAGCTCACCTAGTTTGTCACCGGCCACTCGTGTCCCAGGCGGCCGTGGGGCAGGGCTGTGCGACGGGGTGGTACCCAGACGCCCACGGCCCGGGAAGGAGGCGGCGGTGGGCCAGAAGAGCTCGGTGCTTTTGTCTGTCTGGGTGCTGCTGTCTTTGCTGCCCGTCTTCGTGTGGGAGGCTGCTGGTGCTGGGATGGGCATGCAGGACAAGGAGGGCAGCGGAGGTGGCAGCGAGGGTCCCGATGTGTGGTCTTGGTGCTCCTTCCCCAAGAGCAGCCCTGAAAACACGTGGTGGTCAATCACATCCCAGCTCCAACTTAGGCGCTGTCCCCCCGTCCCACCCCAGAGCTACAAGGCACTAGTCTGGATGTCTCCAGCTCTTTAGTTCGGCTTAGCTTTTCCCCTTAACATCACCTGTTGCTCTTCTTCCGACATCCACATGGCACTTTCCTCCAAAAACAGCCTTTTGAGAGCAGCTGCCCTTTCTTGCACCCCCTTCCACAGGCCTGTCCCAGCGGCACCCCCAGCACAGGCCCACACACCTTCGTACTTCCTGTCCCTGACTGTTTGGTGGATGAGGAATTGGTTGGATGGTCACATCCAGAGGGTAGTAGTCAATGACTCAATTGACCTCCAGATGGAGGTTGGTGACAAGTGGTATCCCTCAGGGGTCCATACTGGGATAAATATTGTTTAATATCTTCATCAGTGACAGACAGTGGGATCGAGTGCACCCTCAGCAAGTTTTCAAGTGACACTAAGCTGAGTGGTGTGGTTGACATGTCTGAGGGACAGGATACCATCCAGAGGGACCTGGACAAGCTCGGGAAGTGGGTCCATGTGAAGATCATGAATCACAAGACCAAGTGCAAGGTCCTGCACGTGGGTCAGGGAAACCGCCAGCATCAATACAGGCTGGGGATGAAGGGATGGAGAGCAGCCCTGCAGAGAAGGACTTGGGGGTACTGGTGGATGAAAAGCTGGACATGAGCCATCAACGTGCGCTTGCATCCCAGAAGGCCAATTGTATCCTGGGCTGCATCAAAAGAAGTGTGGCCAGCAGGTCGAGGGAGGTGATTCTGCCCCTCTACTCTGCTCTGAGGAGACCTCACCTGGAGTACTCCCTCAGCACAGGAAAGACATAGATCTGTTGGAGCAAGTCAAGAGGAGGGTCACAAAAATGACCAGAGGGCTGGAGCACCTGTCCTATGAAGAAAGGCTGAGAGAGTTGGGGTTGTTCAACCTGGAGAAGAGAAGGCTCTGCGGAGACCTTATTGCAGCCTTCCAGTACTTAAAGGGGTTTTATAAGAAAGACAGGAACAGACTTTTTAACAAGGTCTGTAGCAATAGGACAAGGGGTAATGGTTTTAAGGTAAAAATAAAAGTTTTAGACTAGACATACGCAACATTTTTTTTACTATGAGATTGGTGAAGCACTGGCACAGGTTGCCCAGAGAGGTGGTTGATGCCCCATCCCTGGAAATGTTCAAGGCCAGGTTGGACGGAGCTCTGAGCAACCTGCTCTGGTTGGAGATGTCCCTGCTCCTTCCAGGGGGGTTGGACTGGATGACCTTTGAAGGTCACTTCCAACCAAAACCATTCTATGATTAAAGATACGCCTAAGATACAATGACTAATTTTTTACTTCAGCACAAGGACATACATTTTTCCCACAGAAAGTGCTTTGGAAATGAGTCACTTGGGGCAATGTGTGCCATGCCCAGGAGTACTTTTGCTAAACTCAAGCAGGATTAGGACAAAGTGACAGATGAGCCAAAGCTTAAGCAAAAACTGAGCTCACCTATGCTTCCCTTCCAGATCTTCTCTTCCTTCTTCTCCTCAGCTATCTGGTTGCTGGTGAGTGAGGTCTGACGCGAATGCGTGCCCGTAGCAGCAGCAATGGAGGGTACGGACCGAGCTGGTCGCAGGCTGGCGCTGTCGGCTTTTCCAGGGTCCTTCCGTGACCGTTGCTGAAGGACCTTGATCATGGCATCCTTCTCAATTATTTTTGCATGGAGATTCTTTATTCTGTCAAAATATGAATGCTTTGCTTAAAGGAATGGAAGAAGTGTTTATATGGGCAGATCTCCCCATGCTAGGGTAGCCGGATGGGTCCCCAGATCTGTGCCCTGGTGCTCTGTCCCTGCCAGTTTTGAGTGACTCAGACAAGGCAGCTCCCACCAGTTCCTCCGAGGATAACCATGCACTTTGAAACAGGCAGTGTTTCTAGCTACTAAGCCAAAACTCTTTAATTGAACTCATCTATTGCTGTGGCTTTAGCAACCCAGCAGGAGCAATGAGGGCAGTATCCTGACCGGGCTGCAGATTGCTATCTTCACCAGAATACAAATACATAGGCAATTTGCACCCCATAATATATAGGGGCCAAATCTGGAAACCCTCCTTTGGCAGGCTGAGTTAACACTGTGGTTCGGGTCTGTCACCAGCTGGAGTAAAGACCTGCTGAAGCGAGCGGAAAGGTTCCCTTCGGTTTCTCTAACAGCTGGGCTGGGCTCTTGCTTCTCCCTCACTGCTGCAGAAACGATCGGCACACTGTGCAGAGCCAAGCAAAGCTCACTACTTCTCTCATACAGACCTCAAATCACAAAAAAACAGGGTTATCTGAGACTTTTTTTCCAGGAATGATTAATACCAAGTCACACCGAAAGACTACAAAACCACAATTAAAAAAAAAATAATTGTACACGTACAAGAAGAGAGCCAGATGACTATAGCTTGACTGTGATGTACCATACAAGGAAGAAAGTAGGTGTGGAGATTTGTTGTAAGCCATTATACTGTATTTGTTTTCCATCACTGTTTTGTTTTCTTCTGTTACTGCTGTTAAATTTATTTTTTGTTCCATCTATGTACAAGGCACATAGCTAGTAACTTCATGTTGGTGTTAGTTTTCATAATCAGATGTCTAATTTGCAATGAAAACACAAGATCCTAATTTATCTTTAATGAAGCCAATGGCAAAACTCCATTACTTCACTGGAAGCAGGATTAGCTTGCATCTGTGAGTGGAAAACAAAAACCAAACCCAGGAAAAACAGTCATCAATATTATCCACAAGCAACAAATACACCTTTTTACAAAAGTGTCTGCAGACTGGTGTTTTTGTGGGGAAGCCAACACTGAAGAACAAATTTTAAATAGTTTTTCAGTAAAAACCTAGAGGAATACATAAATTTCTCAAGGGATTTTTACTCATTTTCACCATGAAAAAAGGTTAGAATTAAAATACTGCTCAGGTCTAACACTTATTGAGCTACACAGCCGCATGTCCACTTGTGTGCTGAAAATGGAGAAGTACCTGCAACAATGAACGTTACTCTCGCTGTCTGTGCCCAAAAAACTTTATTTTGTATCTTCTACTACTTGTAAATGCACCTTTTCTAGCAGTGCTTGTGGTGCTAAATTTTGCAGGTTTGTTCCTAAATACCAACGTGACCACCACACAACTTAGATGCTGGAAACCTAGCGTATCTAGAAAAGCAATTAGCCGGCACGGAGCGAAGAGCAAGGCAAAGGCAAGCTGTTGTGTCGCTGATTATGTAGGAGTGGGATTACAACTTCAGCTTTTATGACCAGACGCTCTTGTTTCCAGAGGGGGATTTTCACTGAGATTAAACAAGCATTCAGTTTCCTTGCGTGCCAATCTACTTTTAATAGTGGAACAGTCTCTGTTTGGTAAGAAGGCCAGAGGTTGGCACAGAGAAGGTTTAACAGGAAGGTAGAGAGGAAGTTATCTAATGACAGCAACTCTCTAATTCCTGTTTTAATGCTGAAGAACAAAACTAAGTAAAAGTGAAGCTAAGCCCATCCTTTCCAGGCATGAATGAAGGAACAGAAGGGCACTTCGGTTTATCTGAACCCAGCCCAAACCCCACAGCAGGCAGGGACGGCACAACAGCCCCTTACGTGTATTCCATGTCCTGGCAGCGCCGGTTGGCTTGCACGATCTCCTCCTCCTCTTGCCAGCCCCGCACCTCCAGCGCGCTCTCGCCGTAGCTGCCGTTGCGTGAGTGGCTCGGGGCCGAGGTGTCCCTGGCAAAGTGGTTCAATACGGTGAGTTGGGCTCCTGAGACCGCAAAGGTGGCGTTTGCAAGTGAGATTGGCACTTGCAAAGAAAATCCCAAACCCACGTTCGAAGAGCAAGCTAGCAATGGTTGCCTGTCAAGTGGATGGCTATCTCGCATTGAGTCATCTTGCTGCAGGCTACTCTTGGCTTGGGTTTAGTCATTAGCACCTTTAATTAACTGGGCTGATGGAACAGAGAGCACTGAAATTGTGGGCAACATCCACAGGGCTAACAACCATCCTGAAGGACAGAGTCAGACTCACCAAGGAAATGGTCCCAAATCAACAAGACTACATTGTAAACAAGAAACAAATTGTACACTTTGGAAGGTGAAAAATAGCACAGGAATTACTGCCTAGACTGGAGTGCACAAGAAAAGGATCATCCTGAGTCATGCACTTAACCACATTTCAAAGGAAAATCTCATTTTAGGATGTCTTCAGGAGATTTGGCTTCTAAGAAACTGGGGTGAGAAGTTAATTACCCCATTCTCCTCACCGCTGGAAAGCCTCACTGCAGTGCCTTTTGTGCTTTTGGGCACCACACTTTAACACAGACAAACTGGAGACAGTCTAGACAAATGCAATGGGAATGGGAAAGGGTTTACAGCAGGACATGTGAGGAATGGCTGAAGGAAGGAAGTTAGTTCAGGCCAGGGGAGATACAACAGGGGATATCTGTCTTCCAATATTTACAGGGCTGTTACAACGTCGACAGTGATCTGCTGTTCATCATGTACACCTGGGAAGGACAAGAATCAATTGAGGTAATTTGCAGTAAAGAGGTTTAGCTTAGCTATCAAGAGGATCTTTTTAATTTGAAGCTTAATGAAGTGATGAAAGAGGGGACTTAAGCCACAAAATTTCCCGTGTTACAGGTTTTTAAAACTAGGTTAAACAGCCACATTGCAGACCGTGGGATGGATGCAGCCATATACCAACAGGCCCTGCTCGCTACATCGGTGCGGTGGGGAGGAGTGGCCTTACCTACGCTGTGCCATTTAGCAGCCCAAGCCTTTGCAGTTGAGGCCATTGCTTGAGTTTAGTGCCTGGATTTGGTAAACTTTTGGACCTGGTCAGAAGGGTAAATCCTGTCTTAAGCAAGTTTTGTATCTCACTGGCATGACACCACGGAGAGGTGCATTAACTCTGGCGGTGCAACTCAGGAGGGAAAGGCAAGTAAAATCCAGCCTTAAGAAAATATCCATTCCTTATTACTCCCCCATGCTTTCCGTGGTGAAGAGAGCTGCCAGCTTGCAGCAAGGCCATCTTACCTCTCCGTTGCAGCCGTGGCTGCAGCATTCATGGCAAAGTGCCGGATTGTACTCTCCTCCAGGTACTTCTGCTCCCACTTGGTCATGTCGGCTTCCAGGGCCAGGATCCTCTCCTCCTTCTCCCGCACCAGTTCCATCAAGGCTGGGGCATTGTGCTCTGGGAGGCTGCTTGCCTGGTAGCTACCCTGCCTCTGCCAGTGGAAACAGCAAGAGATTTTCACCCCTTGCCAAGTACAGGAGCTGCAGGCCCCTTTTTCCCCCACTTCTTCTCTGGAGCACACAAAGACATCCCCGTGTCTTTTGATATCCCCAGAGTGGGTGGAAACCCCAGGCTAAGAGCCTTCTGTTCCCACAGGACATGCAGGTTGACAATGTGTGCAACCCCATCACACGCTTCTCTGAACCATGCTGACAGAAGCAGGGAGCCAGCTGCTCCCTGGATGTGCAAGGATTTCATGAGATACTCCAAGTCAAGGGAAAAGGTAGGAAAAAAAAACCTGTTAGGAAAAAGCAGCAGTGAAGCTTTAAAAGCTATTCTTCTAGCTGGGACTTCATCCCTTGACTGGGCAGTACTCAGTATGGACAGGCAGTTATTACCAGAGGGTTTATAGATAAAAGCAGAAAAAAAAAAAGCAACATGTAACCTAGCCACATGTAACCTATTTAAAACAGCAGCTGGACACGGATTTACGCCTGTCTGTCCTGGCACATTAGTTCTCAGGTGCCCTCAGGAGATGCTTTCTGTGGTGCAACAGGTAACTTTCCGACCTGGCATCCCTGGTTGCTGCGGGGTGACTCCCCCAGGATGCTAACAAGCAGCAGTGGGTGTGTAACCCTTTGCATCTACACTGTGAGGAAAGCACTTACCCCGGCAGGATTTATCCCACTCAGCCACAGCCACTTTAAAGCACCTAAGCGGCATAAGTAGCTGCCCTGAGCTCCTTTCACTGATGGTGGAGAGCGGAGGAGGGTGGAGATCCAGCCCTCGGCTCAGCAGAGGTTGGGTGGGATGAACCTACACCCAGGGGAGAGGCACAAAGCTCTGGGAGAATTCAGTAAAAGTAAATATTTTTTTCAATAAAAAATGCAAGAGATTTGTTACACTCCACAGTGCACAGTACTGTGTTAAAGGGGAAACCGTGTCTTGGGAGCACCAGCTTCTCATTTGTGTTACACCACAAACTTCCACTGGCAAAGCAGTTCCCTGGCACAGCACCAGTACACCAGAGCAAGGGCTGCTGCAGCCGTTTCCATTTTCCAAACCACATTTCCTCCTTCTAGGCACTCATCTCCTGCTTACGGGAATCTAGAGATGCCAGGGGAGGGCTGCAGCCCTTGCCTTTGGTGCGGTAACAACATTTGGAAGCTGCTTTCTGGAAGCACAATATGGAGCAGCTCTTAGGAGCGACAGCTGCAATTCTGCTCCTCCAAAAATCAGCACTTACATTTCAAATATTGTCAAATCCTTGGCAGGAAGGTAAGATTTTGGAAGCAAAATCTGGTCTGTAAATGTCATCTTGGGACATTGCAGGTGCCTTTTGTCTTCATTTTCAGCCAAAACCTCTGCCAGCCCTGCACACTCAGCCTACAACGCTAAGTGAAATGGAGTTTTTTTTTTTCTTTTTTTTTTTGTCCTAGCTCATGCATCAGTGATAATGAAGATTTGCCATTTGGACTCAGTTACCAACAAGCCAGGAACAGAAGAGACTCTGGCTCGCTGTCTCCTGTTGACTCCAGTAAAAAGGACAAAAAAGTTCTTTTTTTTTTTTTTTTCTCAGCAATTAGAAAATATTTCAGTAGATATAACTTTGATAACTCAGAGAAGACAGCTCTGAAGTAAAAAGTTGGGGCGTTTTGAAGCAACATGATTCATTGCAGGGTTGTGGCTAAAAAATACCCCAAAGTCTCCTCCAAAGCTGACAGGTGAGATGTGAAGTTAGAGCATCTTTCTTCTTAAAACTTGCTAGAGGGAATTCATGTAGGCATTTGAGAACTACAGCAACCCCAAATGTAGTTGCTGATTACAGTGCCAAAAAAAAAGCCCCACTAAAAATGAAGAAATCTGTATGTTACAGAGGAATTTTCTGCCAAAATCAGCAGATGTAGCCTGAACTCCTAAGATAAGGACTTTGTTGACAATCCATCCCAATTACTTAATATATCAATTTGTCCCTGTATTCCAGCCCAGAGAATAAAACCTTTTCTAGTTTTAGTTTCGTCTTCACTTGAATTTTAATAGTATTTTCTCAAATGTTCTTTCATTTACACCAGCATTAGCATGTCATGCCCCACACAATCTGTTTTTTAAACTGGAGGAGAGCAGGCTAAGGGGCAAGTGAGAAGAGTTACTGGAAGAAGACAGGAACAGCAAGCCTACAGGCAAGGAAGAGCCAAGATGGATGGGAAGGGTCCCCAGGGAGCAGCAGTGCCAGCGATGGCGTTGGAGGGGTGCTCGGAAACCTGCCCTGCCCTGGGGTGGCCAGCGAGAAGGAGATGCTCTCAGGTCTAACCACCTTGTGACTCTGAAAACTGCTGATATTGCCCATAAAGCTGCTTCCCAGCTGCACCCTGCCAGGTGCACCCCTCTGCTTTCTGGCAGCACAGCTGCTTTGGTCTCCACTAAAGGCTCATAAATAAGGAAGGGTTATTACAGCAGACACATATCTTGACAGAGATATGAGTGAGCCCTTCAAGAGTTACAAGAGCATCGTACTTTGCTTATGTTGCTGTTTTTTCCCCAGGTGGTGGTCTGATACACTTAGTACATCTGCTTGCCAGTGCCCACGTATTCAGCACTCGGTGCTGGCTGTAATCTGGAAATCCTCCCTGCAACCTTCCCACGCTCCCCCATTTTCACAGATGACTGGACTTTGGAAGTTGGGGATGGAGCAGAATGTGAGCGACCAGGTCACGTACCCAAAGGAATAACTACGCATAAAATACAAGCATAACACTATCCCTCTGAGGACATAGGGCTGCCAAAAAAATGAGAGGACAGAAATGCAAGACTACACTTCTAGCCAGTCTAGACTGGACTAATTTGAAATAATTTCTTGTCTGAAGACCATGACACCATTGGACTTGATGAACCTTATGGGTCCCTTCCAACTGGAGATTCTAT
This sequence comes from Tetrax tetrax, assembly GCA_009806455.1. Taxonomy (NCBI): domain Eukaryota; kingdom Metazoa; phylum Chordata; class Aves; order Otidiformes; family Otididae; genus Tetrax; species Tetrax tetrax. The sequence goes on from WHYT01017612.1 coordinate 143,852, forward strand.
GATTTGTCTCCAGGTCAGTTATGCACAGAGGTTTCTGTGAACAGAGTACATCATCTTTGTCCAGAATGAATATTGCCTGAGCCCCTGCTCCCACATAAACCCACACCATCCCACCTTGCTTTTTCAATAAAATATCAGCCAAAATCTGTAGGCTAACTCTCACGCCCACGTGTACTGCACCTTTCCTGTCCTCCTTTGGTGTGGAGCTGATCTTGCACAGCCTGTGATTACTGCAGAGGAACCTGGAAGGACGCTCTTCCCTGCCATGTGTGGGGGTTGTGTAGGGGGAAAGGCCTGCCTGCCCTTGGGCAGGGGAGCCAGGACCTCCCAGCCCTGTAGCAGGCAGAGCTCAACTGTGTCCAGCAGCCCCACTGCAGAGCTCCCCTCTCCTCTGCTGAAAATCAGGAATGAGAATCGTAAGAGTGGTTCGGGTTGGAAGGGACCTGCAGATTACCTAAGTCCAATCCCCCTGCCACGGGCAGGGACATCTTCCATGAGATCAGGTGGCTCAAAGCCTTGTCCAACCTGACTTTGAACACTTCTAATGATGGAGTATCCACAATCCTATCCAAAGGAAAGGCTTAGGTGGAAAGTCCAACAACCTGAACCCAAAAGCAAGGCGGTGCCTGGGGGGGCTGCAAGCGACCATCCCTCTTTAAAAGCAACACTGAAGGGTCCGTGCTGGGGTCTCACACAGACCACCCCGTACTCACCTGCTGCATCCGCAGAGAGTCCAGCTCCCGCTCCAGGCGCGTGCGCAGCCGCCGCTCCATCTGCTCTCTCTTCTCGCAGGCCGCCTGCAGCTGCGTCAGTGCCTGCTGCAGCTTCTCCACCTTCTCCACGTAGGCCTGCTTCCTGCGCAGCTGTGGGAGACAGGGGGTCAGCAGTGCTGAGGGGCACCGCGCACCTGCCCTGGGCTACCGGGACCCCCACAGACTTGCAGGTGTACATTGGGTGCAAGCATGGCTTTGACCATTTGCTTCACAGAGTTTCTCTAGGGGAAGGATGGTGCCCCTTTGATGGGCAGGGAAAGGGCACAGTGGGCATCGCTGGGGCAGCTCTACCCCTTTCAGAGGGTAGGCTGTCCAGATCTTTCCAGCACTGGGGATCTGGTACCCATGAAATCCCCTGGCCACTTCTGGGCAAGAGCCGTCATATTGGTGGGTATGCTTTGGGCAAGCACACAGGCTGGCCCCAGCTAGGAAGATCACTGGTAGGTTTTATCAACTGGTGACACTCGGCACGCTGTCTGCACCCAGAGTCTCCATTTTTCAACCCTTGTCCAACGCGGGTAGAACAAGCAGAGTGCCAGCAACCAGAAGTGCTCCATCTGCTTTATCCTGCTCTTGGCCCTGGCCATGCTGATCTATAGATGTGCTGCCAGCTAAAGCCAGGCCCTCCTTATGTATATAATGCAAGGGCTAAACATGATACAAGGATTTTGGAATACAGGGTTTTGTGACCAGAGATTGCTCAAGTAGCATACCCCAAAAGGAATTTGCAAGTGGACCACAGATGTTCAGGGTGCTTAGCAGCTATCCCCACTTCTTCTGGCCTCCTACCATGCCACTAAGCACTCAGTGACACCACAGGGTATTGCAATCGGGACTCAAGGCAGGAGCTGGCACACTTCAGAACCCTCGGGGAAAGGACGCCACAGATGCAGGACACACTGCACATCAGCTGCACTGGGCAGGGCATCAAAGCCTGTGCTGAAACCTGAGCCCCAGCCAAAATCTGGCACCGAGAAGGGGCAAGCTCACAGGGGCCAGGCACACCTGGGTGCCCATAAGCAGTTCTTGTCACTGGGGAGCGTGAACGTTGACCTGAAAACTCGTCCGTGGGGCTGTGGCAGTAGGGTCTGCCTGCTCACCCCACGGGCTGCAATCTCAGCCTTGGGGAAATCCAGTTCCCTTCTTGTCCCCTGACCTTTTGTCATTACTTTTCTCTTCACAAGCATGAACAAATTTACCTTTATAAAGATATCTGTCTCGTAGCACAGAAAGCAACAGTGCACACAAACTGAAGCTGCAAACCCCAAAAGGGACCTCAATGAACCCCAGAAGACCCCAAAACACTCTCAACTTAACTCCCCAACTCAGAAAGGGAGGGTGAATCAGTTTGAACACTGGATCATGCAGACTTTACCAAGCCTCAGTCGGACCCCATCTGCAACCAGGGGGTTAATGGGGGATGCTCAATGTCATTGCCACAGTCACTAAGATCCTCTTTAGGATTTCTAGTCTCCTTCATTTATTTGTATACTTGTTTGAGACCTGAAGTTTTTCAGAAGCAAAACAGAAAGCAGAAAAATGCATTAACCCCAGTCGACACTGGGGAATGAGATAAATAAGAGAGGCTGAGGAGCACTGTGAACTGGCAAGGCCAGGGCCAAAATGGTATCCTAGTGCACACCTCTTTTTTAAGTGCTTGAATCACTACTGAAATTAACTGCAACTTGGGTTATGACATAGGAGCTATAGCCACAAAACATCTGTGTCTAAATATGTAGGAGATGTAGCAAGAAGTTCGCTATCTTGTTCCTGAGCACATGGAGCAAATAAACAGCAGCACTGGGTCCCTCCGGCTCTGTGAGGCTCCCCTTCACGCAGAGTCCTCTGCTTAGCCCAGGACTCCCACGCTGCAAAGGTGTTTTGTTGTTTTTTTTTAATTGTGCAAGGGTGGATTCACCTAGGTCCCCTCCCACTGATTACAATGATAATAAAATCACTTTTGCTTGAAATTCCTCTTCTGTCACCCTAAATTCATCCATGCTACAGGTGAAATGGGGAAATAAGGGCTTCTTCACAGCAAAAGCAAACCTTGGCCTAAACAAATCTCCCCAGCCAGAGCTGATGACTGGCAGCATGACCTCCCTAGCCCTGCTGTAATCTGGGCTAACACTCACGGCTCCCGGGGCTTTCCATGAAAATTAATGAGATTATAATCCCCACTAGCCTCTGGCAGGAGCATGAAGATTGCATTCCTCGGGAGCTCACGACTTGGCAAGACAGACACAGTGGTGCCTTCTTGCTGAATGTGCTATTTTGGCAGTAGGAAGATGCCTGTGCCACCTCCCAGCCCCACCAGCATGAATCAGAGAGGGGAAGGGGGCTCCCACAGGCTCCCTGCTTGATAGCAGACCTCATTTGCTCCCCTACATCCTGCCACATGCTAGAGGGTCTGCTGCGTCACAGCAGCCAGAATTTGGCTTTGCAGCAGCCCTCTAAGCTCCAGGGTTCGCACGCTCACGCATGAGTGCCCCTCTGCCTGTGTGGGTGAGGCGATGCACCCGCGTCCACTGTCTTAGAAAACAAGTTCGTTGGAGATATGCAACAAGACAGTTCCCACATTCATACATTTACAAGAAGGTTCTTGAGCCAATTCTGACTTTTCTATCCTGCTTTTAATTCATAAGCAAAAAATTCACCCACTTATTTAAAAAAGGAAGTACAAAATGTTGTCATTTAAATTAGTGCACTTTTCAGCGCAGTATGCATCCATAAGGGAGGGGGACTGCAGCGATACTGAGCTCCACTACCTCACAGGCATACAGACTCAAAATAAAAAAAAGCTGGATCACACCTGGAAAGGTACCAGTCCATCCTCCCACTGCAAGGTAGGATCAGCTCTATCTAAAACCCGGCACATGTCTGTATAATCTGTCTATAAAACCCTCCAGGGGTAGGGACTCCACAACCTCCCCCGCAAACTACTTCACAGCTTATTTTCTTTTACTGCCAGAAAACTTTTACCCTAATGCCTAATCTGGCTTTCTCTTATGCAATTTAAGCAAATTACTTCTTGTTCTGTTTCCAAATTGTGATCTACTAGAGCAAGAAGCATTTAATGAAACAATTCACATATTCACAAGATCAGCAAACTTGCCTGAACTCTGTCCTTGTCACAGGGATTAGGAAAATAAAGATGAAGAGCTAAGGCTAAAAGGCGATGATCCAAGCAAATAAATCTGAGTAAAGATGAGTGGCTCTCATAAAAACAACTGCACTAGGAACATAACTCCAGTTTGAGCTATGGAGCATCTTTTTTATAGATATGAGATTTGAGGTAAAGACTGTAAGAGATGGAGAATCCACTATCACCTTAAGTTGATTCTTTCAGTGTTAATTGCTTGAACTCTTTATTTCTAGCCTGATTCGCTCAGCTTCAGCCCCCAAACACTGCATCTCATTATTTCTTCTTACGTTAAAGAGCAACGTTTAATCTGGCTGACAGCAATCCCTTCTTCATCTTCATGTACATGGACTGGAGCTCAGCTACCTCTTCACTTTAATTGTTCACAGCAAAACAGCTTCAGGGCCCCAAATAAATTCTACAGTTGTCTTCTGAATCCTCTACAATTATTCAATCTTCTATCCAAAGCACAGACCAGACACGCTATTCCAGTGGCAGCCTCCTAAATAACATGCAGTGATAATAACACCTACTCATTTTTTAAAATAAATCCTTCTACTAGCAGGCACTCGGGATAACGTAGATTTACATAGTACACTATCTTATATTAATTCAACTTAGCTTATTTCTCAAGCCTTGACTTAAAAGGCTTTTAAAATTAACTACATTCTGGTGGTAGAAGAAATCTGGGTGGATTTACAAAGATGCATGAAGTAGAGCTCTGTTAATAATAATGGTCATTTCCATCTGATTGATTTTGTGCTTCCTTCGATATATTCCAAATTTTAGTAAAAATCTCTGGTTTAAGATGAAGGTTCAAAACTTCAACAATATCTGCCGCATGTGTGTCAAACTGAAGTCTAGAAACACTGGAAACTGTTGAAAATGTGCTCTGATTTAGTGAAGAAACAGGACAAAAGCAAGGGAAAGGGAGCACAGAAGCTTGGGCACGCGTCAGCAGCCACAGATCAACTGTACTTCACTGGAGCTGCGTGACACTGCCTTGAACAATTAAAACACGGCAGCTGAGATAAAATCCCCATCTGAACTCCCTCTAGAATGAAAAATCAGTTAAGCACTACCAGGTCAATGTGAGTTTGTTCAGGCTGAGGGCTCTGACAGACAAACTCTGGCAAATACCATTGCATCACCCTCATATGTTGTCACCACTGAGGTCTACCATGCCCTATGCAAGAGCTTACCACCTCCATAATACCTACCTTATGTTGGGCAGGTGGTTACCACCTCCATAACATCTACCATGCTCCAGGCATGAGGTTACCAGCTCTATAACATCTACGATGCCCTAGGTAGGTTACCTGCTCCATAACACCTACCATGCCCTCGGCAGAAGACTAGCAGCTCTCTAGAAGGGAACATTTGCCCTCTCCTCAGCTCCACCAGTCAATCCAGGATCCTAGCTCCAATCCCCAGCGGAGGCACATTTCTGTTGGAGGTCTAGACGAGGAACTGGCAACTGTAAAGCTCTTAGAGACAGAGCCCTAAGGCTGCAAACATATTTACTACAAACCAGCAGGCACAAAGTACCTTCTTACACCACCTGCCTGGAAATCTGCATTTATGCTTCTGCTGCCTTCTCCAGTGTGTATTCAGGAAGTCAATGTTACCTGCCAACACCATGCTGACAGTCTGCGGAGCAGGCAGGAGCTAAACGTATTCCTTTCCATCCCCTGCACGATGCCGCAACTGCAGGAGCAGCTGTTGCCACCTAAAAATGTTCCTTTCTTCAGCCACTTCGTAATGAGATGCAAATAGAAAACCTCTGGTTGCCTTTAAGGCAAACAGTGTCAAGTGAATTATGTAGAGATTAAAGGTACACTAGCTCCTGCAGCTGCCCCAAAAGGACCGCCCCAAATACACTGGGACAGTGAGCAGGCCTTAGTCTAACTAACAAAGGAGCAGTTAGACTTAATGTGATCCTCTTTCTGCTGCTGAGCATATCCACCAGAGGGAATGGAGTTTTTAAATGTGTCTAAAAAGGAAGTCAGAATGGTCTAATTGTCAGCAACAAAATAGCAACGCCTTTAGCGCTAAAATACGGTATCTTAAATCCTCCAGACTATTAGTTACTGTTAGTAACTATTAGTTAGCCTAACAGGGGGTTGTCGTGCTGCACATCCTGATAAAAACCATCCAAATACCACCGAGGTCAATTCACCCTTCATCTTTCCAAGACAATAAACTGCACTTAAGTTACTTGCAGGTACTTGGGAAAAGATCTTCCCTGCTCCTTACAAGACCCCTTGCATGCAGTGGGCTCCCGTGGAGGGGAGGGTGCAGGTGGGAAATGAGGCACCGAAGGGGAACAGACCTACCCAAGATCATGCCAGCAGTCTGTGGCAGAGCCTGAACCTCTGCCAAGCCTGCTAGGGTAGAGGTTCACCAGTGACTTTCCCCTCCTCAATCACCTGCCTGCTTAAAGAGTAAAGCCTACACTTCTTTTATTCCACATAAAATATCCTCTTTGTTGGTCCTATGGACAGAGATTTTAGGGCCAAAAAGGCCTGTTTTGACAGTCTTGCCTGATCTGCCAGAACGCACAGACTTTCATCTAGTTACTAAATCCACACCTTCTGATTGAAGGTCCTTAAGGAACATAATAAATTGAGACTTAGAGACCTCTAATAATGGAGAACTGACAACATCACTCTTAGTTATAGTTAAAACTGAGCATTATTTACACTTCAAATTTGTCTAGCTTCAGCCTCCACCTAATAGATGCTGTTCTGTATTTGTCTGTCAGCTTGAAGAGCCCTTAGTTCCTGAGATTTCTCTTCCTACCTGAACACCTATTTTCACTATCAGGCTTATAAAGTCATTGCTTACACACCTGTCAGGACATTTGGCACTTGATAGCACTTCTTGGGTCTCATGGTACGAGTTTTTTCAACTCTCAAATTAAACCTCTAGCTCTTTGTACCTCTGAATTCTGCATGGTTTGCTTCCAGCCAGATCAGCCAGATCTTTTAAGACCACTTTTTAGATGTGAAGTTTCCAATCCCTGCACTGCTGTGCTTTTGGGCAGATCTCAAAAGCCTCCTGGCATTCTCTGGGGAGAAATGGGATGCACAACATCACATGTTTGTATTGCAGCCCCAAGCCAGTCAGTAGTCAGCTTTTCTAGTCGATACTGCTGTGAAGTCCTACCATTACCTCAGCTACCAGCTCCTGGTTACATGCTGAAGGCTCTGCTCTGAAAACATCTATGGATGTGGTCTCCTTTGCTTGCTTGTTTAGCTTAGTATTGTGTAACTATAAGAGGCCCAGTGCAAGGGGAGCAGGAAGATCTGCCACAGCATGGCCAGAAGAGATTCAGGACTTGGATGGAGAAAGCCCTATCCATGAGCCACTGCTATCCTCAGAGCCCAAAACATTGTCCATGCCTCACCTCCTCTTCCAGTTTGATGACCTTGGCTTGCGCGTTGTTTAGGGCCTGGTCGAGGATTTCAATGTGCCTCCGCTGGTCCTCATTGGCAGAGCGCACAGCCGCCAGCTCCATCTCCAACTTCTCCTTCTCCTTCAAATGCTCTTTGTCTGGAAGAAAGAACAAGAGTCACTCTTGGAGGACAGCTCTCAGGCCCTGGGCCACACACTAGAGGTAAGCTGCCATTTCCCTTTCTAGGAGGAATTATGTGAAGCATAAAAATTACATGAAGCAGCAGTGAGTGGGGCCATTACAACGCAGTGCTGAGACACAGCAGGCAAGGAGTTTCTACTGCCAAGGCTCAGCCCCTCAGTGCCCAGCCTTACGTGAACGCCAGCAGGATGAGGGGCAGCTTAGGCTGTGCCTGCACCAGCAGAGCTTGTGGCCCTGAGTGCTGCTCATAATTGTCCATTCTGCTGAACTATTAGCATGTTCCCCAGCAAAATTTTGGCTTGCACCAGCTACTCCTTTTCCATACAACGCCCAGGCCCTGCCTGAGAACAGCCTACGTCAAGGACTGCTTACAGCTGCCAGCTTGGATGCTGCTGCCTTTAATGAGCAAGAAACATCAGCCCTGTGGATGTGGGCTGTGCTGTGCCTCCTCCATTTTACTTGCAAGGATAGAGATCACGAGATACAGAATATGTGAAGAAGCCAAATAATAAACATAGATCTGTGCTGGGCAGCCTGAAAATAGAAAGAGGGGAAAGCAATAAGGAAGAATAAGATAGGAGGCATCTGAACAGGCTTTCTCTGGCCATGCAGAGAAAAGGAGGCCATGGGAGGCATTTAAACCCTGCAGGGGCCCTGGGTGACCTTCCAGTCCTGCATGATCTAAGGGTCCAGCGATCAGTGCTCCCCTCCTGGTAAGCACCTCAACAAATCAGGAGCTAGACTAAAACATGTAGGCAACCTCTGTTCTGTAAAGTCATCCCTTTTTAGAATAAGATTTACAATGATGTTAAAAAAAAAAAACAAAACAACCCAGCAATTCAGTCAGCTTTGCTCACATCTTTTTCTTCAGCAACAAATTGCAGGCCCACCATTGACTTCGCTGGCAACCTGCCTGGGAAAATGCTTGGCTCCATCCACCTCTGCCCTGACAGTGCTGAGAAGCCATTTCAGGGAACACGAGCATTGCGTGCCAATCACTGGATTCTCAACATCAGATTGTAAACAGTAAATGATTGGAGTGAGCAGGGGATGGAGGCTTCATTCAATGAAATCCGAGATTTCAAAATCTGGCCTTCATTCTGAATGACAACAAAAATAGAGCACTTGGAAAGCCTCCAGGAAGGAAAATTTCCTCCAAAAATTAATTTGGCGTCAATTAAATGTTGTTTTGATTTTTTACTTTTTAGACACAGCACTACAGAATTCATTATTTTTTAACTGCAGTGAAAAGTTGCTCCAAAACCAACGAAACAAAAAATATGTTCAAAAAATATGTAGACGTGGCACTTCAGGACACGGTTTAGTAGGCATGGTGTGCTGCGTTGACAGTTGGACTTGGTGATCTTAAAGGTCCTTCCCAACCATAATGATTCTATGATTCTATGTTTCTGTGAAACCATCCTCAGTCTTCCTGCCTCTCCCTTTGCACAGCATCTCTCAGCCTCCTCCTGCCCGCCTCTTCTCTTGCTGTATGGGCCCATATGCTTTCATTGGTTGCTGCTTCATGTCTTTTCTTAAAAGAACCTTTTAACTGACAAAACATCACATAATTATCATGAAACTAACAGGCTGTGAGTTCCCTCCTACCCTCGATACAACAGTAGCATTTCTCTCAGGCACAAACGCCTAGTCCTTAATACTTTGCCTATTATTATTACAAAGAATAAGAGTTTTTGTCACTTCTGGTCTGCATCTCAGAGCACACGACTGCTCTGCACTGTTGCACTGCTAATGGAGAGCACTGCAAGGAACTGAGAAATGATCCCTGCATGTCCTGCCTTGCCAGACTTCTTTTTCAGGGAGTTTTTCCTATTATTGAAGTTTTACCACAGTATTAATTCTGCATTTGCAGTATTACCAAGGATGAGTGCTAAAAAAATCTCATGAGTTTTATCTTTCCCTCTTCATGCCATCATGAGACTGGCTTAAAAATGATAACTTTTAGGAATCTGCTGATGTTGGAGCCTTTTTACATAACTTGGGTTGGAGATATTAAGAGTCATATTTTCAGGCTGCTTTCCATAAATGTAGGAACTAGAAATCTGCTTTTGCTTTCCTAATGAAAACTAAGATTTGCATTTACTAATCTGAATTAATAAGCTACCAGTCTTACAAAAAAAACCAAATACAAGTTTCATGGCAAAATTGCAGCAGCTGATGGGAGCGCATGTAGACACCATTTTTTTCCTCTTCTAAAAATGACTATTTCAGTCTCCGTAGACAAGTGTATACACGGCAGGTAAAACGAGTTGCTTCCCTTCTCCCCTCAGTTTTCTGCCTGAGCATCTCATCAAAGAACGTGACCGTGCTTGCAAAACCCCCAGGCTGGCAGTGGGGTAGAACTCCAGTCATGCTCTGTCTGCCCCTGGGTTAGACGCAAACACGTCAGTGACAAATGCAGTCACCGACAGAGGATTTCCAAACAAAACCCTTTATGGGCTCTCAGAGGGGTGTTTTAAGCTGACACCCTGATATCGAGGTCACTACTGCATACGTTCCAGCTGCCCAAAGAACATGACTGAAGAGGACTTGCTTTACATGTGCCCATTTTTCTATTCCTGGAAGCGCTCTGCATCGCATTGGTAACATTTAGCTCTCTGGCCTAGCCAGGAGACACTCCAAGCATCCAGCCCATCTTATGTAACAGGATCCAAAAAGCTATATTTGTTCATAAGCTGTGAATTGATAGCAGTAATATGCTGAGAGCACAGTGCAAAGTTTTATTGCTGGATATTTATCAGTAGAAGCACACAGCATGTTTATCTACTGGAAAATGACTCAAATTGAGTCCATCCTGGGGATTTAACTCCCCCTTGTAGCTACCGGTACATGGGAACACCGCCAGGCTGTCTCTATACGAAGACAGCAGACTCCAGTCTGCAATTTGCACTGTGTAGCTTACCCTGTTTGAACTCTTCCCAAGGATGACAAGACTCACATAGCAATAGCAATGCTTTTGTCTTAACAGATCCTCCCCTTGAACCCACAGCAGTACCTACAGACCCTTGTGGCACCTGCTAACACGACAAAGCTAACACAGTAATGGAAAAGATCATTAAATTATCAGTGAAGTTTCTGTGTTGGCATCATCACTGTTGCTGGGAGCCAGGAGAAGGCTCTCCTGCATTTGGAGCAGCTGGTGGGCATTGCAGGACTGGCAGTGAGGCACGCTGAGTTGTATCAAACACCACACTGCTAAGAGAGGTGGTCAGTTCTCCACCTAAGGATTTCCAGTTGCAGGTCATCTTCCAAGGAAGCTCTTGGTGCAATAAATAAAACAGAAGGATCAGTTGTACGCACCACTTAGCTTCAACGGGATTTGAGCCCACAAGGTACTGCACAGCTCCCAGGTGGTCAAGCGCTTCTCGAAGCGTGCCGAAGATGCTCAGGATACATGAGAATCCATGTGCTGTCGTGCAGCATTCAGTTGCTTGAGTTTTGGTTTGACTGGTCAGGTGGAGCCATCAGCACACAGCAGGGAAATGCTGCAGCACTGTGCTCAGTCATTACGGGAGCGGGAAAACTTGACAGGAATGGATGTTTTTCATAGTGGTAGAAGTTGTAAAATCTTTCTCACTTCCATCTTTTGCGAAAAGAAGGGTCCGGCTCTGCTCTGCCTCCTGTTAGTCAACCACTATCACTGACCACAAGTCAGCAGAGTTTGCTCTGGGCTTATCCCAGCCAAGAGACGCCTCTGGCTTCTCTAAAAAGCACGCATCTCCAGAGATGATCCCCACAAGCAATACTTCACAATTTCAGATAAATATTTATCAAAAATAAGATAAGTTGCGTTACCATTAACTCCCACTGCCTGGGAGTTACAGCCTAAATAATCCAGTCTGCAGCTTAAATAAGGGTATGTGATGAATTAGCTGAGTAAAACCAAGCCATAAGGACAATAAAAATGAATAGCAAACTATTCATCTCCACTCCAGCACATATATATGTATGTGCACATTCAAACCAGATTAGCACAGTACTCACTCTGAGTGACATAAAGGCCCTCTGTTGACTTGTCCTCGTGCCCATCAAAGTCTCTGCTGGCCAGCTGCCTGTTGGCCGTCTCCAGTCGTTCTGCAAAAAACAGGAAATACTTTAAGTATAAATATATGTATATAAAACTGTAGGTCAACCAAGAAAATAAGATGCATGCCAGCAGAGCAGTATAAATAGACTCTCTGAAGGAGGACATTAAAATGGAGGCTGACATATACATAAAAGATGAGGCCTTTGACTTCCTCCATGAAGCTGTGTCATTCAGATTTACAGAAACCAGGGGAAAAGCCTCTGCCATCCGTGGCTGACATGTTCAGGCAGTTCATCTCTCATGCTGCCCAAAACGCTCAAGGCATTTGCAATCTGAATTACTCAGGTTTGCAAAGGGCTGGGTGCCTTTCCGCAATGGAGTGCAGCCCTTGGTGCAGCGAGACGCCCTGGGGGAAGGTGGCTCCCAGCCTGGCGACACCGATCCTTGGCGATGCCCTGGGAATGGAATTTTCTGCAGCACAGGACAGATTTCCCTGGAAAGGTGCTGCCTTCAGATGCCCTCCTCCTCCAAAAAGACCATCCAGCCTCCTCACACTGTTGTAAAAAGCATGAGTCAGCTTGCAGAAGGCCAGCCCAAAGACATATCCTGCCATCAAGCACCTGGACAAATAACAGTCCAAAGTCACAGTCAAAGGCACCACCTGATGCTGACTCTCATATTTTGCCAGAGGCTTTCTTTGCAAGCGGGAAGGTGACAGCAGTTTTTTCTTATGCCAATGAGCAGGCTCTGATTTCTCAAGAAGTTTACCTAAAACATGTGTGAACCCACTCCTTTAAAGCCTGCTACTCTGGAGGCTGTGAGAAGTGGAACACCAACTGGAGGAAAAAAACACCCACACAAGTAAGTATAACGTACCACGGAGATCCCTGTTGAAGTCATGAAGTCTCCTAATTTCTCCTTCCAGTTTGTTTCTCATCGCTTTGTCCAGAGACTCCCTCTTAGTGGTGGTCTTGACCAGGCCCTCATAAGCTTCTGAAATCCTCTGAATCTCTATTTCAAACTGAAAGGACAGAGAGCTCCCATTAAAGCCCAATAGGAAAGCATCTCATCCCAGCATCTGCCCAGTGCATTTCAAAGGGGTGCAGGCGTCAGGACAATGCCTGTGCCGAGTGCCACACCAGCCACCAGCTCTATAATGACCAGTCTCCCCAGTGCAGGATGGCACAAAGCCTCAGTGGTGCTGGAGGCTCTTGCAGCGGGGAGCAAGTGCTGGACCCCTGCAAATGCCCCGTGGAGCACTTGCCACGCCACAACACCCGCTGGCAGCTCCAAAATGAGCTCGGGATGGGCTGGGCTTGACCTAACTGCTTGGTTGCCTTCCTGGTGTATTTGTGTGGACTGAATTCTTTCCTATAAAGGGTTTTAGGAGGGAAGATTTATTATTCTGCCAGATCCTTGATCCAAAATTGAGCTCTAAGCTCTGCGCATTACCAAAAATACTTTAGGCTCAGCTCTGAGCTCATGTCAGTCTTAATCTGTTGTGGTCCACTCCTTTCCATCCTTGACCAAAGACTGCTCTATACAAAAACAACCTATAACAGACCAAACCAATTGTTTTGAGTTTTCAATCTCCTTAACTTAATCTCCTTGAAATCTAGAAAACTGCAGGCAAAGGATGCAGAGGAAGCTGTTAGCAGTGAACTTGCGTCTTAAGACGCGAACCCAAAAAACTGACAGGAGGATAGTCCCAGGCAGAGTTTTGCTGTTCAAGTCAATCCCATCCAGCTCTTCTAATAAGCTAAGTGCTTTGCTGAAATCATGGCTTCAGGAATGCTCAACACCAATGTGGGAATCCGCTCCTGCATGCCTAGCTCTTGTGTTTGTGGAGAAAAGCTTGATAATGTGCACAGGCTGGAAAACCAAGAGATATATATAGCCTCCCACATACCTTTCTAAATCTGGCACTTTTTTAGCCTCTTGAATCGCAGCTGGGACAGATTAGTGATTTGTGAAGCCAGAGCACAATCGTACCTCCACCTGCTGTGGAGGTAGGTCCCTCTCCCTAAGCTTTAGGTGGAATTTCCCAGTTGCAGCACTTGCAGAATAAAAGCTCCAGGAATACTGGAACGATCACCTCACTGCCTGCATAGGGACCTGGAGCCAGGCTCCAGCAGCCTGGACCTGCGCTTCCCATGACACCAGAGCCACTCTGCCTGAATACGGCCCATGGGCACATGGCACCTCCAAACCACAGACCAAGGAAAGCCCGGCAGAGCCGTGATGGGGAAAACTGGTTACCTTCCCTGATTTCTGCTTTCACCTTGCTCAGGCACAAAAGCTGAAACAAGTGGTGACGTGCAAAGCCACGGTGTGGGCCCCATGACAGCAGCAGCTTTGGATTAGTCCCTTGCTGGGTATGACATCACCTGCCTCACATCGGTGGTGGTTTAACAGCTCACAGGTATTTCACACACATAAAAGCCACTCCCTACATGGATGATATTAAAAGGTACCAAACGTAGATTAGTTCTCAGCTGACAATTCTCCACAGCTCCAAGAAGATCTGTTTAACTGTCTGTGACACTCCTTCTTGGGTGAACTACAGACTTAGTCAGATTACTCTGATTTTCCTTTTTGTTTTTTTAAGGCAGGAGCTCCAGGAAGCCCCGTTTTTTTCCTAAAATCCAGAAAAGTAGGTCCTTCTTCCCCACCCTGCTGATGCATGGCCAGACACCAAGCGTGTTCTCACCAAAAGGACAGCACGCTTGGAGGAATGCTGCATAAATCCAAATTTTTGGATTTTGAAATTCAGACTAAATCTTGCTGTGGTTCAACAAGAGTCAATGAGTTTTATTTTTCCTCATATGCATAGCAAGGCAAGCTTGCACAAAGCCTCATCAAAAAGCCTGAACTTTTTTGAGAAAATGTTTCATATGGATTTTCCAGAATTGAAATGACATGTCAATTAGTTACTCCAATAACAGCGTAGCCTCAGCTACTTGATTCTGTTATAGCTTTTTCTTTATATCAGTGTAACCTCCACTAGTAGGTTTTATCTTCCTATAAGTAGTCAGAGGCTATATTCAACCTACCTTGCATTGCTCTCCTTGACCATCTAAGCTGATTGAGCTTCTCTCTCGTTGAAAGGAAGGTTTGGCTTAGCAAAAATAATTTTTAAAGCACTTTCCTGAATTCTTAACTACATGATCCCAACTAGACACTCTGCTCAGTTGGGCGCCCGGACAGCCACCAGTTCCTGTGCCTCCCCTCTCCCGGGTGAGTCGCTATCCGCAGGAGATGCCTGCTCCAGAAAGCTTCTACCACAGCAAAGCAGATGATTTACCAACACGGCAGGCAGTTTCAATAGCCCGACAGCCCTGCCCAATGCTGCTTGGTTACTGCAAAGGCTCTGCTCTGCCCATAATCTGCCATTATTTCCCAAAACACACCACCATGCAGGTCTCCTCCAGCTCCTGCGGCAAAGATTTCCTGCAGGAAAAGCAAGAACCTCTATCAGCACTGAACAAAATTAAAGAAGAGCAGAAAAACAGCCATAAATCGTGTTGGCGTTTCTCAGTAGCTCTGGGATTTCCTTCCTCTTCTTCTACAGAGGTGAAAAAAGTTCAGCCTCTTCTCTGCCTGGTAGCTCACAGAGCCGACCCACTCAAATAACCCACGCGCATGGCAAAAGGAAGAGTCACCCCAGTCTGGCAATTAAACTTCAAGGTAACACCACCCAATGAAAAACAACAGAAAAAAAAAAAAAAAAAAAGCTCAAAATAAAATGTGTACAACCCATCTTTCCCTCACAACTCTTTTCAGGTAAGAAAACAAAACAACTCATCAAACAGCACAGGGATTAATCACCACCTTGTACCTCTCTGCAAAAAAAGTCTGTCCAGACATGACTGAGAATTTGACAACCCTCAGGGCTGATCTGTTCACACGAATGCCCAGGGAGCCCTCTACGTCAAGCTGACTTTCTCTAGTTTCTTCTCCTATACTGTAATGAATAAAAGTGATGGGAGGGTGGTCCTACCTAGAATAAACTTGTTACACACAAACAAGAAGTACTCCTTGTGACTCTTCCAATTCCAACAAGAGTGAAGAGTTTTCACACCCAAAGTATGTAATTTAACTCAGTCACGTTTTCAGAGGTGATGTTCGGCTGAAACTGTGGGAACAGAGGAGGACCTGCCCTGTCCTTGTGTTCAAACACAGAAAAAACAGCATGGGAGGGATACTGTGTGTTAAGGCTTTGGTTCAGGACATTTTCCTGAAGAAAGAATGCACTTCAGCATGTATTTTCCTTTAATACTCCGCTTTCATTCCCCCAAAGTCAATGGGACTCGAGTCCATGCTCTGTTGACTGAAGTGAGACTTCAGCCAGTGCTTGAATACCTTTCTGTTGGTGTCTGATGCAATCAACTTGCAGGGCATCCAAGATAAAGAGAGCGAGCCGTTTCCAAGAGTGTAAGAGGAAATCAGAATATTTTTAGGGCATCGCACTCAAATACCTTTTACTGAACAACGAAGGTTTTGTAAAATTAATAACTGGAATATTTCGTTTTGCCCACGAAGGCCACAGGGAAGTCAGCATTAAAATCTTTGCAGACATCTTCATAAATAGTGAATGTTGCTGCAAAAATTTCTCAACTAAGTTTAGGAAATTCTATGAATAAAGTCAACTCATCCAGTTACAGAGGAGGAGGCTGAAAAGCAGACAGCATTTACAAAACAACAGGTCTTTTTTTCTAATCTGTGTGAACAGATTGTCACAGGTTTTTCTCAAAGCTGAGGCTGGACAGGGTCTTTCAGAGCTGACTCTTCCCCTGTGAAGGGTGTCTCCAAGAACACCCTGATCCGACACAGTACAGAAAAAACTGAGCCTCTATTCAGGCTTCTAAATTCAAAGAGAAAAGACCTGCAGCCGAAGCCCATTTGTGTATAAGTGGTGGGAAGACATAAATGAAATAACAATGGAGGATCCTAAATAACTCATTTGGTCTGGGCACTTGGGACCCAAAGCCAACACATCTCGGGGAGCATCTCTGCATTGCCTTCAGTGAGCTCTCATTTTTAAGCAACTTCTACTTCTTTTGATTTGAATCTTCATCTTATCACCCCAGTGTGCACAAGACATCGCCCTTCTCCGCTAAAAATATCAGCCCACACACAGAAAAGAGGGTGCAGGACCTCTTTGCAAAAGGTTTTTTGAGCAAAACCTCTACTGAATAGCTCTTTCAGATAAAAGGGCAGTGCTTTTCGAACCGATATGTGGGTGTCCAACAGCAGCTTTTACACACTTATCCAGCAGTAACTGAAAGCCTCTGAGACAACAAAGTTAATGCATTTCCAAATATCAGACAACCCCATCGACAGCTGGTACACTTCCAAAGACAGTGGAGTGCCATGCAAGCGTATTGTGGTGGGCAAGACTGCTAAGGACAGATGTGGCTGTGCTCTTCAAACGCTCCTCACCTGCAGCTCTACTGCCTATGCAGATGGTGCAGGACCCAGCTGCACCAGGAGCAGACTCTGCCCACGGGAGACTTCCAGGGAAAGCTCTGGTGTGTCCAGCACAGAAGGATGAAAGGGGAAAGTTCCCAAGTGAGAAATATATGATGAGCTGCCTCATTTTGCTCTAAAGGCAGCGGAGCCCACAGGCCATGGGGCACAGGATTACACTTCTGGGAGACCATCATGGAGAGGTAATGGTTAGAGGTGGCACTGGTGTGTCCCCATTGCAGTGACATGACTACGAAGAACAGTTTGGGGGACCCAAATGCAGGACTATGAAGACAGTTGCCCTGTGTAGGCCCCATCCCCACCTCTCCACATACCTTCTGCAGCTTGTCTGCCTTCTCGTAGTACCCCTCCAGCTCCTGCCGCAGCACGTGGTTCTCCTCAGAGAGCATCTCCACCATCTGCTGCGCCCTCTCCACGATGGCGAAGGCATCGGGCGTCAGCTGCTGGCCTGGCGGCGTTGGCGTCGGCGGCTGGGCGGCGGTGGGGGCTGGCAGTGGTGGCAAGGCTCCCGGGAGCAGAGGACCGGCGGTGGCAGTGGCCTGCGAGGACATAGGGCTGTGCTGCTGGGCCGGCAGCAGCGGGAAGGGCGGCTGGCATTGTCGGCTGCAAGGAAGCACACGGGGGGAAGCGTTAAGAGCTGTGTGCCCTTGAAATGCGCGCAGGAGCTTTCACCTAACGACTGCACGGTTTATTAAGGGGGCTATAACCGTACGGTTGTGATTCCGGTCCTTAGTCACTCCTAAATACCAACAATCACAGCAGGGACCGGGTAAATTGTCTCCTCGCCTGCTCTTGACAGTGATGTATACATCCAGCATGAACGGATAAAGGAAGCATTGACTCGAAAACAGCATTTTTGCCTAGGTGCGCAGCTAATATTTCAGCAGCCAGCCAGTCTCTCCCGGCCCCCCTTGCCACAAACCCCACCGCTGAAAAGCATAAGCCGGCGGGCTTGAAGGAAACACAGGGGATGCATTACTCACCCTTCAAACACCGCTCTCCGCCTGGAGCGAGCCCGGCTGATCGGCCGAACAGGGAGGTGAAAGGAAGTGATGTGAGCGAAGCAGCATCCTCGAGTGGTTTTAGCAAGCGGCAAAGGGAAGGGCTGCTGCGGGAGCAGCCCCGGTCAATCACGGCGAGCCACGAAAGCCATCTTCCAGTGCGAGACCTCACTGTGTCACTCCCTGACTAACAGCATCCATCGCCCACCAGGCTCGTGTAGGGAAAGGATAAGCAGCGAGCTGGCAGCAGATTTGCTTGTGGGCTAGGCTTCTGATGGCAGGTGGCTCTAATTCACCTGAGTCACAATTTGCAATGGCTGGAGGATAACCCAGGAAGACATCTTAGCAGTGAGGGTAACACTCTGGGATTGGAGTCACTCACTTCTGTCCTTCATTTCAGCCCTGCGAGCTTGATAAGGGAGACTGCCCTTGTTTCAAAAGGGGGAAATTCAGAGAGAGAGCACCTCAAAGCTTATCTGTACTGGACCCATCTCCATCCCTCCATCCACCACATGGGCAGCCTTGGAGCCTCGGCCAGGGTGAGCGGCCCCACCCAGAGCCTTGCTGCACACAGGCTCAGCCACTCCTCAGCCCAGACGCCAAAGCTGTGAAATTTCTACACTGCGCTTGTCTAAGAGACTCAACCCAGACCACGTGGGACATCTGTGTCAGAGCCCAGTTTGGCTGGAAAACAAGCTGGCTGCTGGACACCACTTGAAATCTGCAATCAAGCACCTTCTGAAAGTTGTCTTTTAGGTTAACTATAAGCTATTAGGCTTGCTGTAGCTATTGCTGCCTTTATTTCTGTACCCTACACGAGGCAGGAGACCTAATGAACAGATGTATTTACCCCATTTGGCCTCAAAGATCCATGAATGCTGTTTTTTGGACCGTTTATTTTGTGCTATATAAATACATAATAAATATGATTACTGTTGTCTTCAGCACCTACACAGCTTCTCAAAGCAGGGTTTTCAAAAGCTCTCAGCATTGGCCTAATTCTACCGACAATAACCCATCACTGCCTTCAACCGCAGCAGAACAAGATGAAAAGCGAAGGCAATTTTAAAGCTCAGCCCTAAAAGCGAACAGCGCTGCGCTAACAAGTTTGTCCCCACCAAGCCACACAACGGCGAGGGAAGCCAGCAATTCAGCTGTATCCTCTGTCCAAACCAGAGGAAAAGCAAACTGGGCTCTGCAGCCCCCCAGATGCAGCGCGCACACAGCTCTGCACTCCCATCCTGGCTCTCGTACTTTGCCTGACACATCCACCATGGCACGGAAAGGTACTGGAAGGGAGCGTACACCAGCGATGAGCCCATTCCCAAACACAAGCACACTGCTAACCTGCCCAGCAGCACAGACGCTGGTCCAGGCTTGGTGTCCTCAGGAAGAAGACCCCAGCTAAGCTTTGTGCAGCTGGCATCGGGAAAGTCTGTGCTGAGCTCACCTTGGCCTTGAGGTGGCTTTCACCTGCACAGCATGGACATACCCTAAGGCTGTGTCTCCTCTGGTAAAGTAAACATCCATGGAGGCAGCTTAGGAGCACAGCAGAGAGGCCATTCCCCACGGGCAGCTCCCAGGGCCAGGAGGGTTTGCTCTCAGCCCCAGGCATTTGACTTCTCCAACAGAGGTGCAGCCTAATGACTGAGGAGCTAAATGTCTACTGAAAGTGAATAAAAGTTTCCAGAGGGCAGGAAGGCAAGGAGATGCTGTGTGATATTATACATATGGCCCAGAAAACATACAGTAATTCATAGAATATTCGAATGGTTTGAGTTGGAAGGGACCTTTAAAGATCATCCAGGCCAACCTCCCTGCCGTTAGGAGGGACATCTTTCACTAGACCAGGTTTCTCAAAGTCCTCTCCACCCTGAGCTTGAACACTTCCAGGGATAAGGCCTCCACAATTTCTCTGGGCAACCTTTCCAGTCTCACTATCTGCATCATAAAAAAAAAAAAAAACTCCATAAATAAAATCTAAACCTACTGTTTGTTAGTTTAAAACTGTTACCCTTGTCCTATCACCACAGACCCTGGTAAAACGTCTCTCTCTCTTTCTTGTAAGTCCCCTTTAGGTACTGAAAGGTTGCAACAAGGTCTCCCCGGAGCCTCCTCTTCTCCAGGCTGAACAGCCCCAACTCTCTCAGACTGTCCTCACAGGAGAGGTGCCCCAGCCCTCTGATCATCTTCGTGGCCTCCTCTGGACTCTCTCCAACTGGTCCATGTCCTTCTTATGTTGAGGTCCCCAGAACTGGACACAGTACTGCAGGTGGGGTCTCACCAGGGCAGAGTAGAGGGGGACAATCACCTCCCTTGACCTGCTGGCCACGCTCCTCTTGATGCAGCCCAGGATGCGGTTGGCCTTCTGGGCCGCAAGAGCACATTGCCAGCTCATGCTGAGCTTCTCATCCACCATCACTCCCAAGTCCTTTTCCTCAGGGCTGCTCTCAATCCATTCTCCGCCCAGCCTGTGTTTGTGCCTGGGATTGCCACGACCCAGGTGCAGGACCTTGCACTTGGCCTGGTTGAACTTCATGAGGTTGGCACGGGCCCACCTTTCCAGCCTGTCCAGGTCCCTCTGGATGGCATCCCTCCCTTCCAGCGTGTCGACGGCACCACACAGCTTGGTGTCATCGGCGAACTTGCTGAGGGTGCACTCTATCCCACTGTCCATGTCACTGATGAAGATATTAAATATTATTGGTCATGAGATGGGTTCTGCCCATGCTGGCCCCTCTCATTCATCCCTGTGCCTGCACAGTGCACACCACAGCAGAAATGCAACAGCAGAGAGAAACAGGAAAAAGGAAACTGCAGCAGCTACACAAAAACACCCCTCACCAAATGCCACACTAACTGGAGCCAAAAATCATCCCACTCCACCAGAGGAGAGGATGCTACCACAGCTCTTTCCTCTGTGCTGACTG
The DNA here is from genome assembly GCA_009806455.1 of Tetrax tetrax. Taxonomy (NCBI): domain Eukaryota; kingdom Metazoa; phylum Chordata; class Aves; order Otidiformes; family Otididae; genus Tetrax; species Tetrax tetrax. Next base: position 164,834 of record WHYT01017612.1, read on the forward strand.
CAGTGATTTGCTGCGGTGCTAGACATCGCCTTCGCAGGATGGCAGGTATTCCAACAGGGACTGTATCATTTTAATTCAGGATGTTAGGCCGCCTTGCTGTCCTGCATTTGTCATCAGAAAGGAAAGGAGCATGCACTCTCACCCCTAAACTGACTTTCTGGCTGGTGTATCTGCACTGTGGCCTTCAGATGGAGCTCAGCAAAGCCCAGGGCTGCAAAAAGCAGCAGTCAAAACTTCCCCTGAAATCCTCTTAAAGTGGTGGGCCCAAGGTAGCCCCAGAGCTCCCGGACACCGGCATTGGGTTAAGATGCTGCTCCCCGCTCACCAGCCTTTGGAGTTTACAGCCTCTCCAGCCTCACCACTTCAGCCTGCTGCTGGGACCTCACAGCAGGATGCCCTAGGGGGTCACACTAACCTGGGGGATTAGTTTTACCTTCCTGAGACCAAAATCAAGTCTCCTAACAGTACCTGGTGAGGCCATGCAAGCCAGCAAGCCCAGCACTGAGTTGCTCTGCAAATCGCAAGAATAACCCATCATGGGCACATCAGCCCACAGCGCCCTTTTCTTTTGGTGCGGTGTGTCCCAACAAGGGACCCCATGCCCTTCATGGAACTGGAATATTTTTTTGCTTGAAAATCTGAACAATAAAGAACATCATGAGCCAGGGAGCAACGGATGTCACTCACAATGCAAAAGATTCTTCACAAGTGTGTGTAAATGCAGCCAGCCTGCACTTGTGTGTTTTACTACAGCAATTAACTGAGCTAAGTGTCAGTTTGTTTGTCTTTACCAAAATAAAGGCCACAGCTGATTTTATGCAAGTAAAAGCTCAGCTATCTCTACACAGTTATACCACTATCTCAACACAGATTTGCTGCAGGTACAGATTTTCTCACATCTTTATGGGAATAGCTTAGATTAACAAAACTAAATTGATATCCAAATCAGTGGAGATACAGCAATTTTTCTTTTTCACAACAAAGCAGCACATTCTTTGGTCATAGATATACCCTTGAAACACTTGCAGGAACTCCTGACACTGTACTCTTGGGAAATCTCAGCCTCCCATCCATTTAACCTTTTCACATGCACTTCGGTCTGTCTATCTTTACACCACAGAGGGAAAAGAGCTCTCCAGGATCTCCATTTTCTTGAACTACAAACCACTTGTTGAGCTACTAAAGATTTACACCCTGGAGCAGCAGCCAGGCAGCAGAGTCTCAATAGCAGAGGCCATAGGAGAGATTCTCCAAAGTGTTTTCCAGCTTGGCAACTAAACGGGCAAACCAACATTACATCTCCTGAAGCGCATCTGTTCAACATAATGAACATGTTTCTGACTTTCCTTTTACTTGCTTAATCTGTCCCAATTTAATTCCGACTAAGCCTACTGCAAAATCTCAAGTGCATATGCAATAAAATCAACACAACGATTCATACTAACAAATCAACATTTGTAAAAATAGTAGAGTTATAACATCGGCTTAGTTCCCATCCAACCGCTCACGTAAAGCTCCAGAGGAACGAAGCAATCAGGATTATCCTGAGCTCCTTCGGACTTAGTGAAGAATGACATTCTCAAAATGCTTCTCCTGTGTTTTAAATGTTGATCTTACTCTGCATTAGAGTAGGTTAAAATCTTCCAGCCAAACACACTGTCATCAAAAATCATCCTTCTTAGAAGTATGAAACTGTGGGACATTATGAGTTTTGGATTGCTCTGCAACACTGTAGCTACATTTCTACTGAAAACATTTTTTTTTTGTTTACATTATTTTAGAAGTAGGGTTCCTATATACTTCTGCAATGCAATGCAAAGAAGAAAAAAAAAAAAAAAAGAAAAAACTATGGAAACTAGCTTTTAGAATAGGGAGCACCACGCAGACAGTGAGCCTTTCAAGGGCCACCATGCCAGGGTCACCAGACTGCACTGCAGAATTCAGCAAGGCCACCCAAGCCCCCAGATTTTGGCATGGTCTTCATACGCCTCCTCTCCTGGAACCCCTAGGAGCACGAATGACCAATATAAAGGAATATGGGGAGGGGGGGAATTTGTAGCTTTATGAAGGAATAAGATACCCTGGAAGGACAATTAATGACAAAGTCCACTTACTGTTGGCCACCAGGAAATCGTAAATACAGCAGAGCTATTGCTCGATGAAGTAGGGCCGTATAAGGAACTAATGAAATGAAAATGTCTGTAAATGTTCTGGAAAGTTCACCACTGCCCTGCTACAGCTCTCCTCTATGCAGGGATGAAGAGTGGCCAGTAGAGGAAGGTTTTTGTTTCCAGCACACCACAGCATTTACATCCATAATTAAAATGTCCTCCTCTAACCTATTTAGCTCATCTTTCTCTGAATGCTCTGCCTTCCTCTGCCTCTAGGGCAGGCTGATCTACTTCATCTCTTGAAGACTCTCCCAAGGGACTTCATCTCACAACTTCACACATCTACTGTGGATGCTCCAGCTGAGTCAGTAAAGAGAAAGAGGCATTTCTGGGGTGCAGATGTTTGAAGTTCCTTAGGCTTTAACCTTACAAGGTTAAATACAATAAAAACTGTGTGAAAGGTGCTTATTCTTGTCCACTGACCGGGAGCTTTGAGTCTGGGTACCATCCTCAGACCTGGGTGTCTACCTGACTTCAGCTATGATTTCTGCAATCATGAAGCAGACTTCAAATGCTACTCTTCGCAGCTGTGAACAACACAGAGGAATCAGTGCTGTCATCACGTGGGAAAAATACAGGATCCTGGGAAAGTCAGTAAGCCCAGTCTGATGGTCATGGTGCACTATTATAGACCCACCATTAAATGCTGATACAGCCAGAAATGGGAGAAGACTTTCCACAGCTAAGATGCAGCCCTCATGGTATTTGGTGTATGGAATCAGCAACAGTTGCAGCACCATTTAAACACAAAGGTTTAGTTCAAAAACCATTCTGCAGACTTGGACTCGCATTTCTAGATTTCACTATTTCATTAGTGATGTTTGTTTGTTAGTGCTGGAAAGAGTTGGCTTGGCTTCTTAGGGGTTGATTACATCAAGATTTGCAGGGAAAAATTATCATCTGAAAATACACACGTTGTATTAAACATATCCTCCATAATTAAAAGAGGGAGAGGATCTCGTATTCTTCACACAATCCACACTCAGAATAAATACTCTTTCTAAAGCCCAGCTGATTTTCAGGAAAGGAAAAGGTGCCTCCTCAACCTCTGCATTCCTAGAGGAACCAACCAGGATAATAACATGGGTAAGGAGAAAGGACATGAGCATCATCCAAGCTATGTGAACAGCTTATTTTCTCTTCCATTTATTTTAACAACAGGCAGATTAGACCAGAAGGGGATACAAAGCTCTTCTGCAGGGCTGCCAGCATCCACGTCAGCTGGAAGCGCAGTCTCGGACCCACGCTTGTGCTCAGGCTATCCTGGCAGAGAAACGCCAGCAGAAGGCAGCTTGACGGTGACATCCCTCAGCTGGGCCACACTGCCAGCACGCCCGCCTGCCTGAGGCGTCTCTGGGAGGTAAAGGAGCTCCTTGTAGTCCCCTCAAAGGCCACAGACATGCGGTTGGATGAATAAATACCAACAAGTTGTCTGAAAACAGTGGCAATGGGGTTAATACACAAATAACCAGAGAAGCCACCCACTATTCCAGCAGTTAAATACAGGCTTCTACATCCAGGCAGGGTGGAATTGTATGAGGCAAATAAAAAACTGGGATATCTTTAAAAACAGCCCAGATTTCTTTAGTTGCATGCTGCCTTTTAAAATGCATGGATTAAATCAGAATTAAAAGGTGGCCACATGATTAACTTCTGCATGTAACCATGAACGGAGTCCCCTCACAAAGCAGTGACGTTTCCAGTTCAAGGCTTCATTTGCATTATACACACTTTTTATTAAGACTGCGGAGAAAGAAATCATTCTGGATAAAAGACACCAGGATGTGACAAGGGCCACTGGGAGCAATGAAGAGGATTCATTGCATGGAGCGATGTGGATCACTGCTTAAGCAGGGCACGGAAAAATAATACGCACTCGAGCAGGTCCAAGCTCATCTCCCCAGGAATAAATACAGCAAGCTACAGTAAACGGCTGGGAAACGCTATGTGATTACCCTCACATGCCTGAGCGGATAACGAGCTGGATGGGGAGCTCCTGGGGTGCCAACGTCTGAAACAGCAAGTGTTAATGAGCTACATAAACGAGGAACATTGAGTCGCATCGCAGAGGTGATATAATATCTGATTAGCCTCTGCTTCAGCTGGTACTGCAACCGTGTCCAGGTTGGCTTTCCACAGTGAAAAAAAGGGGTTTTGACAACAGCGAAACAATTACAGGGCTCCAGGCGCCATCTGTTAAATGCATTAAAGGACCGATAGCACAGTCAGATACATCACTGTATCTGACAGAGATACTGCAAAATCCCAACAGGTAACTAGAAAACACAGGCTAAAACTAAGATGCAGATCTGTGCCAGAGATGGCGATTAGGTAGTGGAACAACTCTGTAAAGGCTGTGATGGATTCTCCAGATGGAGAGAGTTACAAACACCAGGACTGAATGTTTTGCAAACTGGAATTAATTCACACCGTTGTGCAAAAGACCAAATTAGATTCTTTCCAAGTCCTTTTACCTGACAAGATGTTACTCTCTGAACATGCACCTGAAGAAGATTGGCAAAGACACCATTCAGGAATAGCTGCACATCTAGGAAAGGAAAGGTTTTCTAAAGATTATTACACTTGGCCAACTTAAAGCATTCAGAAGTCATGAGTCAGGGCCCCAAGCATCAGTAATTGGTTTAAAAATACTGATATTTTAAAACAGGAATGAATATTGGTTCCTTTTTTATTTGCCTTCTGGGGTTTTTTTTCCTTTTAAGCAAGTTAAAGGATTCAAGCTCTGCTCTGCAATTGTGATGTCCGTAAAACACAGGTCACCAAGTCTAATTTATATAAATGCTGAGATTATCACAGCATCATATGGCTTTAGGAGGTTTTCAGGACAATATCAAATATTTTGAGATTTACAGTAAAGTTGTGAGATTTCACCACAGTGATTATAAAGGCAATGTTCCCTTTAAAACCAGCCACATGCAAAAAAAAAAAGCCAAACCAAAAAAGCAAGTCAAACAGCAGCTGCACTTATCCCATCTCCTTCAACAGTTCCCTGGAAATCCAGTTTGTGGATTTCCAGTCACATTTCCCTCATCACACAAGGACTCAAGGGCAGTGAGGTGACCTTACAGGTCTTTTCCACCCCTGGTATCCGAGGGTGTTTCCTCTGGATCAATGCAGCTCTGTGCTTCTCTCCTCTTTTCTGGAGGGCAAAATCCTTTCGCACAGTCTTGGTCCAGAGGACAACAGGATGGCTGGGCTGGGGAACAGATATGGCCAGGACAAAGGGAAAGAGATGCTGGGATATATGAGATTCCCATTTGACCACGGGCAAAGCTCTGTTTCCATTAGCTTCTTTCCCAGGCCCTCCTGGTGAGATGAAAGCTGGAATTTCTCACCTCCGTTGCTCCTCTAACAGAAAAAAGAGCCTGTCCAAACTCTTCCATCAACCTTATGAAACTGGGTAGCTCCTTACCTCGACCTCGCTTATCAAGGTCCTCCATCCCAGTCAGACGGCTGGCTGTGAGCCTCCCCAGAGCCCAGGTAAGGGGAGAAGCGGTGAGCAGGAGCAGAGGCACAGGAAGATTTGCAGTTGAGAGCAACTCAGCAACGTAACACAGCCCCCAGCTCTCCCCCAGCAGCGCTCAGGGGCTGCCTCCCAGACAAGTCCTCTAGCAAAGATGGGGCTGACATCCCCGGAAAGGTAACCTGCCTTAACCCCCTCCACAGAAAGGAATACTTGGGGCAGAGAACATTTTGTGAAATTGCATTTTGACCATACTCATTCCAGACCTGGGCAAGCCCACCCTGAGACACAGCCCAAGATGTGCACAGGGATGCACCGGAGCACAGCTGCTGCAGACAGAGAAATGACAAGTGATGAGCACACAGGGATTACAGCCACTTCCTAAAAGCTTCTGTCACTCAAACCTTCCTGGGTAACAGAACCACAAGGGGATCCTGCAGCCCATGGGCCCAGTTATAAGGTGGGATACGGCACAGGACAAGAAACCAAATCAGTTCACACCAATTAAGAACAAGTCCAGATAATGCCAGTGGGGAATATTTCAGCGCTCCCAAGCAAAATGAAAGGTTGACATTCCTCTATCAAAAAATAACACTGAAAGAAGCCTGAGATGAGGATGAAGATCACTGCTTTGCTGAGATCCAGAGGCTTGCTGTCTGACATCTCCTGCGCAGCCAGATGTCCCCCCAGCCGCCAGCACGGCGCAAAGCAACAGCACAAGATACAGTCTGCAAGTGAGCAACTGTCTTGCTAGTGCTAATTACCGCCTAAAATGTAGACAGCTGGATTATGTAGGCAGGAAATATGCCCCAAAATCCAGGCGCCATGTGAAAGTTGCTAAGAAGGACCGGAAAATTCCTGTCTGTACACCAGGACCCAGAATTGCCTTAGAGGAACCACAAGAGAGACCATATGCCTTAGACCAAACCTAGCTGTGGTGAAACATCCCCCAGCCAACCTCCTAACCTATCCCTGGAAACGCATGCTGGAGTAGCCAGCAGGAATATATGCAGACAGAGAGGTATTCAGGCCCTTGCTGAGCTGCAAGAGAGACACCACTCAAAAATTTTTAATAAGTCTGCAGACAGCAGCGGCTCTGCTCTGCCATCCTGCCAGTCCTCTGCTGCACAACACATCCCACCAGCGCCCCTGAACCTGCCAGGAGGGACATTTCTCCACCATCACGCAAAGAAAACAGTACGCAGGGATAGCAGGCATCCCCTTTGCAGTGTGATTTGGGGGTTAAACCATGCTGCTTTACCAGGAATGAGTAATGACCACCATCAAGGGATCTCTACTCGCAGCTGCAGGGGTGATTCAGCAGCACCTTGGGACGGGGTTGTGGGCTGGCCTGCACTGACAGTGTGGAAGGTTGCACTGAAACCAAGAGGTTTCTCAGCATTAACCTTGCTGGTCAGGCACCTGGACAAGGTTTTGAAACCAGTCGCAAAGGGTTTTCCAATCAACACCAGTGCCGTTCCCAGTTAGCTGCAGCAGTGCATGCAGTGCCCAGGTCTGCTCACTTACACGGACTCAGCAGAACAGACTCTGTGGGTATGGAATCAGCATTTTCCAAGAGTAATAAAAAAACCCAAATCAGCTCCTTTTCTGTGGGGATGAATCTGCTTGGTGCTGGAGATGTTTGTCAGCACCACGAATGGCTGTGGCAGAGCACAGCCCCAGCTCGACCCTGTTGCCCTGGAGTTTGTATAGCTGTTTCTTAGCATAAACAGAGATTTTCACTGAGGTCTTAAAAATATCATCTTGGCCTGAAAAAAATTGCACAAGCTTTGCACAGTGGTAGGCTGGTAATCAAAACACATGCATAGCTGGAGGAAGGCCAGAGGCTCTCAGCACAGGGCCTCTGCTTGTCACAGCTGCCTTGAAATATTCATCAAAGCCACGCTCCAAGTTCCTCCCCATCTTGACACAAAACCTGTCACTTTTGCAAACACTGTAAGAGAGAGCACTCGCCCCCTGATTTCATGCCTTACAAATTTTGGAAAGGAAGAGCCGGGCCAGCTGCATCATCTTTTCTCTGTATTTGCACTGTGGCAAAATAAGTGCATGCAACTTAAGTCAATGCTGCCAAAACCTCTGGGGATTCTGAGGTCAGAAAAGACCTAATGAGGCAGCTTACAAAATTAAAACCACCCACAATAACACCAGACAACACCAGCCTTCCAAATCCAGCAAAATACTGTCTGGGCGGTCAAAGAGATAGGGATGAGACAGAGAAACACTTGTATCTGGGTGCAGCAAAGAAAAGGGAGCCCTCAATGCACGGGCTTGCCTCTGAAGGCAGCAGACCTGCCTGGGCTCTGGGCAGGACCCGCACCACTCGCAGGGATCAGCTCGCAGCGAGTAAACGCTCCGGATTATTTTTAATGCGCTTGGAATAAACCCGTGCTTGTGGGGAGGCCCGGCATGAGGGGCCCAGCACTGTGAAAGCCCCATGTGAGCTCTGTTGGGAAGATTTAAGTAGGGCACAAGCGGCATTTATGCTTTATACAGCCCTCTCAGAGACACGGGTGCCATCTTGGAGTTGTGATGTCCCTGCCACGTGCCTGAGGCTGAAGCTCACAGGGGCCATGTTTACACGAGGCCCAAGCCCCACAGAAGCCAGCTTCTCCAGCAAGGGCACCATCAGGCCCCTCTGGCAAACCCATCCCCCCCGACGGCCATTACCTGCTAACCCCATACTCGGGGGGTGGCTGGTAGCGGACGAGGGCCACCTCTGCCCGGGCAGGCTGGGGGGCGGCGTACGAGGCCTTGAGGACGTCCTGCGCTGGCTGCTCACCATAGAAGAGCCCGTGCTCCTGCGTCTTGCTGCTGGGGGCCGCCGCCTTGCCTTTGTAGGGGTACTCCGGCGGCGGGCCCCGTGGGTCCGTGGCTTTGCCGGGCGGCGGGGCTGCCTTGAAGCCCTTCCCGCTCCCCGGGGCTGGGGGGTGCTGCTTGGCCCCGTTCCTCTCCAGCGAGAGCTGCATGATCCTCTCGCTCAGCGAGCGGACGTGGCCCTGCTTCAGCTCCTTCAGTGCCTCGTCTTTATGCGCCTGCCCGCTGTTGGCCCGGTTCACCGTCGGCCTCCCCTCTGTCCTGGACTTCTGTCCGGATGCACCATAAAAACCCGGCGTGGCGGCAGTGGCCGGCGGCTGGCCTCGGAAAAACTGAGACTGGGCCTTGGCCTCCTCGTAGGTGGGGAGCTCCTCGGTGCCGTGCGGGGGCTGCGGGGCCCGGGGCTGCTTCTCCATGGCAGCACCGTCCCCTTGGTGCTCCTGCCCCTGCGGTTCCTGCCGCCCTGACGGCTGGACCATTGGCGGCTCTTCGGGCGCGAGGTTTTCTGCGGAAGAGAGAGTGCTGGCAGTGCTGTTGGAGGGGCCGGCGCTGCCCGTCGTCTGGTGCTGTATGGCCAGCAGGTTCATGTTCTCGCTGGGGTTGCCATACCTCAGCCGCTCCTGGATCAGGCGCTGCAGGACGGTGCCGGCTGCCACCTCCTCCGCCCCTCGCATCTCCGCCTCTGGGACCCGGCGGAAGCTGGGTGGGCGTAGGGTGCAGAGGGCCTCCTCGGCTGGGCAGGGAGAAAGAGAGGTGGCCATTAGCTTTGCTGCCCAAAAGGTTTGATCTCCCCGACTTTCTTCCCCTGCTACACCCCACGGCTGTGAGCCAGTGCCCAGGATGCACCCCAGGGGCAATGCCCTGCCAGAGACACAGCTGAAAGCAGCCAAAGGAGGCAGGGCACTACTCCCTGCACATCCCTCCATCCCAGCTCATCCCTAATTCTGTCTGCAAGGACCCCTAGAAATACATCCCCATCCCCTCTCCAGCGCTCCCCTCCATAATACTCCATGTGCCTCATACCCACGGCTGTGCACCCCCTCACAAGTCAACAGAAGGACAGGTGATGCCACAGGGAAATTTGGTCTTTTCAAAAATACAAATAGAACAAAGCAGAACAGAACAGAATATTTCAGTTGGAAGGGACCTACAATGATCATCTACTCCAATTGCCTGACCAACTCAAGGCTGATCAAAAGCTAAAGCATGTTACTAAGGGCACTGCCCAAATGCCTCAAACATTGCTAAGCTTGGGGCATCGACCACCTCTCTAGGAAGCCTCTTCCAGGGTTTGACCTCCCCATCTGGAGATGCCTTGCATGGCTTACACAGGCAGCCTGCCTGGTGATATGAAACAAGATGCTGTATTTTTGATGGCCAAAGTTAGATGAACCAAATCCCCTCTGAAGTGCACTGCTTGCCATGATAAAATAGAATGCAGAACGTGTCACAAAAAACCTCTGAATCGACAGTGAAAATAAAAGGGTTCTAAAAGTGTAATTAAAGAGGAATCTGTGCTCTGGCATCTTCCCCTAAAACAGCAATTTCCCTTCTGGCCAATAATGTTATTTCTAAGGGAGCCAACACTAACTGTTGTAATTTTGCTGGGTGAGTACAAGGAAGGCATTACAGTTATAGATGTAATGTCAGCATTTTAAAAAGAGCACAGATGGATCAGCTACACAACCCTAACACAGGCTACTCCAGTAATTTAGAGGCAACAGTACCATTTTTGCACCATATACGCAGTGGAGCTTGCCTGGAGCTAAGCATCTAATGGCATATTACCATGGCTGGGAGGATGGGATTCCCCACTCCTGGAGCCCTCCTCCCACACTCACCCCAAAAGCAGTGCAAGACATCTGCCTGAAGAATGTCTGAGCCCAGAGGGGTGCTCCTGAAAGACCCCAGCGTGGACAAAAGTGAGGATAAGCCCACTGCTCTGGACAGGGTCCTCCCACGACCTAGGCAAGAAGGAGGTGTTGTTTCCAGTTCAGTTTTCTGAGGTCATTCTTGGCAACCTTCTCTCTCTCTCCTGCTGTTTCCAATTCTCAAAGGAGTTCATCAGAAGGACTCACATTCATTTTTTTGACATTTGAAAGTAGTTAAAAAGTAAACTTTCTCTCGAGGTCTGGTATTTCCCTGAGGTTTCATCAGTTACTACACATGCTGTGGGATAACTCAAATACAACTCGGATGCCTGAGGGGAAGAAAAGCCTTCGACTCTTGACTACGAGAATAGATCATTTCCACTAACTTTTTTGTGATAAAGGTTTAAAGATGATTGTGGGGCTCAAGGGAGAGAAAAGATTCCCAGGACATTTCACTCACACCTGCCCTATGAGATACACCTCTCCTGCTTGCCCTGAGACAACATTATCTGCCTGCCAGCCAGACTCACTGGGGTTGCAGCCAGGCCACCAGCTTCCAGAGGGTCTGTCAGCTCCCCAGCCCGGTCTTTGAGCCAACAAGATGCACAGACACACGTATCTCCATCTACCTCGCTGCACAACAGCCAAGCACCCATCTACTTCATATGCCCCCACAGCTACAGCAAACTCCTACTGCTTCATTCATGTTACCGCAGCACAGAGAAGCCTCAGCAGACTGGACATTTTTGCAAACATGCTATAAAATCTCCCTAACATACCAGAAAATTCACAGCCTAGGTTGTTAGACTGCACCTGAGATAAGCCTAAAGAAAGTAGAAAAAGCCAATGCTACATTGTCAAGGCAGCTCTTCATCATACACTGCAGTTTCACCCCTGTGCTGGACATCTGTCAGCATCCTTACATCTGGGAGAAGTACTTCAGTTGCCTCCTGTTGAGATCCAACAGGACTGATCACAGTGAGCCTTCCACGGGGTATCCACAGTCCCGCTCCATGAGCAAAAAGCTATGGACCTGGGTCCAGCTGTGCAGTGAAGAGCAATCATGTCCTGAAGGACAAGTGGAAACGTTGTGTTCTCCACAAGCACAGGTGACAAATGTTGGTGAGTCATAACACTCAAGTCAAAGGCGACTCTTCTTTGACTCTACCGAGGATGAGAAGCTGGCCTTCAACTCTGTAAATATTATTTGTAAATGCTCTAAACTGCTCAATTTATGCTTTGGGAAAGACCTGGAAGTAAATGCAGTGGATTTGTATGGAAGTGTGGCCACCCACTTACCAGCTTTTTCTTTGGCACTGATTGCTTCAGCTGTTAGCGGAGAAACTTCATGCCTCCCAACAAACTGGTGATCCTGGTAAAGAAAACCACCGTCTTCCAGTACCTGAACTGGGCTGGTAGGCTTGTAACAAACAGATGTGGAGCCTGCAAGAAAGAAGAAAGGGATGTCAGTCAATAAATCGCTTTAATGACACAATATAAAGCCATGACTTACAACAGAAGTCCAAAAAGTTTTCTTGAGCATGGTTAGGTACCTGAGAAGCCCTGCTAAGGCCACTGAGCCAACCACCTCTGCTGTCCTCACCACTCAAATAACACGTTAGCTCTGAGGAAAGAGGCAGCCACCAAGTCGCATTCCATGCACCAACCCAGCCTGGCTTTCAGTGTCCCCAGTCCAGGTAAAAAGTAAGGCTGGCACAGCCCAGCTTGTAAGAGCTGACAGTGACAAGCTCACAAATCAAGGCACAGCCCTGGGACATTAAGCCAACAGCATAAAACTGAAAGCAGGAGTGGGTAAAAAGAAGGAAAGAAGGATAGGCGAGGACTCAGGCACACACTCAATAAGGCTAAAGTCTGGGAAAGGCTTTACCACAAAATCCGCTCATGAATAATCGTTCAGTAACACAGAAAATTACTGAGACATAAAATACAGTCAATGCTATCTAGGGAGAGAGTTTATAAATCACTGTGTCCAGATGTTCGTAATACGGTAAGGAGAGGATGTGGCTGGAGGGCCATGGGAATGTGTCCGGCAGACCGACCGCACAGGAGTCGCACGCCCCAACGCCAGCACCCACAGACATCGACGGCTGGACTAGTCCCCCGGCCCCTTCCAAAATCGGTGAGCAGGAACAAGCTCTTCTGGCAGGCCCACCCTAAATCTGCTCTCAAGGGTGGCTTTCTCCAGCGGTGCTTGTTTTAACAAGCTCATACAAAATGCATCACAGCAGTGTTAAGACAGGAGTGACATTGGCTTGACCCCACAATTCAAGAAAGACAGAGACAGCCTGGAGAGGGTCCAAATGAGGGCCACAAAGATGATCAAGGGGCTGTAGAATCTAACCTGTCCTATGAGGAAAAACTGAAGGAGTTAGAGCTTTTCTCCTTGTAGAAGCATCAGAGGGGGAACCTCATCACAGTGTTCCAGTACTTAAAGTGCAGCTGAAAAGAGGGCAGAGGCTCTCTCTTCACAAGAAGCTACATGGAGAAGATAAGGGGCAACAGGTACAAGTTGCACTGAAAGAGGTTTTACCTTGACAGAAGAAAGAAATCTTTTACAGTGAGAACAACAATTCACTGGAACAACCTCCTCAATGACACAGTAGAGTCCCCATCACTGTTGATTTTCTAGCTGCAACTGGACAGGACACTAGAAAATCTCATGTAGGCTCCCCTTCCCACAAAAGGCTGGACCAGATGATCTTTTGAGGTCCCTTCCAACCTGGGCTGTTCTATGGTTCTATGATTTTCCACTTCTGACTTATTTTTCTGAGCACTACCTCATTTTTGTAAAGAGAAGGCTCTTTGAGGTCCAAACCCTGGAGGTGAGCATCCCCCTGGTGCAGCGGGGACACAGCAGATCACTCAACATTTACACCGACGCTTGCCGTGGGTTTTAGACTAAGGGAATGGCCATCGACCTCCAGCACTGGCCACTGCAGAGGGATTGCTTGAGCAGGAGGTGGAGGGCTTACAGTGGCACCAGTGGGGCATCCATCCATCCCAGTGGGGCAGGAAGCCCATGAGCACAGGGACCACGAGCTCTGCAAGAAAACCCATCATCCACGGATGATCTGGACTTATTAACCCTGACTTTGCGCTCGGCTATCCGCGTGCTCATGGCAAGGTTGCTTTGCTCTCCTCCTTACGCACAGATCATCGCTAACCCCGTGCCCCTGCATGGAGCAAGGCAGCAGGGGGGTACTGGGGGTCAGGGTACAGCCTGTCCTCTCTGCAGGCATGAAGATGCAGATACTATTTTCTTCCATGCTCAGAGGAGAGGCAATAGGCATTTCAGCGAAATGTTAATAAATTCATCACTTTACCATTCACAGTACGCATGAACGTGCACGGCAGTTATCTATATTTAGAGAGCAAGAGGGAAAGATTGCTCACTTGAGTAGATCTAAGCCAAATATGTTTGTGAAAATGAGCATGGTAGACTGGTTTGAAATTTGTGCTGATGCTGATATAGACCCAACAAAAATCTCAAGAACCACAATTTCCAACATTATTGCTCTATTCAGGTGCAGAATAACATTAAAAACACCCTTTGCTGCTGCTCCACACACACGGTCTTGCCTTGGAATCTGGAATTCTGTACGAAACAAAGGAGTTTGGAGCCCAGGCCTGTTTTACAAATAAAAAATGGACTGGGGTAAGACAAAGAAAATCCACACACCCAAGGAAGTCAGAAGGTTTCAAGCATTAGGCGTCCTGAACAGGCAGCAACTACCAGCTCGGCGTCACCACTCACCAAACAGAATTTAAAAGAAATAAACTGTTAGTAAAACTGTTCACTTGCCTTCCATGGTTTGAGTCCGTAGGCATCCTCAAGCCATGGTTTCAAATTTTCTGAGATGCAAAACGGAAAATAAAGACTTGGTTTTTTCTGTAATAAGAGGATAAATTCTCACCTAACCACTTCTTTTTGGGGGCTGTGGTGACAGCAAAAGAATATTGTACTAAAATCAGAAATGGCAAATCCCAGTGTCTGCCAAACTGCTCAGTTTCCAATCTCTGTTATATCGGAGCTGAAAGTAGCTCTGACCTGGGCACACGCTGTTGCACTTTGCTGTACCCATGTTGATGTTTTACCATCATAAAACAATGCAATGATGTTTTATGATGTTAAAATGATGTAACGATGTTATATGTTCATTCATGGTAGGTTTTCATAAAATGTCAGCTGTAACTGGCACAGAAAGTGCGTTTATGTGTACAACAGATAACAGTTACTGAAAGACCACTGCCCAGCACGTGGCCACAACCCAGATTACGGGCGATAACACAACACCTGAAAGCTTAGTGAAACTTCACAAGCCATTCAGAGCAAGGCACGAGCCTTTATTCTTTCTCTCCTCGCTATTATTGGAGCCTCTCAAATCCTAACTCCCCTCTCCAGGAGGAAAGGGTTTGCTACACCCAGCTCTGCAGATGATCGGGCACCTGCTCGTTCCCCAAACCTCCCCATTCTTCTACAACCCTCATCAAAAAAAGCAATTTCCACCTCTAAAACTGAATCCTTGTGTAAGGGCAGCAGTGCCCAGGGGCCACAGCTGGTTGAGGGCAACCTAGGATGGAGACCACCAAGGATGTGTCCTCAGGAAAGGGCTTTCTACCCACACCCCGCCCAAACCTCCCAAGCCACAAACCATGGCTGCTGCCTCCCGTTTCGTCACTGCCGAGAAGAGCCGACCCCATCCCTCTGTAGGTGCCCACAGTCAGCTACCAGCTGTGCTGTGCCTCCTCCTCTCCCCCTCCCGAAGCCAGCCCAGCCCCCTTTGCCCCAGCAAAGCCCAGTCTGTAGACATCACCTCTTCAACTGCCATCTCTCTGGTGTCTCTTACAGCTAACTCTGTAAGACACAACTACATTTCCAGCCCAGTTCAGTCCTTGCTGAATTGGGCAGCTGCTCCATGCCTTCATTTCTGCACCACTACTGACTCTCCCACATCTGAGTGATTGCCTGACATCAATTTGTTTGTTTTCTTTTTTTTTTTTTTTTTCAATATATAAATACACATTACACCATGCAGAAGCAGATGTATTATCCTGGAGGGTTACTACACAGCAGTGCAATTCATTTGAAGATTCACAACTATTTCAGTGAATCATTTGCTAAGATTAACACCGGACAGTCAGCAAGGATCCAGAGACAGAAAAGCAACACTTAAATATTTCCTTTTTCTGATGTGGTTTCAGTCTGGTTTTGAAAAGGATCTAAAGGAAAACCTCGTAGGAAGCTCACTGCTGTGACATTACAGGAAAGCCACAGTTTTAGAGCAATAACAGCAACCTCAAGAAGCAAATTTCCTCCTCAAAAAGATAGTCAGAGAAGATTATTTTCTTACAGCCAGATTGTACTACTACTCTTGTCTTTAGTAAAACACCAGAAAACGCCTGTTGAGCACAGACAGTTTGCTGCTGTTTAGAGGCAGCACCTCGAGGCAACGCCCAGGTGATGAGTTTCTGCATCGTACCCCACTGCCTGCCCGGGTACCGCTCTGCGGCACATACAGCTCCTCCTCTGCCACCCAAAAGCCACCCAGCCAAACAAAAACACAGAGTTGTCCTCCAAAAAAATCCTCTCCCAATTTGTACCCTACTGAACGAACGGTTCAAAAGAGACTGAGACGTTTCAAATACCATCCAAAGCAATCATCTGAAATGAAAACTAAGTAAGGCGGCTTTACACTTTCCTATAAACTCTGCCACGGTTTGTAAGGGAGGTCCAAAAATGACAGAACCAAAATGACATCGTTTCCAAGCCCACATCTATCCCTCTGTCTCACAGACAAGCCAGAAAGCAGTATAAATACCTTATTCCACATTTAAAACATTTTCCCTGCTCTATCACTGCATAAAAATCTCACATCAACAAGAAAGGAAAATAATAGTTTAAGGGAAATAATGGAAGGATGTTTGAAGCACTCCAGGATCCCAGGGGCTGCCCAAGGGCCATGCCATGAATTCCCCAGGGTGGATCCATCAGACTCTCTAACAGGTTGCAGGGACCCTCCGTCGAGGCTGGACACCCCGTGTGCATCCCAGCTCTCACCTTTTCTCCTAAGCGTCAGCCCAGATTTGAGAGGGGATATCACCGTACCCCATCCACACAGCTGTGCCGCTCTCCCAAGGCTGGGAGGCAGGTTTGAGTTTCGTTGGGCTCAGAAAAAAATTAACTTGCGTATCTTGTTTCTTGGATGACCTACGAAAAGGAGACACCACTTCCAACAGCGTTGCAAAGGATACTCTTGGTACCACCAGCAGCTCCTCTCCAGTGGCACTGGGACTCCTTTGCAGCTCTGACAAAGAGCAGGGGCTCAGACACACGTTGGTGCTTGTTTCCCATCAGCAGCTCTTCTGTTGACACAGGTCACATCTGGGGTGGCCAACTCACCCCCACACCCCATAATTCTGCTTGGGAACCTCACATCTGCTGCCAGGGCTCCCGAGCCCTGGGGTCCGCGAGGACCGAACAAGCAGCACCAACAGTATTTTCACGGGAGCAGAGCAACATCTTGCAGGATTGAAATCCAACCCACGTAACGAGCAGCACCTCTCAGATGTGAGTGAGCAGCACCTCTCGTTTCCCACATGAAAGACGGGGATCTACCGCATCTGAGCCGCGAGAAGCCTCACCCCTGCGCCTGGCAGGATTCACCGGACCAAGACCCCCCCTCCACAGCTCCCTGCTCCGAGGAAAGAAATCCTCATCTCAGTACTAGCTCTGGGATCCACGCTCTGCTATTCCCTTGCTCGAGAAGAGCTCCTGGAGCCTTCCAGCTCAGACATCATCATTTTACTCTCCAAAAAGCACCTCGTCCAAGAAAGCACTAGGAAGACTAATGAGAAAAGGCAATGGAGGCAGCCAAACCCTATCTCTCCCCAGGAATCGTGCTAACACATCCAAATCTAACTGCCTACAAGGATGAACGCTTTCTGGGAAACTTCAGCCCCACGCACTTATTTTCATATACGCTTCCCCTCAGCAAAAAACAAAGCGGACGAGCAAAAAAGCTACGAGCAAAGCAAAGGCGCCTTAAAAGCAGCTCCCGAACCTGGCGTGAGATCAGATGGATACCGGAAAGCACGGAGCCAAGCCTGCCTGGGAGATCCCCCACGGATGCCCGCCTTCCCAATGGAAATCAGATGCGTGGGCGTGTGGAAGCAAACGATGCCCGTCACAGCTCTTTCATCTCAGATGCTTACAAGTTTTATAATTTTAGAATAATCCACTGTTTTTTTCCCCTCTTCCCAGGCTCACCCTTGAGGAGAGGCAGGATGCAGGCAGAGTATTTTCATCGCAGGTCCAGGTGCCGAGCAGTTACCGGGGCTCCAATCCGATGGAGGAAGGGATGCATATTCCTTAGGTGGCTGTGCTAGGCTTTGCTCAAATACGTGCATTTTTAAGGCCTCTGTACATTATGAGCTATATATCTGCCTCCGCAGCTATAACAATGAGTCTACAGCACATAGTCAGCCTAAATTTACTCAAAGAATTGAATCCATAATTAAAACTTCTACACTGATCAAAGAGCCAGTGGCACAATGACGACTCATGTCAGCGCTGGTGCTCCAAGATAAAAGGGTAAGTATTATTCAGAGCTGAAAGTAAGGGAAGAAACTCTTGGTAAAAGAGTGAAATACAAAGGGTGACATGGAGCTCGCGAGCGATACGACGCTTCTCTTACAGCCACGATGCTTGTCAGCACAGCGAAGAGTCTGCAGATATTTTCACTTCGCTGCAAATTCTGATTTCCATGCCATAAAAAAAAAAACCTCCAGGATAAAAATTCATCACGCAAATTCTTAGGGAAGGATTTTTTCTTTTTCTACTGGGGAAAAAAAAAAAATATCATAAATCAACCAGCTACAACATACAGACAAGACACAAAGCGAGAGTTCAAGCTATGATTAACTTTGCTGTACTTACTGCCTTTAAAATAGATCACGTTACAGAAAAGCACTGGCACGATCCGTGTCACTTGGATATTTAAGCCCTTCCATTAATTAACCAGAAGTGAAATAGGACCTAGGACTGTGGATCATTCAGTCTAGTTCCTTGTTACTTCGAGCAACCATATTATAAAACTCTCTCCTTGAACTGAATAAACACCATGCGGAGAAGAGGAATTTTTTTCCCCCATTTGGAGGAGGTATCAGAATCCTCTTCCTCAGACACACGCAAATATTCTTCTCGGTTCCCGCTTGCAGTCACTGACATCGCTCTTTATCCATCTATTTTTTTTTGCCAGTGGTGTCCTTTAGGTTAAATAGCTTTCTCCCTGAGTCATTCCCACAAACTTGCAGCGTACAAAGGAGCCTGGGATAAGGACAGAACAAAAATAGTACAAAGACTGTACAGTACTCTCTAACTGAAAATGCAGGCATTGAACTCTATCATATGGATCTTCACATTTCTAGAGCTTTTGCATTTTGTTTTAATACAGGCAACAAACCATAGGCTAAGGATCCACAGCGTTTCATTCCATCCATCTGAAGAACTGCTCGTGATAACCCTACACAGAGCAGAGCCTTTGTATTATTCTTAAATGTCACGTCTAAAGGAACAAGAAATTAAACCTTCTTCCCACTAGAATATATATTAAAATTATGAGCCTTTCGTTATTAAATCATTACACGCAATTTATATTCAGCCACTTTTAAAAGGTAGAAATGTAATAAAGGCATTATACACAGAAAGGCTAACAAGATAATTGCCTTTAGTTCCTGCTCCCTGATGGCTGAGCTCAGATTTAGAAGAGGGAAAATCACAGTAACGGCCGATGGCATGGAGCCATTACCTTGAAAACAGCCCAAAACCAATGTGAGTCACAGGCAGGGGGACATGTACCAGGGGACGGGACATGCCACGGGCAGGGACCCCCTTCCCACCCTCGGTAGCCATCCTGGGGGGAGTGCCTCTGAGAGCAGTCTCCCCACCTCTGCGGGACGCAGGAGCCCGGATCAGGTCCCTGGGGGGGGGACCCGGGTGCCTCCTGCCCTCCAGGCACCTCGGCGGACCCGCGTGTCGTCCCCCAGCCTGGCAGGGACTTTGCTGAAATACCAGCTCACAACACACAGATCAAGGAGGGAGGGCAGAGGAGTAACAGGTTTTTAATGACTTCCGTTGGTTTAGGTCTTAAATGGAGACTGAATTTCACTAAAAATTAAATTATTAATTTAACTAAATTAAAGTAATAACATAATTCCATTATTTTCCAGTCTGAGCCTTGATCACTGGAGTTACTATTGTCTAAAGCACATTTTTATTTGTGCTAACCAATATGGTCAGAGCAGATAATCCCAAGTATTGCTCGATTATTTAATCCCACATTGTTTTCCTGAGATGTGGCATCTTCCTATAGATCACCCTGCTCCTCAACAGGCGCTGCCTCTACACTTGCCAACCGTCATCACCTGGCTTGTGCAAGAAGAACCCGCTACAGCTTCAAGAGACCGGCATGGGGAGAGGCACGGCCACGCAACGCAGCAGGACACGCCGGGGCTGGTCAAGGCCACCGAGAGCTAGCAAACGCCGCAGGACCTGCTGCCACACACAGGATGCACTTCACCGCGAGGCAAAACTCAGCTCTCAGGTGCACTGGTCCAAATCTGGAGCGATTTCACCAGCTTCTACAGATCTGCTCCAGATTTACACCCACAGCAGCATCCTACCTACTAAAAAAGTCACTTAAAGGACCAAAAAATAACAGCTATACTTCCTAAATGCAACATTTCAATAGAAAAGTTGCCCTAACAATTTTTGTTTATAGAGGTGATGTTGTTTTTGTTGCTATTACTATTATTTTCTGTCTACTTCCATTTATTTCTACTTCTGCCCTGAGCTGAAGGCAGGCTGTTCCATTTAAAAATTTAGGACGCAAATGGGAACCAGACTACATCTATCCCAAAGCTGCCAAAAAGCAATTGCTGTATGAAACCAAAAATCCTCCTGGGATTTTTCCCAAATCCGCAAAATATTCCTGAGCACTAAAGTTTCCACTGGGACTATTACATTAGCAGATAGTCTCTGTGCGAAAACCCGAGCATGCAGCCGTCCTCCTAATAGTTTCCAGGACAAGGAGGCTGCGCAAGGCACGTACTCACCTTAGCGATGAGAAATATTTATACAGATCTGGCCTTTAAAGTGAGTTATATGCCTATCAGTGTTTTAAATAAAAAAAAAATAAAAAAAAGAAATAAAAAAAAAAGAGGCACTGGGGATCATCAGGCTTTCACTTCCTTCAGGAAAGCTGCCATGGTCTGCAGTGACATCTCCACCTCACCCCGAAACCTCCACACGCATCCCCAGAGTCCCATCCCATGGGCAGCCCTATGCACGTCCCTCCCCGTGCTGCTGCTGGGATCCCCACAAAACCACTTCAGTGTCTGCGCTGGAGAGACGCAACGCCATTAGCTCTGTGCCAGAGGAGCTCTTGCGAGGAGCCCCGGAGCTGACTTGGTCCATCGGTCCCTCCATCCAGGACGTCGGTGTGCAGAGGGTTTGGTCCAGACCACTGCGTGGGGCCAGGACCCCAGGAACTGCCCTTACGCCCGTCCACGATGCCACAGATGCGTGGAAATTAAAAATTTCATGAGAAATTAAAAAAAAAAATGAATATAACCATCAATGCCGTGGGCGTCAGGGCTCCGGAGGGGCAGCACGTGCTTGTTCGGGTCGAAGCTGCCCTCCTCCTGCTGCCGAGGGGTTTCCAAAAGAAAAGGGAAAGCAAAGCTGCCCCCGCCAAACGCTGGCAAAGGGGAGCAATGGACACCAGGACAGAGGAGGAGGAGGAGGAGGATGGACATGCAGGTGATGATGCTCCCACCAGCCCCACACAACCTGGGGAAACTGGGGAGTCCCAACCCCAGCAACGCTGGCGGAGGCACATCCCTCCCTATTTAACAACCTAAAACCAGTCCCTACCCTCAAATTCATCCCCTGATACCACTGCTCCAGTCGGGGCTGGGGATGAGGAAGGCTTGGGATGAGGATGGGGCCTCTCGGCATGCATGTGGGCTCACATCCCTGTTCCCTGCCCTCACCACTCAGGCATTTCTTGAGAAGGTGTTTGTAGGACCCTTGTAAGAGCTTTTTTGGCCATTAGCAATGACTACATGTATAAAAATGTATATATTTTATATATACACACACATATAAAAATACACGTGTGTGTATTTAGACACAATATATATGTAGTCATATATCTCTACATAGATGCAAATACATAACAATATATAAACATATATCTACATATATTTTTATTAATCTCTGCATGTATGTAAATACATATCTAAAAATATATTAATACAAATACAGATCTCCACGCACACCTGCGAGCGGGAAAAGCACTGCCAGCCAGTTGCCCACAGGAAAAACCAGGGGACAACTGGCCTTCCCAGCCCCCCCCCGCTCCCCGAAGGCTTTTTCGCCTTATTTTTATAGAAACTAAAAGACAGAACCCCAGCTGAGCGGGTGCCCGACACGGGCCCTGTGGGTGCCCTAGCAGCCAAATCCCGCTCTCCCCGCGGCTGCTCCCGGGACGTT
>WHYT01017612.1:186836-242068 GCA_009806455.1 Tetrax tetrax
GGCGGGGCCAGTCGGGCCACGCCCCTCCGTGGCCGCCCCCCGCCCCAGGCTGAGCCGCGGGCGCTGCTGGAGCCCTGCAGCCCCAAAAGGAGCCACCGAAGGTACCTGCGTGGGGCCGGGAGTGGGGCTGTCCAGCCTCCCTACCTCATGCCTGGGGCCGCTTGGACCTAAATCCCAGCCGAGATACCAACACAGGCTCCCCAAATCCCACCCCAAGCCTCGCAGGACGGTGGATAGGAGCTACACGGAGTCCCAAGCCTGTGGATTAGCCCCCGGCATCCTCCCAGGGCTCCAGCTGCTTCCCCTGTGCCAGCTGTCAAGCAGCTGGGCTGTACCCAGCTGGTACGGGGCTGAGGCATCCCCCGCGTTCTTAAACGCAGCTTCCCATTCCTCAGTGCAGCCCCTTTCCCCTGCTACTCTCCTGCTTCATCGCATGTTTTCCCGCGAGCAGCGGATGCACGTCTCCTTTGGCATCGAGGGATTTACAGCTGATGCCGGAATGGAATGCTGAGCTAGCGGGAACACAGGACACTCATCAGCTCGAGGTTTCTCTGGGGTTCGGCAGGCCAGCTCCGTGGGATGCATTTTCACAAGGGCTGGAGGCACCGCTGTGTCTCCCCAGCCCTGCCGCCAAGGGGCTGGCATGGGGGACAGCATGGGAGATCTTCTCCCTCGGGTGTTTGCGCCACACTTTGTTCCCCTCCTCGGGGCCATGTGGGCACAAATTGGGTTCAGCAGACCCTCTGCATCCTTTTCCCAGCACTGCTCCACTGGGCAGACCTCTTTTCAGACAACTGGCACTGCCAGCACACTCCCCATCTCATTGCTCCAACCTCCTTCATTCCAGCAAGATCCCAATGATGCCAGGATTATCCTTCCCATTTGCACTTAGTTCTCCTAGCTCTCAACACACAGACAAGATTTTCAGGCCCCAAAGGAACCAGTGGTGGCTTCTGCCCCCCGAAATACCACGCCAAAGAAGTAAAAGCAGGTGGAAATGCAGCGACAGGCTGAGGAGGAACACGCCCAGTGCAACGCGGCCCAACAGGACAGGAGCCCGCCTGGTGCCATCACTGCGGGGCTGGACGGATGCCACAGGGAGTTCCGACAGCTCCAGGCGTTGGGAGCGTGCCATAAATTGCAGCAGTCCGAGGCATTGCTTTTTGGAATCGCAAAACCTGGCTTTGCTCAGTGTTGTCAAGCAGGAGAGCAGAGAATTGCAAACCTTCTGCTGTTCCAGGGGCAGGCAAGGGAATTGCCACATCCTTGGCACACAGTTTAGCCTCCTCAGGAGAGAAAACAGTGGCTGGTGGTCAGGGTACCAGGCTTGGACAAGAGAGGGATGTTCAGTTCCCTTGCTTCCTGAAGATGCCCTGAGTATCTCAGAGCAAGTCAGGCCCAAATTCAGGTTTTAAATGCTAAATCCTCTGCAAAATCATGGGGAACCTTGACAACAGGTAGAGTCAGAGACCTCGGTCCCCTGGAGCAACTGGCTTTTGGTTTTTCAGCTTGTATAGCTACTCTCTTCTACCTCTCCCAGAGATAAATGTTGGCTCTCTTATAGGCTTAGGTGAATCAGGAACCTGCTCGCCTGTAAATAAAGGTGAAATTTTGCCCTCTGCTTGTTAGGGGCCTGTTCACAGCGGCGGATGAAGTTGGGTGAGGGCACTGCTCACAGAGACCAATCCAAAACAGGAATTCAAGCACTGCATTTTGTCATGCTCCAACTTTACCATTTGGTTGGGCAAAATGGGACACATTATTTTGATTATTCTGCTTCCCATGGGGGACTGGGCAATTCCAGCATGATCTGGCTTGTACTGCCCGCAGCCAAGCAGACCCAGCCTGTCGAAGGGCTTGTTTTATTTCTCATTCTGGCCCCACAGTCTATGCTCCCCTTTTACCTACTGCTTTGTGATGATCAGTGGTTATTTTGGTGCTAAAGGAACAAATACAATTTGATTGATATTGATTATTGATTTTATTTGATTATTGATTATTGATTTGATAAACTAATATTGCTGGGGAGGGGAACCACAATCCATCCCACTACTGTCAGTGTGGCACCAGTGCCAGCAAGAGGTGCCCAGAACCTGGGAAAGGATCACAGGTAAGTACAAGAGCACCTGAAGTGCAGCTGAAGGGAATTCCAGCCACTCCAGCCAGCAAGTCAGCATCTTCAGAGGCTCAGCTCAAGAGCCTCTATGCCAACGCACGTAGCATCCAGGCTGAGAGAGATGGGGCTGTTCAGCCTGGAGAAGAGAACGCTCCGAGAAGACCTTATAGCGGCCTTCCTACTACGGAAGGCCTACAGGAAAGATGGGGAAAAACTCTTCAGTAGGGCCTGTTGTGACAGGATTAGGGGTAATGGCTTCAAAACAGAGGGAGGTGGATTCAGATTAGATATTAGGAAAAAATTTTTTACAGTGAGGGTGCTGCAACACTGGCACAGGTTGCCCATTCAAGGCCAGGTTGGACGGGGCTCTGAGCAACCTGATCTGGTTGGAGATGTCCCTGCTTCTTGCAGAGGGGTTGGACTGGATGGCCTTTGAAGGTCCCTTCCAACCCAAACTATTCTATGATTCTATATATCAAAAAAAAATGTTTATCTGCTGTCTTGTCTTTCAGTAGCATTGCAAGGACCTCGTGAACTGTGCTGTTACGTTTCCAAGGAAAAGAGCCTTTCTTTCTGCCTAGGTAAAAGTGTCATTTCTCTTTTCCCACACATTATTCATTTTCCGGTGTGTGTTTCCATGTTATTTTCAAAATCTTTTTCCTGCTTAACTCCATTTTGATTTGATAAACTAAGTGGCCACAAAGGGTGGCAGGTTGGAGGGAGAGTATTTGTTTATTCATATTTTAAAATATATTGTTTTCCCAATTTGGGAATAGCTCCATTATTTTTATATTTTTATTTGTTTATTTGTTTAATGTTGTTCCTTCAGTTAATATGGGGAAGGAGAGAAGTTCATCCTTACACCCCTTTTGGTCCTACCCTGCTTGGCCGGGGCCAAGTGCCACCACAACTCCAGCTGTCACGTCAGCGGAGTGGCAGTGCCATCTCACTTCACTGCCTCCTTTCTGCTTCTCCCTGGTAGCTACGGATCCAGGAGACACACACCATCCATGGGCTGGAAGCACATGTCTGTTGTACCCTGCCGTGGAAAAATAAACACCTCTCACTGATTTCCCAAGCATTTCGACGAGCTGCGTGGGAAGGGAGATGCATTTCCAGGTGCCTCCCTGGCTCAGCCATTAGCAGCCCCTGGATCACTCAGCATCCCTGCACCATCCCGAATCCCCTACGGCTGGGCAGCTCTGAGCGGTTGCTGCTGCCAGATCTGGGGCTGAACCACCAAGGCCCTACAGAAGGGATGTGGCCATCCCAACCCATAAATGCACCCGGGTTTTAACGCTTGTTGCATTTGCACCCGCCCATGCGTGTAATCCCACGGATTCCTAACACTGCAAGCAAACAAATAATTGTCCTGCTCTGCCTGACACTGCGGCAACCCCGAATGCCTGCATGCAGTTTCACTTCTTGCTGTCATTGCTTTTAATGACAGGCGATGGGCAGCCGGAGAGTTACAGCCCCATTAACACCAGTGCCTGTGACACCAGAGCCCACCACCACCAGGAGCGGCACGAACAACTGCCGTGTGATGTTGAGACCACAGCAAGAGCTGAACCAAGAAATCAGAATACGCTGTGTAGAAAGCTTCACCCAGGTAAGTTAAGTAAATAAAAGCCACAAAGCCTTTGACATGAAAGATGCCCTTACCATTGTTTCAGGTGGAGATAATCCTACCTCTTCTTGACAGTCACAGGCTTCGCCTGCCCTGCAGAGACCCTTCTACCCATCCTCAGCATCCCCCAAGCATCTCTAACTACCGAGCAGAGGCAAATCCTCTTGCAGCACTGGAGCAGTGCTTTCTAAAGCACATCTGCAGAAGGTTTTTAAGCAATCTTGCTACCAGGCAGGCAGTGAGCTCAGCAGCTCAGGGAGCCCTGAAGAACCCTATCCTGATGAATTAATAGCCACTGTTAAGATTTCCACAGTGACAACTGTGCATTTTTCTCAGGTCCCCTCTGATATGCACTTAACAGGCAGCATTGTATTTGGAGGCAGCAGAAATATCTCCACACGTCTGTTTTTCTATTTCTGCCAAAGAGCTCTCATTTCTCTCTAATAACTTGACCTGTTTGGTTTCTGGCAGAAGAGGGCTAAGCAGAGCACTCACTCTCTGGATTCACTCCAGTACAAGATGAGGTCAGGACAAGAAGAAAAAAGAACAGCTGGATGGCTACGAAGCAGTGGGAACAAACAGGGGAAGGAGCAGGGCTTTTTCTTTCCTTCCCTTTTTATTTATCCAATGGGATTTCTTTCCCAGGTGTATTTATTCCCCTGGCAGACAGTGTCAAAAAAGCAGGGTTTCCTGCAGAGCCTCCTCCCGCCCAGGGTGCGGGTATAAATAGCACGGCCAGCTAATCCCCGCTCTGGTCGGCTGTCGGGAACTGTGAGGCACGGATCCTAGGGGTTTCCACTGAGATACTGCATCTCCTACAGGAGCACTTCCATCTTGATTTTGGCAAGGTGGGGTTCATACCCCCTCCACTCCCAATTTATTTTTCCATTTCATCACATTTTCATTATCCTGCCCAAGGCGTTCTGAGCTGGGGGCTTTCACTTTGCCTTTTTCAACCAGTCTTCTTTCTTTTTCCTGGTATCCAGGTAAATAATGTTAAAGCAGCAAGCATAAAAATTGCCAGTGAAGCAGGAAGGAGGTGGAAAAAAGGGGAGGGATGAGGGAATGGAAGACAGGGAGAAGACATGCAGGCACAGGAGTGAGGCAGCGAAGCCATCTGCACATGTTCCCCGTTCGGAGAGCTTCTCTCTCCCTGACCTCACTTTCTCCACAGCCAGAAATTCCACCTCCGGACTTGCCAAGGAGACAATGGAGCATTCCTCTGCTGGGCCACAAAGCAAGTGTGAGATGTTCTGTTTTAATAATTTACAGAACAAAAGGAACACAACAGTCACCATCTGATTCATAGCTGCTGAAATCCAGCAGCCAAAGCCGTGGGAGAGGAGAGACAGATGAAGAATGGAAAGGAAGAGGAGGTGTGGGTTTGGTTTGTTTTTTTCTTCTGGCTAGTCACTGTGGACCTAAGAAAAGACAAGAAGGACCACAGGGGATTATACCAAAGTTTAAGAGCCCCTGGTGTCCTCTCTCTGACACAGCCTCTGGTAGATGAGATTGCAGAGAAAATACAAGCAACTGTACAAGTACCAATGCCATTTCCTCCCGTACGTGATCCCGTTTCCCTTCTGGAGACGGAGGTTGTGGCTGCATCATCAGATTTGAGAGCACTTCATAGATCTTTCTTCCATGATGTTTTCTAATCAGTTTTTGAGCCCATTCATACTTTTGGCACCCTGGACATCCTGCAGCAGTGAGCTGCACAATGTAATTGTGTGCTGTGTGAAGGCATACTTCCTTTGGGCTGTTTTAAGCCTTTCCTTTTTCACAGAATCTCAGACTGGTTGAGGTCAGAAAGGGCCTCTGGAGGTCATCTGATCCAACTCCCCTGCTCAAGCAGGGCCACCTAGGGCCAGCTGCCCAGGACCATGTCCAGACAGCTTTTGGATGTCTTCAAAAATGGAGAGTCCACAACCTCCCTAGGCAACCTGTGTCTGTGCTCAGTCACCCTCACAGTACAAAAGTGTTTCCTGATGTTCAGAGGGAACCCTCTGTATTTTAGTTTGTGCCCATTGCCTCTGGTCCTGGCACTGAGCACCACGGAAAAGATCCTAATTCTGACTTCTTTACAACCTCGCTAGAAGTATTTATAGACATTAATGAGATCCCTCAGAGCCTTCTCTTCTCTGGGCTGATGAGACCCAGCTCTCTCAGCCTCTTCTCACAGGAGAGATGCTTCAGCCCCTTCATCATCTTTGTGGCCCTTTGCTGGACTGTCTCCAGTATGTCCATGTCTCTCTTCCACTTACTTACTTCTATGTCATTCGTAATTATTGTGCTTCTACCATATCCTACTTCAAGCATCTCTTTTCCACATCACTGAGTTTACTCAATGTCTGCTTTCATAGAAGTTGCTCTGTCCCTCGGTCACCTTTGCTTCCCTTGCCTGGTACTGCTCTAGGGAACCACAGAAATCTGCTCAATGCTTAAGGTACAGGTGAGCGAGGCACTGACTTACACAGCAGCAGACCACAGAGATTTCCAAAGGCCGGGCATAGCAAGCTGAGCACCAATTTTTAAAACAAGGACAGAAAGAAGAGTTAGGAAGTGATTTCCCAATCATTGTTAATTCCATCCTTCAAAGCACTAGAATGACCAGAGACTTTGCAAACATGTAGAAAAGGAGGATATGAGTAATAGCCAGCGCAGATTCAGCAAGAATGAAGCAGGTCAGACTCATCTAATTTTCTGCGATGAGGTAATAAACCTTGTAGATGAGGAGGAGGTGCAGATGCTCTATATATTGGTGTATAAGTAAGGCTTGTGATACACAGTGAGACTGGATTGGGCTTTGAGAGACCTGGTCTAGCAGAAGGTGTCCCTGCCCATAGCAAGGATGTTGGACCTAGGTGATCTTTAAGGTCTCTTCCAACCCAAAACACTCTATGATTCTATGACTCTCTGATACTGTGTATAAGCAAGAGAGGGACACCTGGACTAGAAGAAAATATGAAAAGATGGCCGCTTGACTGATCAAAACCCTTCTTGGAGGTTAGTTACTCATGGTTTGAGGTGACGCAAAAAACCTCTCATAAATCTGGTACTGATCAGCATTTCCATGAATGACTCAAAATCCAAGCATGGCTTTTTATGTCTGCAGTTGACAGCAGGCTGGGACAAGCTGCCAGAAAGCTGGATGCAGGACTAGAGGTCGAGGCAGACTTGATGAGCACGGAAAAAAATGATACAAACCATGATGCTCCATTGGGATCCTCCTCCAGACCCCACACAGAGGACAAGAAACTCTCAGTTTGACCTGTGGAAGGGCTTTTCCCTGCTTATGCCTACATAATTGGCTTAAATTACAGAAATTTAATCAGACACCAAGAAAACCCTCCCAGTGCAGTGAAGCATGGGGGTGGGTTGCCTGGGAAGGCTGCCAGGACAGGTTGTTCCTCCATGTGGGATGCTGGGTGAACAGGAGGTGCTAGTCCTGCCTTCAGACAGTAGAGAGGTGCAGCTGACCTCTTGAAGTCCTGCTCAGACCTGCCTTTCTGTGGTTTTTATGGTGATGATGCTTTGTTACGGTATTGATGCTTTGTCTCAGGATGTGGTTATTATAATGCTGCTTTATCCTTTGCTCCTCTGCTAATACCTCCTGCTGTTCAGGTGGCTGGTTTGACCAGGTCTCAGTATTTTTGACCTGGTATTCTCAGGCTCTGGTTACATGATCACTTCAACACAGCTTAAATCTGAGCTGCTAACTGGGATGGTCTTGTCCTCTCTCCCTCCAACATGTGCTTGCTCTTACCCCCTTGCTTGCCTGGTACTGCAGACCACGCAGCTGCACATGACTCAGGTCAGGAGACTGATCCAGCTGAAGACTCAGCAGCCAGGAGGGAGGCAAGAGGAGAGATCAGTTTTCCATTTCTTCTTCTGCTATTTCACATCCTTTGTCTGTCTTGTCTACCTCAGATGGAGCAATCATGTCTTGTGCTGTGTTTGGAAAGCAGAGTGGAAATGTAAGGCGATACAAGCACTGGTTTGAACAATCTTTTCCAGACTGAGGGATGTCTAATACTGCAGTGCAGAGGAAAGCGATGTTCGAGGAGCTCCTGCTGCCCCTTGGCTGGGAGCAGGGCTGTGCAGAAGCCCTGGGAGATGCCAACCGCCACCTCAGGAGGCAATGGATCACACTGGATGGCACGGACTATTTCCCCATTAACATGAGGAGGATGTCAGGAAGCCGATTGTCCCATGTTACAGCCCTGATCCCTGCCTGTCCAGGGTCCTGCCACTTGACCAGGGGTCACCACAAGCCTCATTTTGCAAGTCTAAAACATCTGTCTAGCTGCTAATGCATTCCTTTGCTACTCAACTAAACCCAACCAAATCTTGTTATTTGGGAGAGGGGGCCTGTTCTTTGTCACTGAATGTGTTTACTAAGATTTGGAGAGTTTGCCAAGGTTAGGAGAAACGAGCATGTACCACTGAAGGATGTGCCACTGAGTCAAGAATAAGATGAGGAAGATCAAGAAGAAAAGGAGCTGGTGGAAGCTGTGTCACAGAAAATGCATTTTAAAGCTACTTGACTTGTTTTAATAACAATCGAGTAATGAATGAGGCAGCCAAGGTGAGGCTCTTGGCTTTATCCCCTCTTAGACGCTCCTCTGGGTGAAGGCACATCAGAGCAGCCTCTATCCTGACACCAAGTGGAAAGAGCTCACAAGGACTCCTTTAAAACACCACCGATTGTATGAGACTGCCAGTGAGGAGAGCTGCCTGCCCAGCCACCCCTTCTAGCACCAGCAAGGTACCGTACAGTTTATATAGATATTTTTGTATTTAGAGGATTTTTTTCAACATCCTGGCTCTTAGCAGCAGAGGTTGACAGTAGATATAGTTACACATTATAAAAATCACCGTTCTGGGAACCTGCAATTTTTAACCTCCTACCCCAAGCTTTCCGCCAATGCCGTGTGTAGTGAGCAGCCTGGTGCGTGCATGCAGAGCATCCTTACTGGGTATGAGGTGAGTTCTAGAGCAGTGGGGATGTCGCAGAATCACAGACTGGTTGAGGTTGGCGGGGATCTCTGGAGGTCACCCGATCCAACCCCTCTGCTCAAGCAGGGCCACGTAGAGCTGGTCGCCCAGAGGCATGTCCAGACAGCTTTTGAATATCTCCAAGGATGGAAAATTCATTGCCCTGGAAGTGAAGAGCAGGGTGCCTTTTCCTTGGAATGAAGGGTCGATGCTCAGTCACCTAAGGTGATGGCCATTGCAGTCTGTGGGAGCTGTCCCGTTGTGCTGCTGGAGAGCAAGGCAAGGTGTACAGACCAGCATCGCTCCCAACACATCTAATTTGCACTTTCCTGCGTGCTCCGGCCTTCCCCCATTTTCTCAGGACAGGCTGAGGGCTTGATTTCCCCTTTCCCTGCATGTCAGACCACTTTCAGAAGCTTCCCAGTGTGCAGCTCAGCTGCTCGCCCCCACCTTACCTTGAGGACATCTAACTCCTCCTGAGCAACCCATCTTTTTTTGACCTTGGCCCTGGGATTGAGGGGAGATCACTGCCACATAGGGCTCCCCCATGGATTCAGCCTCTGAAGCCTTCAGCTTCCCATGCCCATTTGAGGTTGCTTTCTCCCTGGGTGTCTTACTCTTCATTCTCACTTTACACTCTTCTACTTCTGCCTCTACTTCTAACCCTTCAATGGGCTGCAAGATACCAGAAAGTCACAGAAGCTCCAGTGCCTGCTGTGAGCTGAACCTCTAACGCCCAGCCAAGAAGCAGCAGCATCTGAGAGCGCTCTGCACCAGAAAGGTGACAGCTTCTCTCCCAGGGGGAAAAAATCCACAGCAATTTAATACAGAAAGGTACTAAACACATTTAGCATTGAGCTGTCCCACCCCTCGGATGGATGGCATTCAAAAGCAACATAGAAAGGATGCACGGATGATGATGAATCTATGCAGCGGAAAAAAATCAGTGGCTGCCCTGTGTTTTAAGTCATCCCCTCATTACTCTACATGGGACAAAAAAGAAGAGGAAAATGTATCACGCATGGACTTACCCAGCTGATCCAGAGCAAAGAGGGCTGGGGCACCTTCGGAGAGCTCATTGTCTGAGGGAAGAAGAACAAATGCTGGGAAAGGTCAGCTGGAGAGGGAGGTGCGGAGAGCTGGGGTGAAACACTGGTTTAATCACACTGCAGAGAAGCCCCTGCTCAACTTGCTTCCACTTCACCCCAACAGCCTTTACATGTGTGTTGTGATTTATTTATTTTTTTTTAAATCCAGCTGTTACTGAAAATCCTTGGAGCCAGCTCAAGATAGAGACTTGGCAGGATGAACCCTTGTCCCCCTCCAGCGTTGCTGAAGAGCAGGAGCTCTGCTGCTCCGACTCTGCCCGTGCTGGGATCCCCCAGCCACGCTCCCCATTTCGGCTGTGCCATGGCTCTCTGCTCCCTTTCCCCAGCTCACCCAGTGCTCAGGGCACGGCCAGGAGCATCCTGCCCACAGCAAAGCTTTCCTGCATGCTGTGATCTCCTCCAACGATGGCAGATGGGGTAGGTTTAACCAGCAGGAGCAGGAAAGTGCTCTGGCCAGGATTTTTCAGAGGCTGAGCAAACCCTTGAGTCATCCCATAATAGTATTCCTGTACTCAGTGCCTGTGACAGGTTAGCCTGGGCTCTGGAAACCCCTGAGCTGGTGGCATCTCTCACCAAAAGCTCATGGGAGATTATTTTGGACCCCAAACCCAATCCCCCCATGAGCCCACCCATCCTCGCCTGCTCTCAGCTGCAGAGCACAGCGCGCAGGGACCCCTCGCTACCAGAAGGACCTGCAGCCACGCAGGGGTGTGTGGCCAAGTGGTAAATGCCACTTGCGCCTTGGAGTCAGTGGGGATTTCTTTATTTTCAAACATTTCTTTCAATCTCAAAATGCTGCTAAATTGCAGAAACTCAATGCAATTTTAGAAATAAATAAAAAAAAAATTGCAGCGAGTGGTATTTTCCCTGTTGGTTTTTGGGTTCTTTTCCTTTCAGGTTCATGGCATTTGTTCAACGCATGGGCTAGACTAAAAAACCTTTTGGTCTGGAATCTGGACTGCTCCTAAGAGGTTCAAGGAGGATGTTTAAGAAGGGCAAGTGCATGGCATCATGCAGTAATTTGTACCTGTGACATTTCTAAGAGATCTCGCCCCCCATTATAAAATGTTGTTAGCCCCATCAGTTACGAAGGACTGTAAGACACTAATTTAGGACAGCAATGGGCTGCGTACAAAACCAAAGGCCAGCATATATCCACATTGAACTGTTTTGGATTTTTATAAACTCCTGACAGCAGCTGCTCTGCTCTCCTTTGCAGTGCAGGCCCAAACACAGTGGGATTCCAAGCCCAGCAGTATAACCCAACCTATAAACAGTAACAGACCACACACATGGTGAAGATTTTAGAAAAATAGCAGAAGCAGAGATTGTCCTCAAGGTGAGAAAGGACAGACTGCAGCAAGCACCCCTCTGCTGGTCCTTGGAGCCACCCTGGGCTGGGTACCTGCAGAAGCAGCAGATGTGCTGCCATAAGGATGCCACCCAGTGATGCTTGGCTGGGGAGACTGAACCCAGGGCTGCTGGGTTCAAAAGCATAAACCTCCTTATCTAGTGCAGCTCTCACGGAAAAGGAGGCAATGCCACATCTTGGACTGTCCCCTTCCCCAGGCATCTGGGCTATCAACGGGAAGCTGAGGGAAACAGATGGAGATAAGGAAAGCATTTTACCAAAGCAAAACGTTTCCGTTCCCAAGGTGCTGTCATCTAGAAAGCTGTGGGTTTGTTTTGGTTTTAGTCTGGGGCATGGCATGTCCCAGCCCAAGAAGGAGCTTTGCCCAGAGAGGGGCAGCTTGTGCTGGCCTGGGGGACAGGGACATCTGGTGACAAGGGTGAGCTGGGGGAGAGCAGGGAGCAGACGTGGCTGCTTCTGACAAACATTCAAACAGGGATTAAAAAGCAAACTACAGCAACTGGCTGGAAATTAGGTAGGGACGGATCGACAGAGGAAATAGCTCTGCCAGCTATTTCCCATTGCATCTGTCCTGAACACTTTCCTCAGACTGGCGATTTCTGGGGAGCGATGGACTGGGCTGGGAGGACTTGTGTCGTGGTAAAGTGGGCTGAAACCTTGAGTGGTCCTGCACAGGGAGCCCCAGTGGGGACAGCACTCAGCCCTCTTGTCACTGCTGGGACAGCAAATATGATTGAAGAGAGGAGGGGGTGTTTTCCCAGCTCTCTGCCTCTCTCCTCCCCAGCCACCGTCATCTGCAGAGTCATTGTGGAAAATGAGGGTGGTCACATCTAGCACAAGACGCATCTTAACTTGCCAAAAGGTGGGTGTTGTGGGGCTTTTTGGCAAAAAGCCAGTCCAGAGAAGGAAGACAAACCACAGGTCGAGTGCCTGTGTCAGTCTGCCAGCTCCTGCCAAGACACCACAGCTTGGATCGGACCTTTCCCACCTCCATACTGGGTGCTGCCTTGCTCTAGGCATAGCCCAGCAAAACCCCCAGGACCACTGCAAGCACCGTGAAGAGCAGCAGCACATCAGAAAGGCTCCCAGCGCGTTCACTGAGTGGATTAAAAACCAGCAATCATGTCCTACCTCCTTTCACACTGGCAAAGGAATGGATCCCACCATGAGACAACCAGTTGGCTTCATCCAGCTTCCAGTTTTCACCAGGGTCCATCTCTGATCTGCAGCATCAAAGATCTGCTCACAATGCCGCCTTCCGCTCTCTGGAGAATAACCAGAAGATACTCTGAGCACCTGTCGTGGTCTACACCATGGCCAGCTGCTGAGAAGCTTCCCTCAGCAGAAGAAAATGTCTAGTCAATATTTCAGGGAAAAAAAAAAAGAAAAAAAAAAAGAAAGAAAAAAATCACATGGCTCACAGAGGACTATTCATGACTCTGCCAAGCCTTAACTTATCGCATCGACAAGTCTCCCTGCTTTGTCAAAGGGCCTCCAATGCTTGGACCTCTTCCATTTTCTATTGTCAGTCTGACCAGTGCTGTAGGATTCCCAATTCCTCACTGCATTTGCAGGGATGGGGTTTTATCTCTGAGCAGGGTGACAGGCCATGAAGGCATCCACCGGAGACACGTGCCCTGGCTCTGTGTGCCCAGCCTGACAACGCCCCGGGGTCCTGGCTAGCCAGGGGAGCAGGCAGAGGTGCTGACCCTCACTCCCACATCCCAGTCCCTCCATGGACAGGAGTTACAGTCTGGGAGGTATCAATTGTGCAATACGAGCCGTGCCATTACCGGCTCCTCAGCTCTCACAGCTGCCCTGGCCTAGAGCTGCAGCTGTGAGATTCTAGGGAGGATGGAGATTATTGATCAGCTAAAGCTGGAGCTCCTAACCCCAAAAACTCTCTTTCTGGTGCAGACACTGAATTATTTTCCTATCTATCGGCCACTTGGTGCTACCTACAGGTTTGCTGCTGCAGTTTCCCTGATCCTTTAGACCTGTTCGTCCCTGGGGAGGTAGGCACTTAGGGGCATTTCATCCATCCCCATATTTTCAGGATTACATGGATTTGGGAGGGAATAAAGTCCTGCCAGCATCAACAACTGCTGATTTATTAAGGAAGCACACAACAGTGTTGGGATGCAACAAAAAGGCAGTGCAGAGTTTTTTTGCCTCTGTGGGAGGATGCTGAAGAGGAGGTGACAACAAGGACTTTCCCTAATGTTGTCCGAGGTAAACGCAGACCCCAAATGGCATTGATGAAGCCAGTTTCATATTGGAGTGAGTCCCCTAGGACCCCCCACACTGGCAGTTGTACGAGACATGCCTCTCTACTTAACCATTGATTTTCCTCATCATCATTTGTAGGCACTCATTGGAACTTAATGCTGCCTGGGCCCTGAATTCAGGGCGTCCTGGGAGGGATGGGCAGGTAGCTATGGAGGGACACCATCACACCAGCACCTTTTCCTTAGGAAACCAAGCAAAGAAAGAGATGGATGAGCCCTGTTCTCATGCAGAAACAAGGCATGGCAAAGAAAGAGATGGATGAGCCCTGTTCTCATGCAGAAACAAGTCATGGCTAAGCCACACCACTGCATTTCCCAAGCACAGGCACACCCCAGCCATCATCTCATCAGGGGAGATGCCGGATCTGGGGGGCTGCGGGCAGGGGCAGCAGCCCCACGTTGGCACATTGCCCCGTTGGCTCCCGGCACGGCCCAGCCCCAGCCCCTGCCCCAGCGCGCTGCCGCGTCTCACCAGGATGAATCATGGCTGTGCCGGTGCTCCCCTGGCCAGCCAGACCTGCGAGAGGCCATTTCACATGATCTCTTGTTTAACACCTTAATAAAGAAGAATTAAATACTTGTACGTATGTGTTTGCTGAGCAGCAAACAGGACAGGTCACTGCCAGGTCCAGGCGGAGCTTGACTGGGGTTTTTTGATGTGGCAAATTCAACCGAAGGGCAATTAATAGGTACCAAGACTCTGGGTGAATTTGGGTTAAATATGTAATGAATTTTAGCTGAAAGAGAAGGAAAAAAGTTCTGAGAAAAGCTGCAAGGCTCCATTTTGACATTCAAAAAATCAAACTTTTTTGTTGTTCTTTCAAATGACGTTTTTGGTTTGAAAGTGACCTAGTTTGCTTTTTCTTTTTTTCTTCTTTTTTTTTTTAAGTTATGAAAAGCACTAAATAATCTCAAACCAGAATGTCTCATGTAATGCTTACAAAAAGAAATCAAAGAAGAAAAGAAACATTCTTCTTTAGCAAGTGACCCAAAACAAAAAGTATTTTCAATTTTTCCATTCAGCCACTGAAATGAAAAACCTATTACTTGTACAGCTCCACTACTGAAAGGCATCTTGTCCATGTGTACTGCTGGCAATTTATTCTTTCCACCTGCCAAGGGAGAGGTTTGTCTGCAAGTTCAAGACAAGTATAAGAGAGAAAAATTGAAAGGGCAATTTATCAACGCAGTGTAGAAGATAAAATGGCTTTTCCATATTGACTCATTTCTCTGAGAGAAGAAAAAAAGCAAACTCTGGACCTCAGCTCTTTGCACACTGTTTCCCTCTGTTCAGAATCATACAGACACGAAATCGTATAGACACGAGTCCTGACCTCCCCTCACACCGAAGTTTAATCACAAATGTAAAACTTCTGAATTTACCAGTGCACAAGGTCCAATAAATATTAGATGAAACAAAACCCAAAATTTATTAGGGACAAAAATACCAGCAATAAGAAACACCTAAAAGATCATAAACCTCAGTCATCGCTGAAGCTTAGGTGAATCCACGCCTTTGTGTGAGAGCACAGCAGAGCCTGGTGCCAGCAAAGGTCCTACGGTCCTCCTGGCCAGCATTGCAGAATCACTTATGGGTTTGTGGTCCCTGTCTCACTGCAGAGCATCCACCGTACCCACCCTCTGTTGTGGCCGCCCAGCAGGATGGGATGGGAGGGAAAGGGGTGGCTATGGACACGGACCAGGGCCCGGTAGCTGTGTTAATGTTCGTATAACGCACTTGCTAAAGTGCAAAGCTGGCGAAAGAGGCATCACTGGTGCCTCACAAGGGCTGGGATTTCTGTTCCAGGTATGTGAAGCTCTCGACCTTGTTGCAGTCAATAGTCAATGCCTATTATCACCATCTTTTAAGAAGAAGACAAATAAAATATCAGATTTTTCTGAAGTGCCTGCACTCAGGTCCTGTGTTCAGTTCTCACTTAAGGCAGGGGGGGCTCCTTTTATACATCTACAGCTTCCACCGGTTCTCTAAGAAAAACAAGAGGAGGAAAGACTTGACATTCCTGCTATATGTCATATACTGGTAAAAAATAAAAAAAATAATGGGGAGGAGGGTGAGTTAAGACCCCTTTCACTTCGCAGCTTTCACTATAACACCCACACGGATCACAAACCACTGTCCATTTCCTGCCTAACTTGCAAATCTCTTCCAAACTGCAGAATAAAATACAATAACATTGGAATGACCGTTTCAGCAATATTTAACAATCCTCTAATCTGCAAGAAGTGGTTGTCAGAGGACAAGCCCCAGTTAAGCTCCTCTTCTGGAGCATTTCCAGTTTAAGATAATCTGCCACGCAGCCTCTCTGGGCACTCGCTCAGCAGCTGAACGGGGATTTTTTTTTTAGTACCATAAACTGTATGAATTCCTACAGCCAGAACTGCAGGAGAATAAAAGTTAATGACCTGAGACTAACCCAGACAGACAAGAGATTAAAGTGTCAAACCCTAAACACTCTAGCACGCAGAGGCTTGATCTGGAGGACAAGATGAAGCCAGCAGCGTTTGCCCAAGCATTGCCCTCAAAATTGGCTCTGTCCATGTGCCTCACCAAAACCAGGTGCTGCTAAGTGGAGATGCAGATGCTTATGAAGGATCTCCCATTTCTCTGAGCTATCACATCTCCTTGCATACAGTTCAACTTCAGAGCTCTAGCTGCATCCACCTACTTGACTGGGGGTAAAAGTCAGTGGCATCTTATAGAAGATGCAGACTCAGCTACTTCTCCTCTCCTCCATGAGGAATTAAGGAGGGCACAGTTTCGTGAGGGCACAGTTTCATGAGGGCACAGTTTCATGAGATGCTCAGTCTAATCTGACCTGGGCATTGCTAGGGCTGGTGACCAGCTAGAGCTGGTGATCACCTGGGGCTGGTGATAACCACACACCACCTTGCTGGTCTGAGCTCCCAAAGCAGCACCCAGGACCCCTTTGTGCTTAATCATAGAATCATAGAATTTTTTTTGTTGGAAAAGACCTTTAAGATCAAGTCCAACCATTAATCTATGATTGCCAACACCACCACTAAACCATGTCCCTAAGCACCACATCTACGCCTCTTTGAAATACCTCCAGGGATGGTGACTCAACCACTTCCCTGCACACCCTGTTCCAATGCTTGACAACCCTTTCAGTGAAGAAATTTTTCCTGATATCCATTCTAAACCTCCCCCGATGCAACTGGAGGCCACTTTCTCTTGTCCTATCACTAGTTACCTGGGAGAAGAGACCGGCACTCACCCCACAACAACCTTCATTCAGGTAGCTGTAGAGAGCAATGAGGTCTCCCCTCAGCCTCCTTTTCTTCAGACTAAACAACCCCAGGTACCTCACCAAAATAGTATAAACATCCTTACGTGCGTACACAGTAACCCAGATTCTTCCCACTCCCAATGAGTCCAGAGAAGTTAAAGTATCCCCTGACCCTCAGTTTTGCTTGGAGTAAAATTTTTATGTGTCAAAAAGGCCATGTATGCCAAATGTGGGAGCAATGTCAAGGCAAAGTCGCATTGCCTGGGCAAGCAGCAGCTGCTCTTGGGCAGGTATCGCTGCCCTGCGAAGGCGTCGCCTTTCTGCACCCACTTTTCCACAGCTATTCATCTGCCCAAGGGCAAAGCGAGCGGGAATGGGAAGGTCTGACTGGGCCTTACAGAGATGAGCAGGGCAGGATCAGGCCTTGGGAGGAGGACATCGCAAAGCCATGTAAATGGAAGCACAATGGCCACAGCAAAGAGCACAAGGTGATAAATTGCTTCCCCTGTACCGCAGAGCTCAGTCTGACTACTGCCTTTAATCACTCGCTGCTGTTCTTCACTGCCTTGGACATGCTCTCTCTTAATTAGCCCAAAAGCTGACTAATGACTTATTTGTTAATGCCATCATTCAAAAAGCTCCATTTGTAGCTGGTCTGAAAGAGGTTTTTTAAAAGTGGCAAGTTTCAGCCAACTGGCACAGAGTACAATCACAAGTTAATTACATGATCTCATTGCAGTTATCTTAAACTAATACATCATTAATCTGATCTTACAACACCTAAAGGAGAAGCCCAGAGCCAAGAAGCACTTGAAGGCTCCACAGTCCCCAAGACAGGAGCCCTTTTTATAAAAGCTGTGGGTTTACATACAGCAGACACATGTCAGGACAAGCTGCAAGTCGTATCGCTCCCCTCACCCCAGCAAACAAAAACATTCAGGAGCCAGGAAACACAGGATCTCCTCCAAATGGAGCCTTCCTGAAAGCACAGCCGCCATGTCCCTGCCTTGGTTCAGGGTTGTGAGGATGGCCAGAAAGGGAAGGGGCCTGGGGGCAGGCTCCCAGCATTGCGCAGGGACCCAAAGGCATTTCCGATAAGCCCTTTGCATTTTGAAGCCCTTTTGGAGGACCTGTCCAAACCCGGTCTCAGGAGACATATTGGCAAGTGGGTAGTTTCAAGGCACCGCACTAATGGGGACAGGAGCTAGAAGCTCCTCTATATCCTCTATGTCCATTTAGATATAAAGGTAGAAGGCAAATCAATAAATACATCACTAATTACATGTCATTATTTCATTTGAATAGCTTATCCCTAGCTAGGGATGCGCATCTACACAGGAATCAGAACAAAAGCTTGAAAAGCTTTAAAAATACTAGCTTTAATTGCAGCCAGGCCCTGACCCACTCCTGAGCAAAGGTGACCCCCAAAAAGGTCCCAAAGGAGCAGCCATCCTGGAGGCCCGGCAGCACTCCAGGAGCCACCTCGCGGTGCTGACCACCACTGACCACCACTGTGAGGGTATAGGAGGTGCTGGGTGCGGATGTCACCCTGATTTGGGGTGGGTTTTAAGACCCCTAAGGTCCTCCAAGTTACTGCATGGAATAAAATGTCTCTTTCTTACATCTCTGTTTTTCTTCCAAAATCAGCAAATTGAATGGCAACTCGGCAATTCAAATCATTAAAGCACTTGAAGCAAAGGCTGAGTCCCCCTTTGTGCCTTTTGCAGAACTGTCTGTGCTAAACAAGCGATACCAGACACCATTACACTTCATTTTTTCCAGTTATCCTCACAGGCGATTAGCTGCCAGGTTATTTTACCCATAACAATCATTTATCTATTTAAGAGATCGTAATTTCTCTATGCTGTTCCCAGGACCTCTCAGAAAACACCTGACTGCCTTTTTTTTTTTGCATTCGTAGTAGAAAATCTTTCTGCTCCATCCTCAGTTTGGACAAAATCTTTCAAAAACGGGTGAAACAGAAATGGTAAATCTTACCTGACAAAACACCCGTGATTTCTCTGGCGACAAAAAGCGTCCGTGCCTCTGTGCTGCAAGACCAAAGCTTTCTCCAGGAGATGTTTGTCCTCTGTTGGATAAGGGCTCCACGAAAACTATGCAGCCATTGCCTGGACTTGCTTTGGTTTGGGTAGGAAATTCACAGGAATTCAGCTGCTCTTGTGTGTTCAAAGAGCTTCAAAATGCTCTACACCACCTATCGGCATTATGGTTCCCACAAGTATGCGAGGTATGCGTTCATCTTCCTGAGTCATGTAATTATCTTTGGGAAAGTAACCCACAGAAGCACAGAAGAGGAAAAAAAAAAAAAAAAAACAACCAACTGGCCATGTATATGCCTCGATGGTCAGAGTGGCCTTGTGAGGTGATCACCTCGAACAGAGGGTTTGCTAACTCTTGTGTCCCAAAAGTCAAAGCTAGCGGAGATGCTGGGCTGTTGGTTTTCGTTCCTGCCTTCCTGGGCAGTTTTGCAGCAGCTTGTGTAGGAAGTCCTGAGGAGAAGGAGTGGCACAGTCTGGAAAGCAGCCGCAGCACTAGAAGAGCTGATCTGAGGCTCGGTGGGTTGCACAGGTTACAGGGTGGCCTCTGGCCAGGAGGAAAGGTAGTTTGAAATAGTCCCTGCTGTGAATGGAGACTGAGTCATCGGTGAGAGGGGCTGAAAAAATGATGTGATGCGGCAGTGTCTGGGCTAGTTACACCTTGATAAGGATGGCGGGTGTCTTCCTGGGTTTTCCGTTGAGTCAGAAGCACCTGGGGAAAGGTGACAGCAGGAAGAGGATTTCTGCCATGATCAAATGCCACCTCAGGCAGTCTCAAAAGAGGAATAGATACCATGAGAGAATGGGATGCCACGTAGGTGAGCTTCCCAGAGAAGCCCCTTGTGCCAAGCATAAGGGAGGAGAGAAGGCTGAGAACGGAGAGCAAACAGTGAAGGGGTCTTGATTACACCTTCTTCCCTCAAGGAAGAATATGGGCTTGCCATGGAGCAAATGGCTCCAGCAGATGTTCTCACCCTGCAATGTTTTCTTGGAGTTGCCAGTTTTCCCAGATCACTTATGGCAAGGACATCTCAGAAGTGAAGCTCCAACTCATGCATGACTTAAGCACAGGCAGTCCACACACCTGAGGCAGACGTGAATGGATCTTGGGTTTCGCTCTATCTCTGAAAAGACCAGCAGCATCCATTATCTCTCTTCACAGCTTATAGTACTCAGGAGGTGATTTCAAAATTATGAGCTTAGCTGTGAAGGACCTCCAGCCACCAGGTTAGACAGAAAACCTCGTACCTGGGAGGCAAACAGCTCCCGTTGGCAGGACCAGGAGGGCTTCAAGCACCCATGTGCACTAAATGACGAAGAGAAGTGTGCTGTGCAGCCTTTGAGCCAACTCTGATCGGTGGCCTTTGCTCTTTCCAGCTGGGGCTCAGTTTTATCATCCCATCCTGGCTTTGACCAGCATTGCCTAATG
This sequence comes from Tetrax tetrax, assembly GCA_009806455.1. Lineage (NCBI taxonomy): Eukaryota > Metazoa > Chordata > Aves > Otidiformes > Otididae > Tetrax > Tetrax tetrax. The sequence goes on from WHYT01017612.1 coordinate 207,105, forward strand.
CCCCCGACAGTATCTGGGTATGCTTGGCACCTTCGTGCAGCGTGAGCAGGTCGGGACGCTGCCAGGCATGAGGTGGGTTGCAGGCTGCCTGTGCCAGGAAGTCAGCAGGTCCGGCTCAGCCAGGGAGCAAAGACCCTCAAAGACCCTGCATACCCACACCTCCTCCAGAGACAGGTCTCAGCTCTGACCACAAAGGAAAAACCATCTGAGCTCTTACCAAGAGGCGTTTTGGAGACTACCGGCATGGTGCCAACTGATGCTCTCTGCAGCAGCAGCCGGAGTGTGGGGTGGTGAAAGATTCGGGCTGTGCCACCGCCTGTGCACATGTGAGGAGCTGACAGGAGCCCTGGCTGTACTGGGATGTCCCAAGGCCATCCTCACGTCCAGGCTCACCCAGCACAGCTGCAAAGCAGCAGGAGCAGCCCTGTAAGTGTCAAAGCTGTCCCGCCAAGCCCCTGGGGTACTAGTGCCCCAGGATGCACCCCAAGGATGGGGATGCCCCAAGGGTCTGCCTCTGTAGTGGGAGACACTTGGAGAAACCACTCCACTTGGACAGAAGTCAACTGATGGCTGCATGTGCAATGGAGGCTTCAGATTATGCTTGTTTTTTCAAAAACAATCCTACATAGCAGGCTTGTAATTACAGTGACATGGAGTCCTGATGGCTTTTCCAGGCCTGCTGACACGGAGCGCACTCCTACCCTCCTCCTGGCATGTCTGTGCGGGTCTGCGGTCGTCCCGCCATGCACAGGCACAGTGAACATTCACTCTTGCACAAACATCCCAGGGAGACAAAACCGCCTTCAGAAAGGTGAGCAGCCGGCGCCGCGTAACTCACAGCACTCCACGGCTCTTACGCTGTGAGTCATGAGCTCCCTGGCAGATTTACAGCCGGCGGCACCGATCCGCCCGGCAGACAAACGGAGCGGACGGTTGCAGCCCAAGCCAAGCTCCTGGGTGAGACGGGGCGAGGCAGCGATGAGCAGTCGTTGCACAGTGTTGCATCTGCTGCAGAAGGGTTTAGCCACAAAGGGGGTTTCTCTCAGCTCTTCCCACCCTGTGCTGGGGACATGAGGCGGTGCTGGATATCACCAGCCTCCTGTCCCTCCTCCAGCCACATCACCTGAGCCTTGCACCCAGGTGCCCATGTCAAAACTCCTGTCCCTCTCAACTTGTCCTACTCACCAGTTCTTCTGAACTGATGGGGGAAAGGTCCTCATATCAGGACCTGTCTTCTGCCAAACATCTGCTTGCAGCACTGCGCTCCCCCGAAAAAGCGATGCCTTATCCTCCCTCCTCACTTGGCTGCACATAGGGGATATGGCATCCTGCACCTGGTCTGGCTTCAAATCCGTCCTCCTTCAGCTCAGGGTTAACCCAGAACCTTTGCTCCCTGCAGTTCACCCACACACAGCTCTGACCTTCCCCTAGTTCCATATTTCGCCATCCAAGGACAAGTCCATGCTCGCTCCTGGCTCAGCCAGCACCCGCCATGCCTCTCCCCAGGCTGTGGGAGGGGGCCTGCCAAGCAACGCAGCCCCCACGCCCTCAGCGAAAGACACCAGCGGTGCTGATGTGGGGCCCTCAGGTCCCGGCCGAACACCTACCCGGCCTTGCAGCATGCATGTTGGACAGACACACAGATGGATGTTTGTTGATGGTTTCACATGGGTGGAAGAGAGAAGACTCAAGTCTTCCCTGGGTAGGCTGGGATATTCACAGAGCAGACCAAGCGGGACCTCAAGATGACAGTAAGCCACAAGCTTGCTCATGTCTACCACATAAAAGGGAGAGAGAAAGCCCTGCTGTGGTGGTGGGGAGAACAGAAATAAATCTCCTTCCTTATTTCTCTAAGAGAAGCATAGAATCGTACGATGAATCACGGAATCATAGAATCATGGAATGGTTTAGGTTGGAAGGGACCTTCAAAGCCCATCCAGTCCAACCCCCTGCAAGGAGCAGGGACATCTCCAACCAGATCAGGTTGCTCACAGCCCCGTCCAACCTGGCTTTGAATGTTTACAGGGATGGGGCATCTACCACTTCTCTGGGCAACCTGTGCCAGTGTTCTCATCACCCTTAGTGTAAATTTTTTTTTTCCTTATGTGTAGTTTAAATCTACCCTCTTTTAGTTGCAAATCATTATCCCTTGTCCTATCGCAACAGACCCTGTTAAAAAATCTTGCAGCTGGGATCAAAAAATTGCATCCATCAGGCACTTTATCCTGATTTTCTCCTGGCTGCTCACCCTTCCCTCCAAACCGCGCAGTGAAATGCTGTGGTCGCCTCCTGCCCCGCATCCTCTGCAGGTTCCTCCTCTAATTGCAGGAGGACCTGGATGCATTCAGGTCTCAACCTCGCCTGATGCAAGGTCCCCTCTGCCCACGGGCATGGGAGTGGCCAGGGCTGCTCACTGGGCATGAGGATGGTGCAATCATAAGCTCCCACCGCTAATTACGCCGAGCAAGGGCTAGCCCACCAGTCTCAGATGTGGCATGGTGGAAAGTGAGTCCCTGTCACCAAGCCCCAGCCTCACTCTCTTGAGTCTTTGCAAAAAAACAGAAAAGACCTTTGGCATGCTCCACATCAGAACAAACCTAAAAGCTGGAACTTCTAAATATCTCATAAAAGAGAAATGCCGTTTTCCAGCCAGGTCTACTTGCTGCTTTAAGAAAACAAAACTGTTTCCACCATAAAAATATCGGCATTGCAGTGGCATTGGTTCCAGCTGAAATGTGAAGCACGCCAGCTCCTCTTCTCCTTTCACATTACTGCTTGAGTATTCTTTAGACTTGTGTTTTTTATCAACAAGGGGCTTTTGATTTGCGCATGTTATTTAAACTCTCAGCAAGGAACCAAAGTAACAATTACCCACCCCACGGTCTGGTGATTCACGGGAGACTCTGACGAACACAGTGATGCTGCGTAACCGGTATGAGCTATCGGTGAGGAACAGCCATAAAGAAAATCTGCTCCGGTCAATTATGGAAGAACAGCATCTAACAGGATGTGTCCAACTGCATCCTGGGGACTGAGACACTGGGTGATTTAATCACCCCTTGAGGGTGATTATTACTTTCACACTGAAAAAAATAATTCACGTTACTGGAAAATTCATCAGCAATCTAACATCAGTGGGTAGCACTTCTCAAATGGAAACAGCTCCTGATGTGGAGCAGAGACCTCCTCAAGTCAGGGAAGTTCTCCCTGTGGTCTTCAGGACATGACAGACCAGATCCCCCCAGTTGCAACAAAGTGAGTGTATGGGGATAGCTCTACCGTTTTACTGTATGATGCACAATAACTGCCTTACACTTCTTAAAAGCCAAGAAGATGTCTCCTTTAACACCAACACGTTTGTGATGCTGCCAACAAACTAAACACCTTTCCTGTAGCTTTCCCAGGCTGCTCCCCATAATGGTCAATTCTACCCACTTTGGTCCCTGTGATTCTCTAATCAGAGACAACTTGGTCATAAACTCTTTTCAGAGGTTTGGATATTTTTTTTTTCTACCACTCATAAATTAAGGATAAGCTTTAAATTGTCAGGGTCCTCTGCAAAGCCCCGTTCTGCCCTCCTACGGGGACAGTGAACCACATTGGATATGCAGCTTGGGCTATCTGAAAAGGCAGGAATTTAGCTTTTCCTCCAGGATTTTTTCATGAAGGATGAAATATTGCGTATGTGCCTTGGATGGGAACTGAAGGAGACCAAATCTACATCTTTTCCCCCATGAGCAAGATATAACAGCTCATTCTTGGCTGTCTGCGGCTTGGGCTGTGCCGGTAAGGTTTTCACTGCTGTTTCTTTTTTCGCAGGAACTGGAGCCTTCACCCCAGCCTCCACCATTTTCCAAAGGGCTGTCATTAATGTCAGCAGTAACCAGGACACACTGAGGCCCCAGGGCTGTTCCCTGCCCATGGACAAGCTTTGTCCACCCGACAAGGGGGTCAGCAGCAGCTCCCGCGGCACTTGTGCCCACCCTGCTGCCTCCCAGTTGCCAGGGAAATTGATATTTCCCTGGAAAACTGCAATGAATTTCTTTTATTTTTTTTCTCATTGCAGGAATGTACCACTTTCAACAAAACTTCCGCCAGGAAAAGTTTCTCAGGCTGGAATTTTTAGTCCGCGTGTGGAAAAGCCACCTGGGAGGTGCCAGCAGATTGAGGTTAGGGCAAGGCAATGGTGGGACCTCAGATGGCCTGTTTCAAAGGCAGATCTCAGACCTGAGCTTCCCACATCCTTAACATGCTGTTTAAGATATCAGGCTCTAACTCTTTGCCCAGTAAAATCAATAAACTCCTGAGAAGTTCGGGGAAAAGGATAAAGCTAGAAATGTGTTTCTTCCCAGCCAAATCTCAGGCTGTTTTACTCCCCAGGAATGTTCTCCACACGTTTCCCATGATGTCTGTGTGTCCTGAGCCAAGATTGCACCATCCGTGCAGCGGCTGCTGTCTGCCACTTGGCTCTGGAAGACGAGAAGGGCTACAGGCTTCAGCGGGGCGAGTGGAGACACAGGGTCACACCAGGTAATGGAATGAGGAAGGCCATCCCACTGTGGTTGGCAAATTCTGTCTGAAAACAGCCACTTTTCCCTAGGAAAGCCTTTCTGGGCACCACCTTGCAGGGCAGCTCAGGGATGAGGTTGGGTGGGAGCTTGCCCGTGTCCCGAACACTGGTGGGGGCAGGAAGGGAAGCAGGGGGGCAGGAGGCTGTTTGGGAGGGCAGCCACCCTCACAGCATTTTTGTGAAATGAGCCCTTTGTTTCCCTTGTTTTCCTTTACCAGCACCCAAAGTGGAAACAGTCATCTCCAGCCCCATCCAACATTTTGTTTTGAACAGAACTTTCTTTTCTTTCCTTTACAGCTTTAATGACAAAAACAACAACAAAAGAATAACATATATTTAAATCCACACCAGAGTGAGTTTTGTTTCCTCCTCCAATTTGTCAGTTCAGCAGCCAAGCCAAACACAGCTGTCCCCACGCCTGCTCCACGGGCACTGCTGGATCAATAAATAATACCACTCGACTTCCAGCTTACCTTGAGAGGTCTCTCCTTACCCTGCCAGCCATACCCAGCTCTTCTGCAGTGAGTTTGCCCAACCTCAGCGTCTCCTTTCCCTCCAGCTCTGGTGCTGCTCCACCTGCGCAGCGATGGCTGAGGGGTCTGTGTTATGAAAACGGGCATCAGGTGGCATTGCTTGGGACAGGATTCAAACCTACGTGGTGGTGGAGTTATTCCTGGCACACATCAGTGTGTGTGGGCAGAGGACTCAGCGCCGGGAGCTAACATGAGCCTTTGACATCACTGGTTAAATTTAGGGAATTAGCACAGTCCTAAAATGGTCTGGAGGAAAGCTACCGCTGGGCTGGCAGGAGAGAGACCCTGCAACCACCTCCCACCCCAAGCACAAGCCAGGGGACAGAGCCAGGAGTTTCATTGCCAGCCCCACTGCTATGCCATGTCACCCCTTCAAAAATAGTTCCCCAGCAAGGTGCACCTTGCTTTGCTCTGGCACAAAAGCAAACAGCCTCCCTGGGCTTGCTCATGATGGGGCCATGGGAACCCCTCCTGAAATCACACAGCCCCATGGAGCCACTGCTCCTGCTCCACTGGTCAGAGTGGAAGGCAGCAGGGTGATGGAGATGCCCCCTACATGGCAGTGATGTTGGACTTGGTGACCTTAAAGGTCTTTTCCAACCTAAACTATTCTATTCTGTTCTACGTGGGACATGAGGTGATACCCCAAGAGCCTCCTGCAGCCACCGTGTCCCCTCTCCAGGCGACGCTGCAGCTCTCGCCGACCAGCCCAGCCCTGAGAGGAGTATACCTCCAACGGAAAGGAAGAGGGAACAGTCACAAAAGAGGCAGCTCCCCGCTAAAGATGAAGAGGAAACTCCAGAATCCAAGAAGAGTCTTTGAATCCCAAGCCTGTCTGCTGTTTGTAGAGGTGGGCGGGAGCTGTAAGTGTGTAACTGCAATTCAGGTTGGTTTTGGCAACCTCAGCACCAACAGAAGGTAGCTTCTACAGTTTATGCTACCTTTTGTGGACACTTTATTTTTTTTTCTTGATTTCTTGTTAATTATTACAAAGCCCTCTCTATTCCTTGTGTGAAGAACATCCCAGAAAGCTATTGCAATAATACCCTTGAATTTTCACATACCTTCAGTATGGAGATCGTGTGGCCCATGTTTGACATGACCAGAAGCAGCAGCTCTCTGTGTCTGAGCTACCATCTCTCATGAGCAACTGCCTTGTTTTGCCGTGGTCATGTGGCACCTGAATAATAGAGACTGGAGCATTTAGTGTGCGAGGACAGAGCCATCTGTTTGTTTTCCTGAAGGAATAGCTCTGCAGCCACCAAACAGCCGGAGAAACGGCAGCCACAGGAAGCAACTAATTCTAAGCCAGACAGACTAAGATAAACCTTAATTCTTTCTCGGCACTTGTCCCTAGACCTTGCTAACACCAAAAGGTGGTGGAGCTGAGCAGTCTGATGGCCCTCAAGTCCTGCCTCTTGTTTCTGACACTAATGATTCCTAAGAATACAGTAATATAGTCTGCCCTACAAGTTGTAGAGCTTATTATTAGTATAATGATATTTTTTTCAGATTTCTAATCAAATTGATTGGATATGTGGAAGGGCTGCTGACAGCACTTCCAAATTTCTCTGTCTTGAGGAAAATCATCACCACAACTTCAGCCTGTGAAGGTCCTCCATGGCTCAAGGCTCAAGTTCAGGGCATTCCCCACACAGCCAAGCCCAGGTGGGCCCTTATCACCACTGCACAGGCAAATAATATGCTCACCACATCAGAGGACGATGTGTTTCTCAAAAAAAAACACTGGAACAGTTCTCATAGCAAAATTCAAATACTTTTCACAGAAAAGGCCATGTTTCTCTCTTGCAGTACAAACACTTGACATTTTCAAGGATCAGATACCACTACTTTCATTTTGTTTCCAGCATTGCTACTTGTGCACCTAGACATTAATTTACCTATTTCACAACCAGCTTTCACTTTGCATCATCACCCAGGTTTCCACAGTCTGTGACTGCTGAGGACGTTTGCTGCAATTTGACTTTCCAGCTAACGAGCAAGGCACAGTGTTGCTCTCAGATCATTCTTCTGCCCTCTTTTGTTTCTGCTTTGATTAACGTGTTCTCTTTGATGCCGCTCACACTCAGGAACATGCTGTAAGTGCCTTCATCTTCCCACCTCCCGCTGCAGTCACTGAAGGTCATCAATCATTTCCGCCGGCCCAATTACCTCCGAAGAAGAGGATCTGATTCTACCTCACAGCTTTCATGTTGAAGTGCTTGAACATAATGAGCTCGATGGTGATTAGTGCAGATCCAAGCACTTGTTGTGAAGAACCATGGAGGTTATTTACATCAAAAGTACTCATTACATTACACTAGAACCATAAGATGGCTGGAGCAGAGCTCCTGAGTCATCACACTCCGTTGCTGTCTGCTACAAGGAATCACATCATGAGATTGCGCTAAACCAACCAAGGTGTATCACACAGTCAGCTTCATCCTCTATATCTTTTTTTTCCTATTAGAAGGATGTTCTAAAAACTAATTTTCTGATGGTTAAAGATGTTCTTCTCATTTCTAGTCTAAACACATTCATGAGTAGTTTATGTCCATTTGTTCTTAGGCCTATGTTCTCTTTTCGTTTCAGTAGTTCAGTCCCATCCCCTTTTCTAACCCAGGAATCTGTTTTTAAAAGAGCAGTCGTAACCCCTGTATACAGCACTGAGTTGTATTATACATTTTGGCTGGTGTATGCTGGCCCCCTAAGGCTGTGACATGCAAACATTCATCTGCTTAATTTTATTCTAACGTGTAGGCCTACTAAAATTAAAGGGATTACTCAGAAATGAATGAAGCATAACTTTGCAGGAAAATTGCCTGTGTAATTAACTGCATCTATGTGTAGTCTGCATCTAAAAAGTCTGTGCTGTTTTTCAAAAGAATTATAGTATGTATTTTCTGTCAATAGAAACAAATATCCTTTTATTTGTCTTCTTCCATTATGAAATTGCAGAGCTCTGTGACAAACTAATACAATTACTTAGCTTTAAGACGTTACAAGCATATCTAAAGTTGTAGGGCTGTCTCAACAATCTTGTGCTGAGCAGTACAAAAGCAAACCCAAACCCTTCATTCAGCAAAATCCTTCATCCAGCAAGATGTTGAAGAGGATAAAGGATTTGCCGCCTTAACGACGACAGTTCCTTATTGCTGTGTGTGCAGCGCTCTATCACTTTTCATTGCTATAGATGGATTTCGCACGCCATTTAATAATAAAAAGCTAAGAAAACGTTGGCCAAGTTAACACCACATTGTCCAGCAACTTAGAACATGCACTATTTTTAACTACACACGGGTTAGTGTGTAGCTAACAAAAATGCATTTATTGAGCGACAGGGCAACCAACACCTCCCACCAGCTTCACCTACACAGTACTTGGGCACAAAACTCAATTGTTATGCCACATGCCAATGTACTTTAGATACAGAAATACCTATTTCAGAGAAAACCACTTTGCTTTTTTTTTACCAACATAAATTCTTTACTCTGAGTGCACAAGCATAGGCTCAGCCTGGAGTAACCGGCAATACAAATTACACACGGCGCAGTAGGGCGGCTTCTTCTCCCATCGACCACCTCAGTGCTTTTGGTGGAGAAAATCAGTCTGTCTTCTGCAACCATCCTCAGCTCTTTGCTCTTTTAACCTGAATGCTGGGGCACAAAGTGAGCTTCAGCAGCTTCTTCCATGTCGGTCTAGGGCTCGACAGCCAGCTCCCAGGCAGACATCTCAGCGCAGCTGTCAGCGCCCTGAAGCTGCATCTAACACTCTGTGAAATAACCTGACCTAACAGTGTTTGAAGTCCCATCCTCAGAGGCTGCTCTGTGAGTCACACTCATCATTTCATCCAAGATCAGAGAACTTGTGGGTTTTTACTTGTGCAGCACATGTGTAAGTCAGCTTTGGGTTCCAGTGCACTTCCATCCAGTGCTTCCAGCAGTGCACCTGCACCTACCAAATCACTTCCAGGTTCTCCACTTGATAGCAAACTCCTGTATTTCTAGCTCATAAAATATTTTATATATTGTATACCCAAAAGGTCTTTTTTTGCTTGTTTTTCAGCAGTTTTTTGTTAAGAGTGACTTGCCTTAACAGAAGGCAATGAGCAATGAGACAATGAGTTTTAAAATAGAGGGAGGTAGATTCAGATTAGATACTAGGAAAAAATTCTTTACACTGAGGGTGATGAGAACACTGGCACAGGTTGCTCAGGGAGGTGGTTGATGCCCCATCCCTGGAAACATTCAAGGCCAGGTTGGACGGGGCTCTGAGCAACTTGATCTGGTTGGAGATGTCCCTGCTCCTTGCAGGGGGGTTGGACTAGATGGCCTTTGAACGTCCCTTCCAACCTAAACCATTCTATGATTCTACGATTCTATGATTTCCAGAAGATGATTTAGCTAACTGGCCTACTAGTTCTCCTAAAATGGATGACTCACCCTCCAGAGGTGCCCATACTTTTCCACTGATGACAAAAAAACCAACCCTAAAGCAACTACTTCAGACTTGGATATCTGATTTCTGAATGTCCTAAAGAGGGGCGATGATTCCCATGCAAAATGGACCTACAGCTGCAAACTACTTTCAAAGCTTTCTAACCTGGAAGGGGCACATGGAGGGGATTAACTTCACCTGATTTAAGCTGTAAAATTTATCCCACATGAACGGAGGTGCCTACTTTCAGGAGGAGATGAATCACACTGAATTCCTGACTTGGGATGTGCTGGATCGCCCTCAAAAGCTGCATCTCTCTCACTGCACTAACATCAGCACCAGATGACCACTTGAGATGAGCCATAGCTGGTAGGAGAAGGCCACTGCCCACAGTCCCTGTGCTCCAGGAGTTAGAGGGCTGGAACTGGGGCACCTACAGGCAACTTTGGTTTAAATTACTTGTGTTTAAAAGTTGGGAGCTTCTAAATTCTTTCAATTTCTTAAACTTTATGTAGATTTCCATCCCGTGCCCACTGACATATTTGCAAAGCGTGTGTGACGCTCCAGTGCCTGCTAGGTAAAGCGTGCTGATGGGCTGAGAGGGTTTTCCCAGGAAGAGATGGCATCCTGCAAACTTCATTTTCCCCAGGTGTTTTGGATGCTCTGTGTTTTCCCTTTGGGTATTCCCTCAGTCTGTTTTTGCTGTTGGTGTGTTCAGGCAGACCGATGTGTCGGTAAGCAAGGCAGAGGGACGCTCCATGCGGTAGCTGCATCTGCAGAAGGCTGGATCCAGAGAGAAAGGCTTCCCTACAGCCTGGTGTGACAGAAAAATGGTGTTCCTTTGCCTGCCATTAAACCAAAATATCACACTTCAGCTGAGTCATCCACAAAGTTCTAAAGAAGCGAGTAAGAGACTATGGCTATTCTCCAGACTGCAATTAGCAGAAGGTGCTATTTATTTTAATAAACCTGAAGTCATCTGCTGCTGATGGATGGGGTGGAAGACAGATGTCCTTCTTCAGCATAGCTGTTTCTCTGTCTCTTACAGACACATATGTTCTCTTCTCCATTCTCCAATTCCTTTCCTTGCACGACTGCACATCACTTTACACGACTGTAAATCACTTCACGGTGATTTTTATTTCAGTTCAGAGACACATCACAGTTTCTCAGCTTCAGAGTTGGCTTTTTCTTTACAGCTCCATGTCTGCAGGGACTGTACCGGTTTTTCCTGCCACTTTACTATGGAGCTTCATTAAGGGCAGCTTCAAATGCAGGAACTGCAGCTTTGTAGCTCAGCTGCAAAGAGAAGACCTCCTTCAGAGAGACGGCGCGGGCAAGCACCCTGCCCAGAGGAGCACAGCCTCCTGCATCTGCTGGCCGGGCCCTGCGTGCCGACGTCCTCAGCCCTCTTGAACCAAAACAGGTCAGGTACTGGCAAAGTGCTGCTACTGTTTGGCCCGTTAAAATCTGAATAAACCGAAAATTGGTGTGGACCCTCAAACCACGTTACAGCCGCTCCTGTCAGAGGTATGCACAGCCAGAGTTGTGCCAGTTTAATGAAACCAGTGCGATGTTGCACTTTTAAGTAGATATATCTTTCAGTTTACATCTTAACTTTTGCCATGACATAGCTGGGTCCGTACTCAGTATAACAAAGTCAACAAACCACTCTTGTAAAATTTTGGGTAAGTATCAGGGATGTCATTGTCTTCTGGCTTACTCCAGTAGATATTACTCCATTAACTTCAGTCACATTTCGTCTAAACCTGATGGGGGAGAGAGAAGGACTTGCACATGCTTTGTTTCTTGTCTGATTGAAGTTACGATTGCTAAAGCAAAATTGGTTTGTGTTTTGATTTCCCAGAACTCATAAAAACAAAGCGGACAACTGAGATCGGTGTGATGAGTTAGACAGGCAAATCTTTTGAGAATGGTGCTGAACATGAAGAATAATTTTGTATTATTATGATATTCATTGTTCTCTGGAGAGTCTGAGATGGAAACCTGAAGAAATCAGCCTGAATTCCTTTACCTTGCTGCTCTGTAGAGAGAGAAAAAATTTCTACTGACCAGAAATGGGTATGAAGAGAATATTTTTTTATTAAGTGTCTGTACACTTGCTGCTTCTGGAAGGAGAAAACATTTTACCTTAAGCACTCATACGTGCAAAAAACCATGAGCAGAAAGCCAACACAGCATGTTCTAACACAGAATGAAATATGACCTTTTAAGGAACCTTAAGCTTCTGAAGAGTAAATGTTAAATCTATATATAATTCAAAGTATATTGGCTAAATTAGATGCTGGTTTCTAACCTCTCCTGAATAAAATAATCCTCACATTCAGTTTTTTGGCTTTATTTATTCTCTGTGGTTAAAAAAAAAAGGCTTTTGAAACTTTACTGCTATTAACCAATGTACCGCATGGGGAAACGTGCTGTTGGAAGCAGAGTGGCTGCCGTGCTCGTGCACGCACGCAGCTCCAACAGCCCACGTGCTGCAGGGCTCGATCCAGGCGGGAGTGAGGGTCCCTGGAAGTCAGATGCTGCTGGACCCAGCTCTTGCCATGGAACTGCCAGGGCAGAGCCCGGAGCCACACACAGGCCTTCAGGCCATGGACAAAATGCAAGCTGAGATATTGCAAGGTGACATCCATCTCCTGGTGCTCACCACCTCTGTAAGTTAGCCATTTGCTGTAAAAGTAGGTTCTTTCAATAAAAATGTATAGAATACTGATGCTTGAAGATCCCATAGCTTTCCTTGATCCACAAATTATTATGCTGCAATGTTATCAAGGAATGAAAGCATTGAGCCAAACCCAGTTTTATCTTATTAAAACTCCCACTCACTCTTATTCTGAAATGAATTTAGTTATTTTGAACAAAATTCTTTTGAAAATAATTTGAAAAGAAAGTACACAGGTGCAAGTACTGCCTTTGCATGAAGTATAGGTGTTTAGTAGCCCATTGCATTGATTTAAAGAACTTCTGATCCAATTGGGTATGGCAAGATACTAAGAACTGAATTGAGTTTGGATATTGAGAGATCTCTTACTGATATTTTTGTAAAGACAGATATTCCTCAGCCTTGACAGTTCTCCCCACTCTCAAATAAATACACTCGTGCCATCCTTTTGCCTTCACTCCTTCTTGAAAATAATTTCCAGAAAGTTTCCTTACTGTTCAAGAGCACATCAGCTGTTCAAGCAACAGTACTTAAACTCACAGCGACATATGGCTCAGTTCTCCTATAACTGCCTTTGGGGTAAGAGCTGAGGAAAGAGTTTGGCCCAGCATGTGGATAAAACACAGGGACATTGTCAACCACAGGACACGGCTACTGCAAAAACAGTGGGGCTGGACAAACACTGGATGCCAGCATTAGCCAAACCATCTATAAATGAAATGACCAATTTGTTAGATGCCTAATATTCAAAACATAAACAGGAAATCCACAAAATCTTGCCATTTGAAATGTGTGACCTGATCTTTTGATCTCCTTGGACTCATCACCTGAAAAGCAAGGCTTACAGTGTATAAAATTCAAACTACAGTAGGAGGGTTACTTAGAGCCGTATTCGCACGGCCAAGCGCTGTGCTCTCCGCATGGAAACAGTTTGGACAGAAACTCACTGGTGTCCAGCGAGGCTGGACTGCAAATGTATAAACTCCCTGTAAAAAAAGTCTTAGTCCTAGTTCATCATAACAAATTATGTCTTTTGGGAGCCAAATCTGCGCTGCAGCCGCTGCCTGAGCACAGTCCTCCTTCAAATAACCGTGACGGGGAGACAGCAAGAATATAATGGCTCTCTTGAGTTGTACAAGCCGAGCCCAGAGCAAGGCCTGGAGCATTTCCTCCATTTCCAGCCCACGTGTCAGTGTGTTTTAATGTATTCATCTGTTCCTGCACTGGGCTGTATCGACACGAGGGTTCATTTTCCAAACCATCTGTACCAATGCCTGCTTCCTTAGCAGGATTAGCTCGGTATCAAGATTAACAGCGGAATGAGCTCAGAAAAAAGTTAAGCGTAGTATATTTTTAGTAATTCAATGTTCATATTATGCACCAAAAATACTCTTAGGATGCAATGAAAATTTATTTCTTAAATAATCACTTGAAATCTCTTATAAACAGACAGTAAAAAAATCTATAAATGGAGAAGTGTCCTTGAAAAGGAACACAGAAGTTAAATGTGTGTGCCTGCAGAGGAAGACATGGTTTATTTATACCCCACATCTTAGGGCATTAGTGAGGGGTTTGTTCCTGGACACCAGAATGTGAATTTAAATGTAATTCCTGTGCTACACCAGGCACACAAAGTCCTCAGCTGTCCTAGTTCAGAGAACAGATTATTACTCATTTGAAATATAAATCCAAATATTTTCCCCTCTCTAATGCAAGAGAGAGTTGGAGCAAGACTATATTGGCAGCCTTGAGATTCCAGCAAGATTTCCGAAACTCATTTTTACGGTATGAAGTTATTCCCTTCAGTAGGCAGAGAAGCCGGCTGGGCAGCTCCAGGCTTGGCTCCCTGTGGCTGCTCCATCCCCCTCACTCGTGGGGATGGGGTGCTCACAGGCCAATCAGCCCCTGTGAAAGAAGCAGCTGAAGGAAGTAGATGGTCACTTTTTATCTGCATCACAGCCTTTTTTTTTTTTTTTTCCTGAGAGACAAGCCCCAGGGAAATACCATTCCCGTACAGTGCTGTCACAGGATTGCCCTCCCCATTGCTGGTGGGCATGGGCTGCCCAAGGTGATGTTCTCCACGTTCAGCCAGAGGTTTGATTTCACTATGAAAACTGTATTTTTGGGGACATGATATATATACTTGGTGGAAGGAAAGTAATTTTTTTAACCATTTTTGGACTAAACCTGTGTAAGGCTCCTTAAAAATCAGCCAGGAGAAGGTACTCTTCTTTCCACCAACACAACAATTTCATGTTCCTGAAGGCTGCTGCTCTTTTTCCTGAGCCGTTCCTCATCCTGCTCAGGCCACCCCAGGAGTGACCTGCACTGCCTGCTTCTGCCTGCACCAGGGCCCTGCCTTCCTCATCTGTCTGCCCCGTCTAGCCGAAAAGCAGGGCTGGCAGCAAAGCTCCATCCTGTTGTGGTTCCTGCTGTGATGCTTGCTGTGATGTCCTGGTGAGAGGATGTGGAGTGATGTCTGGTGAGATGTCTGCTCTCATACCTGCTGAGGTGCACTGGTGGGATGTCTGTGGCGATGCACACTGAGACGCTGTGGTGGGATGCCTGCTGTGATGCCTCCTACATTTAGTCATCTTTCAAGACAAGTGAGACCAACTATTTAAGTCTTTGTAATTTTTTGTTTATCAGAATGCATGTGTGTGTGTGCTGTGTGCAGATATGCAAATATATTTAAATATTTGTTTATACAGACTCTGTCTTGTTCCAGAAGGAATGGCCCCAGATGGTCCAGGCTCCAAAGCCACGCTTCCAGCCAGCCCTCACCAAGGCTTTCACCTTGAAATGCTAGCAGAGAAAGAGCAGACATGAGCTGTTAGACCCTCTCCTGCAACTGCCAGTGAGGCTCTTCACGACCAGCAGTCCTGACACAGGCACACTAACAACAGGTTCAGGCCACAAGCACATTTATTAATTTTTCAGCAGCCACAAGCTATTCGGGAAGACTTTGCAGTGCCTGGCAATGTCCCCCACTCCCCTGAGGACCTCAGGGCAGCTCTGGCAAGGGAAAGGCTTCCCTGTGCCCAATGCCAGCCTGGGCAGAGCATCCCGTCCCATACCCTAGATGAACCCTCCTGTTTACCAGGAACCTCATGGAGAAAGCTGCATCTTGCTCAGCTCTCCCGAGGCTCCCCTGGACCCCGTGGGGGTGGGAAAGGAGCCTCTGCGCAGGCAGCACTGCTCGCACCCGCTGAACCCACGCTGACAGAGGTGGAAGAGCATTTCGTGCACTTGAGGGTTAAACCCTCTTGTTTACATTCTAGAGAAGTCTTTCTTGTCCAGGACACCTTCAATTCTATTTTGAATCTTATGAAATATCCAAATGCAGATTTCTTCCATGTATGATTTCAGAATGTATTATCTGTTGCAATGCCTATTTAATATATTTTCTTGGCCATTAAGGTTATTACTACACTTTGCTGCAGGATAATGGCTCTAAAATTGTGTTGCCACCAACACAGAACTTCTGTAAGAAACTGGGGAATCATATTTATGTGAATTACTTTAAAAGAAATTCTATAGTTGTATTTTTCTTTTCCAGGAGGGACATATATTAGGAATTACTTTTAAAATCTAAGACTACACCAGTGAAATTGGTTTATATGCAATGCCTTCTACTTTTAATGAGCTGCAGTCATCCTAAAGCAGTAAAAAAGTTAACATGGATTGCTATGCATCCTTTGCAATGTAAGTAACGATCTGTCTGCCAGTTCCATATTGGAATTTTAATATACAACTGTAATTTTAAAAATGTGTGATTTTCTGTAACATAGCTAAGGCAAGGCAAGCTTTAATAGATGGAGAAATGCTAAAAATAGTTATGCATTTCTTCATTGGGTCCAGGTATATGGCCTAGTTTTGAGTTGAATTTCTTCACAAAATGCTGAGTGATGGCAGATACCCTCTGGCCAGCCTTACTCCCCCTTAGCTTGGCCCTCTTCACTGGGCTGGATGCAGATACCAAATATTTGCTCACTGTGATGTAAATCCCTCCTTGCCATTTGGGGTGCATGCAAGGAACCAAGGGACGCGTTTGTCCCAGACCACAGCTGTGACACTTTGGGTCTTGGAACAACGGAGAAGACAAAACCACACATATCAAGGTACTTATATATATTATATTTCCTAAATACAAGGGAACTTAAGCTCAGGTTTGTCTCACCTAAGGGTGCACTTGAAGCAGCTAAGCCCTAGGATGCTCTCCTGCCCTAGGATCCCTATGCAGCCACTGCATGAGCTGAGCATCACTGAAGATGGGCTCAGTCCTTGTAAGATCTGCTTACCTTCCTGGAACTGCAGTCTTCTTCACCGTCTAATGGTGGAGCCTACAGTGACCACACATCTCACAGAGGTCTCTGAGCTATGTGTCAGGAGATGGGGAGGTGAACGTGGAATTAAGAGCAGAGACAGAGGCCCTGGATGTGTGTGACACCGTGACCCTTCACTGCGAATGCATCTAAGCAATTTGTCGGGCTTGGGGGGTGAAAGACATCCACCAATATAAAATTAGGCAGTGTCTCTCTACATCCAAATTCCTTATAGAAATAAGAGACATTAAAACATTCATGTTTTTGTATTTTTTTTTCTGGGAAAAAATATCCTCAGAGAACAGGTAAGCACTGAACCTGCTGAGGCTCCTAGAGCGTGAAAAGGAAAAGAAGAAATCTCAGGTACCTGTCCCTGTGCTGAATCCTGTGGTGACATTTACCAGCTGAGGAACCTCAACACCCATGGCCATCTCTGGCTGATTTTACTACCACGATAAAGAGCAGAACGGGTGTACAACCTATGTGAGATTATCCACTCTTACATAAGACATTATAGACATTCTCATTGTTTAAGGTGATGCCATGCCCTCAGTTTATTAGAAATCATTCCTCTGGGCTCAGCAACAATGATGGGATTGTTTGTGGACTAAAAGAAGAAAAAGTTTTCATATTTCTCCACCAGCATGGAAGGCAGTGATATGTAGCATATAGAATGGGGGGCCTGGGAAGTCTGATTCCCAGTTAGGGCTCTATTCCTGGCTCCCAAAACTTCCAGATGAGTCATTTCTCATGGCTTTATTTACTCATCTGTGCTTCTCCATACCCATTCACACCTCAGCTGGCAGCACCCTGATGACTGCTAGCTGGCAATTATTGTGCCAATAGCCAACGTTAGGTGGATGAAAATGTAAATACATTTTTTTAAATAAAAAATATATTGAAAAGATATTTTCAAGGGCTGCAGATACCAGTGTTAGCTTCAGGAATTATGCTTAGTGTACTGTTGGTCCTCACCAGGTGCTCTTAAAATCAAACCATTACCTTACTAGTGCCCATCCTTCTCATGAAAATGCTAGGCAGGCAATTAGTTAATATTTAAATGCATTTAAATCTCATGATGAAAATTGCTCTACAAAGTGGAGTACACTGTGAGTGCTGGTTAAACATGCAGAGGACAAGGTGTGTACATTTTCTACTGTGAACTCACATTAAGTTTTCATTATTTGAAATAATAGGTTAAGCCTGTGACTGTCAATTAGTTGCAACATGTTCATATGCGGCTTTCATCGAAAGTGCTTCACATTTTGTGAATTACAGACATGCATAATGAAATGCTGCATTTCAGTGAGTCACTGTATGTATCTGACGGTTATAGAAAGTGAAGCACGGGCGACCAGGTCATGGGAACTAAGTGTAATTTAAGCTGCTTTTTGATGATGGAAGTATTTATTCTCTTACAGCAAAACCCAGTATTTTGCTGAAACTCTGCCCAAGTGACTAAACACAGCAGCAGAGACAAAGCTCTGGTTTTGTGCCAGGCTGCCGAGCTCAGCTTTACGTGCCTTCCCTGGGTCGCATTGGTCCAGGGGACAAGTCCAGCACTGGGTGCTCAGGTTCACCCATTCCATCACCTCAGCTTGCATCAGGCTGGGCAAGGGACTCACTGGAACATGTTCTCCTTTAAGGCAGATCATATCTGACAAATAAATATTTGATTTAAAGATGGCTCATAGTAGAGGACTGATCAGGACCTGCTGCAATTTTTTTTTAAATCACATATCTTATTAAAATGATTTCTTAATGATTAACAGTGATTTCTCTCCTGAATCCATGTAGCTTTGACTTTAGCTACTGGATTTTGCTGTGACTTTATCTGATACACTGGAAAGTCCAGAATTGCATTTGTTCCTCAAATACACAGCTACAGGGATCAAAGTTGACTCTCAGTCTTCAGTCTTTCAGGCAGGAGAGAAGCCCCGCGCTGTATGATCAGATGAGTCACCCCTTTCTGCTCTTCAGCAAGAATATGGCCATGACTAGAGGTAATTTGGGCCCTTGAGCACCCGCAGGCTGTCCTCCCTCCTCTTTTACCCATGCCCTGAAGTTTGGATCAGCTGCCAGTGTTACCAGCAAGGATTTTGCAGTCTTCCAGTTCAGTGACGACCTGATTTGTCTGAGGCGCTCCAAGTAGAAATTAAACCTCAGACTGCCCTATTAGGGAAGGCAGGCACGGCGATAATAGTGGCAGTGTTAGCAAAGCCTTACCTCATGATGCTGGAATTAGGGTGGGCCACCAACCTCATTACCCAGCCTTCTGTGTTGACGGGGTCTTTACCGGCATCCCTCACCAGGAGTGATGTGAACTGTGAAATACCATATTTAAATTTAGAGTGATTTAGTGATAAACTGGTTTTGATGAACTGCTAATGCGTTATTACATTTTATACACTGCAATTTTTATAATGCCTGTTGCCATTTCCCGCACCTTGCACAATCCCTGTGTGCTGTTAGGGGCTTGAAGAAAATAATTGGCTTCATGGCTACGACCGAGGTGGGAATCTGGCCCCTACTGGAGTCGGCCCCCGACATCTCCATGCACAAAAGTCAAGCCGAATGGACAGATTTCAATAATGAGGCTTCACAGTAACGAGTCACGTCAAATCAAATGGTGTGACCCAATTATACCAGTATTTGAACTTCTACAGTGCTGACAATTTTTTTTTGTGTTGAAGATGGGGAGAAAAACAGTAAAGAAATATTTAATGTTGATATACATAGGGGAAAACTTTTCCTATTATTAATACACTGACAAAATGTACAACACATTGTCTAAATAACTAAGCACTCACTTATTTCTGAAGACAAAGAAACATTTTTATGTGTGGCTGATCCGCCCTTAAAAGACCAATAGATAGAATTAATTTCTAATCTATTGATGAATGCGAAAAGTTAATTAGTTTTCTACTATTCTCTCATGTCAGCTACTTCAACCCACCCGCAGCCCCTTCTGGCTTCAAGCTCTGCAGTGCCAAAGCACCAGCAGGACACATGGTGACCTCAGGGGACAGGCACCTCGCACCGGTTACGGTATTGCATCACTTGACAGATCACCACATCTCTGAGATCTGCGTGAAGAAAATGCTAAAATATTTCCAGCATCCAGCTTGCAGAGGAAGAGGTTGTCTTGGACTTGGACCTCCTACTTGCCCAGGAGGACAGTGTCCCTGGCCAGGTACTCCCGGGAGTGACACTCCCCGCTGGCCCCTGGCACATGTCCCTTCCTAGGACACACTCTCCCTCATGTTGGTAGTCTCAGATGCCTTCAGTGTTATCATTCAACTAATATTATAACTAGATCCACATATAAACTCCACAGCACCCACGTCCCTCCCCAGGAGGCACAGTGCTGCTCTTCCACACATCTCCTTGTGCTTAAGGGCTTTTGACTTTTTTAAACATCTATGCAGTTTTTTCCATGAAATGGGAAGAATTTAGGAAATCTAACTAACTTGGTTGTCCTGCAAACTTCTTTTTCATACAAGATGACAGCTAGAAAATCAGAGTCTTATAAGAGGGCTGAAGATATCTGCTTAAATGGATGGTGCTGAATAAACCTGTGACTCAGCTCCAGGCTAAATCCTACCAGGATCAAATGAGTCAAAGGTGAGACCCTCATGAAGGCAACATTACCAGACTGGGGAGCAAACACAGCACACTTAATTTAGCCCGGTTCTGGGGTGGAGGGGGTAGGAAAACAAGTTAGAAAATGTGTAGCAGGACGTGGTGTTCCCCAAGCTGCCACCCCTGCGCCTACTGCACTTCCACCCCGCTCCCTCCACA
Organism: Tetrax tetrax; assembly: GCA_009806455.1. Lineage (NCBI taxonomy): Eukaryota > Metazoa > Chordata > Aves > Otidiformes > Otididae > Tetrax > Tetrax tetrax. The sequence continues at coordinate 227,457 of WHYT01017612.1, forward strand.
GCCTCTTCACATGTACCTTAAAAAATAAAGAAACTATTGCATCTTGCACAAATATGCCTCATATAGCTTTCAACCAGCTCGTTCCAAATACCAGTCACCATTTAAGTACGGGAGAGGAGCCTCCAGCGCAGGTTGCAGGGCAGAATGCAGCCCCCCTCCCTTGTAGATGTGCCACTACCAGTGTCCAAAATAACTGCCTCAAGGCTTCCAGTCTCTGAGCTGTCAACACTCGTGTCCTTCTTCTTCTCTCCTCCCCAAGGGCCAGAAGTCAGGCTGCATTTGCTTCAAACCCAGTGCAAACGGGTGCCTGAGTTGATAAAAGGCAGCAACCCCAGCTGTGCATCCAAATTCACAGGCTGCTGCCTTGCCCGTAGGAATGCCACCCGGCGCTCAGGCGCTTGTCACCTGAGCAAAAACATGTGCAGTGAACACACTCAGCTGTACACTGATTGCAAATATCAATTTGCTTCTCATTTTCCAAGATGAGGACCAGTCACCAGCGTGATACCATACCTATTAAATATAATACTAAAAAAATCTGCCAGTTTTCTTTTTTTAAAAACCCTTGTTTTGGGGGGTAACTGGTTCTTAAAAGGAAAAAATTGCTTCCAGAATGACTGTATAAAGGATGCTGCAGTAATACCTGCATGCTGTAGCGTGCCAAACAGCATCTTCTTGAAGTGGCAGCAGTCACTTTGATCACTGACCCTGGAAACTGAGGCTCTGCAGACATACACACCTTGTTCAAACATGGACATGATCAAGCCGGTCCAGAGGAGGCCACAAAGATGATCAGAGGGCTGGAGCATCTCTCCTGTGAGGACAGGCTGAGAGAGTTGGGGTTGTTCAGCCTGGGGAAGTGAAGGCTTCAGGCAGATTTTATAGTGGTCTTCCAGTACCTAAAGGGGGCCTACAGGAAAGACGGGGAGAAACTGTTTAGCAGGGTCTGTTGTGAGAGGACAAAGAGTAATGGTTTTAAAATAGAGAGAGGTATATTCAGACCTGATATAAGGAAGAAATTTTTTACACTGAGGATGGTAGAACATTGGCACAGGTTGCCCAGAGAGGTGGTGGATGCCCCATCCCTGAAAACATTCAAGGCCAGGTTGGACGGGGCTCTGAACAACCTGATCTGGTTGGAGATGTCCCTGCTCCTTGCAGGGGGGTTGGACTGGATGGGCTTTGAAGGTCCCTTCCAATCCAATCCATTCCATGATTCTATGATAACCCTGACTCTGTGTCTGGAATGAGGAGCAAGGAGTTGAGGGATACACAGGTTTGACAGAGATATCATGTTTGTTAAGAGCTCAGGAACAACTTTCCTATAGCCATGTAAGTAATTAATATTACATGATAGAAAGGAAGCCCCTTCTTCCAAAGGAAAGCTAGAATACATTAATAATAGCTGGAAAAAACCCGATAAAATAGCCATTTTGCATAGCAAGGTGGAGGTGAGCCCTGGAGCAGGGTTGGGAAGGATGAACAGGGAGGTCTTTGGCAGTGCAGAGGGTGCTCTGATGGCACCAACGCAGTGGCTTCCCACCTCATTCAGCTTCTCCATCTGTGGCTTGGGACCACAAGATTTCCTCAGACCCAGACTTGACAGCCTGTGGCAGCTCACCATGGTGTTTGAGGGAGTATGGCTCTGATACCTGTTACTTACAAGGAATTTACGTTCAAATCTTTCTTCCTTTCTTCTTATTAAGGCACACAGCTGACTCTTTCACATCAACAGCTTACAATGAAATTTCCCAACATGGATTAATCATTTCACATTAAAAAGTGTTGCCCTCCCTAGGTACGATGCTGATAGCTAAACACCGGCATGGAAATGTCACTTCCTGCAGCCAAGGAACTTCTGTTCATAGGAATGTATGCTGCAGATACAAACAGTATAACATTAAATAGGAATCCCCTACGGTCATTCAAATAATGTCTTTTTTTTCTCTTTATAACTGAGACAAGGACATAGCTGACCTTTCTCCAGTAGCAGGCTTTTCTCCCCAGGGTTTGAAAGCCCAGATGTGTTACCGCATGGAACATTTGTCAGGCTGTCCCAGACTGTGGAAACACATAGAAATAGAAATTTTATTATGCAGTTTATGAACTTACTCTCTGCTCTTATCAAGACTTCTTGGCTGGAAGAACTTATCCACTCAAAGAAATCTGGCACCCAAGCTGCACGGTGAGATCTCTAATATAAACAAGCCCCTGATTCTGCAGAAGCATTTTGTTTGATATAAGAGACAAGAATTTAAGTACACACTAACAAAATCCAGAAAGAAACAGCTAGCAAATAAGCAAACTTAGATTTTCAAAGAATCACTGTATTACTTGAGAGAAACCACCCAGTAGTAGCTGATTAGATGGAGTGGCATTTACCAACACGATGTGACCCCTCCAAAGACAAGACATCCTTAGGATATCGCCTGTTTTATCAGCTGGTCCCTCCTGTGTGCAGAAGAAGCGGTCAGAGGTAACCAAGAACTGCAGCACTACAACTCCATCTAGGGACCTGGTCACGTCTCGGCTCGTCAGAGAGGCACATGTGGCTGGCAGCCCTGCGCTAGATGAGAAGGGCATCACTTTTAAATAAAACAGCACTGTCCCAGCCCCAAACTCCCACTTTCCCTGTTCCACACAACTGATTTGTCGCACAGTTCTTAAAACCTCTTGTTTTTACCCGCACTACATCTCTCTGGCCTTTTTTTTTTTCAGTTTTCATCTAATTTTAACATGTATTGTACTACTGTAGTCTTCATTTTCCTGCCTGTTGCAACGAACAAGTACTGGTTATGTACAAACCTAAGTATGTGCTATACAAAATCAAATACTTTAAGAGGGATTAGACTGGTTAAACACAATTGAAACAAAAATGATTTTTAAAAGCTGCTAAACCCATGAATGCAGAACAATTTGCTACAATAAGAAAAAGTAAAATCAAACCTGACTTTGGAAAATTAACATTCAGCTTCCGTTCACATCAGGATTAGCACAGGACCACAGAGCATCTCCCTCTTCTTTCAGCTTATCCCAGACTTTACTGAGCGCAGTTGCAGCCAAAGTCCTCAGTTCATATGATGCACGGGCACCCTGGGTCTCACTATTTCTGAAAAAGGTAGAATCATGGAATGGTTTAGGTTGGAAGGGACCTTTGAAGGTCATCTAGTCCAACCCTCCTGCAGTGAGCAGGGACATCTTCAACTGAATCAGGCTGCTCAGAGCCCCATCCAACCCAACGTTGAATGTTTCCAGGAGTGGGGCATCAGAAATACATCAATTTATACAACTATTTTGCATTCATGTAGAAATTTGCATTTTTAGACATCACAGTGTGATTTGGTCATGGATGGTCGGGCAGGGGCTAGGATTTCCTACCCTACACCCACCCCCTTGCATAGCAGCTTCTTAGGAGCTGCAGGCTGAAGCCCATAGATTTTGTAGATGATATAGCTGGAAGGAACCACTCTTTAGACCTCATGAATAATATAAAGCATTAATTTTGTGCTCTGACTCCAGAGTGTTTGCTTAGACTAATGCACTTGCATCCTCTGGAGGATTTTCATCATGTAATCTACACCCTACTTCTTTTTCTGACACTCTTTACATGTTTGTAGGAACACAGTCTTTTAGCACCGGGAAGGAGATCCAAGTGCTCACAGAATTTTCTGGTTTATGTTTGGCACGGCTTATGGCAACAGGCATATTGGTTTTGGAAAACTGGTACGTATAAGAGTCCAAATGTATGTACAACTGGGGAGTACCACCTTCTGTTTTACCACAAACACAAAGCCAGACGAGCATCAACACCGCTGCTTCATGAAGTTTTAGATAAAAAATTAACTCCTGCCTGTTGGAAAGAGGTGCGATATGATATTGCTAGGTACCAGATGGGCATTTCCCCACGTTGTTATCAGCTGCAATGTTCTGAACACTTGGTTGGCAGGTTTGTAGCTGTCAGCAGGTAACCGTCCAGCAACTCTCAACAAGTAAGCTGAAGGTTGCAAAAAAAAAAAATTATTTTTTCTATATTTTAACCATCTGCATTGGAGACAAGGCTGTACTTCCTCAGAAAAAAAAAAAAAAGATCTGTCAGTTGGCAACTGTTGCCTGATGATTCCTATATTTAACTCCAATTATAGAAAATGACTCATTTCCAGGCACTGGGAGCACTGGGAGCTGTCTCCTCTGTCAGCGTGTGGCCGGTCCACACTCTCCCTGTGTTTACAGGTCCTTGTTAAGCAAAAGTTCAATTTATCATCTCCTCAGCAAAGCTCATTATACAGACAAAAATCTTCACTGAAGATTCAGATATGCTTTTATTCTTTTTTATATAATCAGATATATCTTACTAGCCAGCTATACCTTATGTCCACATTTGGACAGGATTCTGACCTGTTTTATCAGTGTAAGTTAGAGGAGACTTCACTGAAACGAAAGGAATATCTTGGTACTAATAATAAACTGGGAAACATTGTGCTGATCTCCTTTTTCATGATAAACCAGGGAAAATCTTGATCTCTATTTTGTAAAAAATGTGATTAGAAACAAATGTCTGCTGTAGGAGTAAATATTTGTCTGTTCTTAAATTTATCCACAGGTGCAAAAATGGATAAAAGTGACATTTTAACGACTGTATGCTAACTGTGCTTATCACACTGAGATCAGTGGTTTAAAAACCACTTATGATAGATATTTAAATTTCTGTCTGTACTAGGACTAATGTCCTTTGAATAAAATTAAAAATAAATTGAGATTGTTCCTAGAATACTGTATGTGATAATAACTACATATAGACAGCATACTTAGATATTTGAAACTAAGTTCATTAGTAGAGGGTGAAATACAGTGACTGAAATGGGGTGGACTTTTTTTTGCTATCTTAAAAGGTGTATTGGCACAGTGAAACTGTTGGTGTTGGGTTCATTTCCAAACATGGGGTCTAGTACTTCTTATGTCTAATATAAAGCTAAGTCTTTATAATCATAGAATTATAGAATGGTTTAGGTTGGAAGGGACCTTAAAGATCATCTAGTTTAACCCTCTGCCATGGGCAGGGACACCTTCCACTACATCAGGTTGCTCAGAGCCCCATCCAACCTGGCCTTGAACACTTCCAGGGATGGGGCACCCACAACTTCTCTGGGCAACCTGTGCCAGTGCCTCACCACTTCAGTACATTAGCCAGTATTCTCACTGTCATAGTATTTCCACTCTACCTCTGCTGTTAAACAAGAGTTTTTCACCCTAATAAAACCTTGAGACAGTGGGAAGATTTTTGAGTGCTGCTTCACTACACAGATGATCTAACACAACAGAAAATGTTGATAATATTTCATACACACAGCATTTTCATCCTCAAAATGTTTTACAAGTCCTAGTCCTAAAACATGATATGTTATTAACTATTATTGAAAGTAATCTCAAGCGTAGGATTTATCTGGTACAGAGAAAATACAACCATGATCATTAAATACGTAAAAGGCAGAAGAAATTTCTTTCCACATTCACAGGAAAAAGGTCAACTGGCTTAACTGGCAGCAGGAGAAATTCAAGACTTGTTTCAGGCGCCAAGTGCTGTTTGAGATGCCCAGGAGCCTCCAAAACTCTGCTGGGTTGATCAAATATAAGATCCACGGACGCATGCAGCTTTCTGAAGCAGTAGCTGTCGATCAGGTAGGGTCTCCCTAGAGCACTCAGTCAGGGTACAGGATGCCACCAGTGCAGGTAGCTGATCCAAGGACTTCAGTGGACCTCAGTTGCATTTAAGGACAGGAGAAGCCTACCTGGTTCCCCTTCCTGAACCAGATCTCCTGTAAAATCCTGTGTCAGACCAAGAGCCACCTGCAGATGTCTGGGGGTGCTCCAGGCAGTTTCCAAAAGTAAGGTGGGTTGTGTAGATCAGTGAAATCACTGTTAAGTTGGATAAGTGTATGTCAGAAACAACAAGGTCCCTCCAACCTTACTCTTCATACACATCTCAGCAATAAAAATAAATAAATAAATAAATAGTCATGCGTTGGCTAACGTGTCTCCGTGTGCATCAGTCCCAACATTAGAAATCTTGGTCGTGCTTATAATACATGGAACATCGTTATCTCCAGAAACCAGCATGTAAGCAAAATTCACAATTCCTGAATTTTCTTACCAACAAAACAGCTGCACTATCAGTTTTTTTCTCTATATTTCTTTCCTTCCCATTAGGGGTACTGCTGATGGGAACAAGAGTTTCTATCAAGAATCTGGAATATCCAAAATACCTTAACAAAATGCTGGAGTTTGGAGCTTTACTGCTGAGCAGTAAAGCTGATTTGAAGCAAGAAAAAAATGAGCAAAATCTTTTGAAACTCTACGGTTTCATTAAGAATATCCAATTCCTGGACAGCAAGAGCAAGAAGGGGAGACAACGAAACACAGAAATGGGCTTGTGCTAAAGAACTGCCACCAGATCTGAGGGAGGAGAATTTCTCTGCTATCTGGAGAATTTCTTCAAAACCTTCCCACATACCATTATCGAAAGATACAGAAAATTGGAAAACTCACTATGCAGATAAGTCGTCTTTTTGGTTTTTTTAATGCAAAACATGCATGCAAAATTGCATGCCTATTTATCTACCTCAGCTGGCTTAAAAGTTTCTAGCTTTTTTGTGACAGAAAAAGGGTAACTCCATCAAATGCTCAGCTTTTTCATGAAATTCCTCAAGGCTGTAAAGCGAAGCAAGTAGCAGGCACCTTGGTTCCAATTTTAAGTCTGTCATTACATGGTATTGATACATCTGCAGCATCCTCAGCCCCCCTTAATCATAGAGGCTTGTGTCCACTTTCCCTGCAATTCCACTACAGAAATCAGTTTTAAATGAAAAAAAAAAAGTTTTAAGACATTATTGATACAATTATCTTCATTCTTATTGACTTGTGTTGTCAGTATCTTCTCTGGTGAAGCACAAGAAGATACAAGATGCCTGAAGTGAGAACAAAAAACTTATTTTCCACTATGAGCATGTATTATCTTCTGGAAATTATGAAGACGATAGTGAAAATAAGTGAAGAAATAGAAAAAGTTAACTCTAAAATGACAGGTAAATATGAGAAATGGACACTGAGCTGACCTGCAGGGGTCTATGGACTATAGAAACAAGACTCAGAATCAAAAACACGGGGAGGTCCTCACCAACTGCACTGAAAGCAAATCCGAAGAGCCCTGCAAATCTCTGTCACAGGAGGCAGATGCTGCAAAATGCTTATTGTCACACTGTTAAAAGATAGCAGAGAAATGGGGTTTAATTTATGTGATACAAAAGTCAAATTCCAGCTGATACTCATTGTAACATCATTGTGCTGCACTGATTTTTCATAGACCCAAACATAACATGCTTGCTGAAACATAAGAGCATCTCTGGAGTAAAAATATTACTTTGCATTTCAGCATCATCCTACAGCAAATCCCTCAGGTAGCAGTGGATTACACCAGCCAGCACCTCTCACGAAGCGCGATGCCATAATCCCCTGAGGATTAGAAGAGGCGCAGAGGGACCACCCCATCCAAATAGCTCACACTGAAAAGTCAGCAGCAGAAATCAGCCTGATGTGCTTCCTTGCAAGATCCCATTTCACCCTACAGTGATTTTGAGAGATATCCTCCTGCAAAGATCTAAACCAAAATGTCCTTCGGGTTCCTGCTGCTGGCAGCAATGGGCCCTACGTTTTCATCCTGCACAATACTGATACGAAAAAAATCACAGTATTTCTAAAAATCACCAAATAATTTGAGCAGATTTAAAACCTCTTACAGGAGAGATGAACAAATGGATATTCACAGTGCTGAGAGGAAGGCAAGCTGGAGGAAAGGAGGGAGAGCAGCCATGAGAGAAGGAGTGCAACACTCTGCATGTCAGCAGCAGCGGAAAGTAACCTCGTTTCTTCAGACCTTCAGACCATCTCTAAAGAGCTATTTCTCATCCCCCCCCCTGCTTTCAAGATGCTGCTTTTAAGGAGCAAAGAGGTTGCTGATGGGCTAAAAGTGTGAGGTGCCTCTTGAATTTGGGAAGTGCTTGGTGTTTGCCAGGGAGAGGCAGGTGATGCACAGGGGACCACTTTGATGCTGTGTGTCTGAATAATTCTGGTACCTCATTCTTAATTCTGAGCAATGCTAGGAGACAGCCAAGACATCACGCAGCTGTGGGATTTTTTTTTTAATTGTATTTAAATCTGTATTTTAAAAATACAAAGAGTGTTTGCTCAAAAAAGTAGAAAGCCTCCTTGACTATTTGTCTTTTAGCAGGATTTCACCCAAGTTAGACTTACCAATCCCTTTGAATCCAAAAGATTGCAAACGCTTGACAGAACTGTCTCGTCAGCGAAGCCAAGGAGTTGAAGCATGCAAAGAAAATTGAGATGTCAAAACCCAGACATCTCAAAATATTCTCTTGGCAGAGGGAAACTCCTACAAATGCTCTGTGCACCCTTTCAGAGATAATGACTACCTAAAACCAGAGATGAGCGCTTTGCACAAGCGTGCTTTTGTCTTTCTAAGTGCTCATTTAAAGCTTCAGTATTATGAACCACTCACAGCAAAGCCAGCGAGGTCTCTTCCTCCCAGTGCTCAGCCACTGTCCAAATTGCATCTCAGAAAAACAGCATATTGCAATTTAAAAAAAAAAAATAAAGTTATTCTACCTGTTTCATGATCTCTGACATCTGATACCATCTTTCTGGTATTTATTTCCAAATCTTGAACCTTACAGTGAACCTTCCTCCCCCTCTCTGGCATCACAAATCTGATCTCTCCTGCAGGGTGGAGAAGAAAATGGAAATAGGGAGAAAAGCCTAAAATTATTCATTCTTAATGGGTCCAGTGGGATCAACAAAGTTTAGATGCAGCTAGTATTGCAGTCTTCTGTTTTTCCTGGTTTTGCAAAACAAACAGCAAATCTGAAGGCTCGTTATAGTTAATTGCTTTTCATTTGGCCACCAGAGTACACAGCATGAGAACACAAAATTAATCTCATCAAAGTTGTCCCAGTCAGCTTAATGACTACTATGGCATTATAATCTATTAATTCTTTTTTCAAAAGTGTAAAATATAAATTAGTTTACAAAACAGAGATAAATTATTTTACAAAACAAACCAGTGTTTTATTTTTATACACATTGAAATTAATTTTTTTACATCATTCTGTGTCTAACACTCATAAATACTAACATCTTCATTCAGAAAATTATACCTTGCACCAATCTTGTCATACGTTTTAATAAAAGCATTATTATCTCTACTATCAATGTCAGAAAAAAAAAGCAGAGAACAAGACAGAGAACAAAAGAGATGGTCCCTGCTTGAATGAGTTTAGAATGTAGCTGACCACTAATTTGTTTAAGCAGAGCAGGGCAGCTGGTTGCACGCTCATGTTTTGGCGTCAGGTTTGATGCTCCCCTGTGGTCGGTCCTGCTGGAAGCTCCTTCCTCAGGCTGCAAAGCCTCAGCAGCCACCGGTTCTGCACGTCTGCGATGATCTTACAAGATGCTGTTCATTTATCCGTGAAACCACAAATAACAGCTGGCCACATCTGTGCTGGACAGCACGTGCTCTTCTGCCAGCACCATCCCAATATCATTCTGTGTTTCACTTTGTGTTTTTTCTCCCACGTGAGCTCCTTCAGGACGCAGCCCCGTCTATCGCGCCGCAGAGGGATGCTGGTGCTGCAGATACCTCGTCTCCGCAGTGGTCCCCGACTGCGAGGGGAGCCCTGAGGGGTGGAGATGAGCCCTCCAAGCAACCTCAGCTCACTCTAGCACAGACATCTAAAACAGGTCAGAAGAAGAGAGTTTGAGAAATGCTGGTTTTTCTCCTGGGGATGGAAAGGCTCACCACAGGCAAGATGAAGGGCAGGGACAGCCCCGCTCCCCACAGAGCACCCACTGCATGCAAGAGCTCCCAGAGCATCCACCTCAGGCAACCATGACTCTGGAGATCTTTGGGTGGGTTACTTTATCACCCACATTTTTTTAATACTCTCCAGTTCATATTTTATTATATAAAATAAATTAATTTCGTGTTTAGTTTTGACATAACAGATCTGACGCCTTCAGGTTTACAAACAGTTTTTTCTAACCAAGAATAATTGTGAAACTAAATTAAGGCAGAGTAGGAGAACAAAAATGGTTACAAAAGATACCTGCATCTGAGATGGTAATTTTAGGCTCCTTTTATAGTCACCGGGCAGGAACAAGCCATGATTCATCTCATCCTAAAAATAACTGGCTAGAGGTGCATGGATAAATTATGCTAAAGGATGAGAAATATCCATTCCTCATATACATTTTTGTGCAGCATAGACAAAACACAGCATTCTTTGTACATTCAGTATAGTAATGTCTTTTCAAGAGTTACAAGAAGAGCAAGTCTCCCCCGGATTAATACAGCTATTTTCTTTATTTTTTTTTTTTTTGCAGTTAGAGGAATGTAGAATGGACCTTTTCATAATGTCAGTGCCTAGTTTTTCACAAGTAGGGTGGAACACTGGCACAGGTTGCCCAGAGAGGTGGTGGATGCCCCACCCCTGGAAACATTCAAGGCCAGGTTGGATGGGGCTCTGAGCAACCTGATCTGGTTGGAGATGTCCCTGCTTCTTGCAGGGGGGTTGGACTGGGTGGGCTTTAAAGATCCCTTCCAACCCAAACTATTCCATGATTCTGTGATTCTATGACTGCAATATAAGACAGTGAGTTACGACTGTAATTTTTATATATTAACACCATCCTAACTCATATTGTTCTTGCTTTATCTGTCTGGATCTGGTTTCTGCTGTACAAGGGAGAAGCAGGGAAGTAGGGTTGGCTCTGCTGCCATCTTCTGCTAATACGTGTGAGCATTCATTCCATCCTCCCATCTGGACTCTCACACTCTAGCTATAGATATGGGACGCTAAAGAAACAATGCAGAAGAAGAACATCAAAGCCCAGCTTTACTTTGCTCTTCACTGAAAGCTCTAATGCCCCAAAGCCAAGAGAGTGTAAAAGCAGTGACATGAAAGAGGCAACAAAGCAGATGTTCAATACACATTGCTTCGGCTAAAGCAGCAAGCTCAAAGAGAGGAAATCAATAAAGAGAGGGAAGAGGCTAAAACCACTTCCCTTGCCTGTCCTCAGCTACCTACAGACATTAATTACTATTTACAGGATGCCAAGCTGTGGCACTCTCCCTTCTGCACTTGCAAAAGCCTGCTGAACCTCATGCTCTTACCTAATCCCATCCATTCCTTGTAACCAAAACATCATGGGTTTCATTATGAGCAGCAATTTTGGACTCCACTACCTGCAGCCTGGTGGCTCTCCCTCCCCAGGGTCCTATCTGTACACCTGTAGGCACAGAGGACACCAGGCTGGACCATGGGGATGCGTAGCATCACCATGCTGCACAAAGCCCCAGACCACACGCTGCACACCAAAGGTGCGCCAGTTTGGGGGCTGAGTTTGAGCTGTTCTCTACTGAATCCAAAATGTCTGAAACCTGAGATCTCTGGGTTGTCTTGGTACAGTTACAGCTCTGGCAGGTGCTAGCCGTGTGGAATTTACAATCTGAGGTTGGAAGTCAGCTGCTCACCTCCTGAAACCCAAATGACTCCAATCTAACAGCATCCACAGCCTGCCACTGTGTTCATCTCTGCTGTTGGGCTTTGAAGGATGACTGAACAAGTTGAGCTCAGTACTGAAAGGCTGCTATTAATATGACATTTTCTTTCTTATTTTAGGTTTCAGGAAGTCTGAGTGGATTCTTCTTTGACACATGCAATCATTATGTTGTTAACAGAGGTGAGGCACAGGCAGCCCCAGACAAGTTCTTCTTTCGTTTATAACTCTTAACGCACAGATAACATAAAGGGCTGCAAAATACAAGATACCAGCTATACCACTAGAGAACTGATAAGCAAGTAAAGTGCATGTTTCAATACCCACAGAGGAAATGAGCCATATTGTTTGGCTTTTAATAGGAACCATTCAGTTTTGAGAGTATGCACACTCCAGCTGTCCTCATGGTTACGACAAGTGAGAAGACAAACAATTCTGCTGCTAGTCCACAAGCAAAGTGTTTTCCAAACAACGGAAATCAATATTTCTGTGTATCCATGGACTTGTATCCTATTTAGAGTCAAACACTCATGCAGTTAACTGCATATATGGTTGTCTCCATTTAGGAGCTTAGCACTTTAATTACACAAAAAATATTGATCGCTAGATGAAGATTTGGGAAAAAAAAATCAGTTGTAAAACCTGTTGATCTCAGTCTCTCTGGGCATGTTCTAAGGAAAATAGGTTGTCAGTGAATGTAATCTGATTATTGGCTCCCTGTCCAGCCCAAGGAAGGGCAGTGGAACAAAGGATTCAGTGTTCAGGTGAGTCCTGGCCTTGTGTGAGGGCCACCTGGCAATGCCTCGGCGCGGCGAGGATGGAGATAACCTACCTCGTTTCTGGAAAGGAACCAGAAGCAAAAGTGACAATTTAGTCCCTGTACCCAACTGATGGGACTCAGCTGTCACTTGTAATATAAGTACATAAAAAAGCAGAAGTATTACGATTGTCTGGCCTGCTCCTGGAGAAAGAGGAGTGTTCGGTGTACCTAGGCATTTTTCCAATCGTGCCTTTTTCTATGCAAGCTTTTTCTCAGTTATCTGTGCTTCTCTTACACTGGGACTGGTTCACAGTAAGAGAAGGTAATACATAGCCAGGCCAGAAAACTGCTCCCAAATAAGGCCAACTATATGAAATATGGGTCTATTGAGATCTAGGGTGGTCCCCAAACTTAACTGAGGTGACCCCATGGGTCTGAACTTCACTTCTGTAATTGAATTTCACCTGGTGAAATTGAATTTCACCTGCTGTCTTTGCCCCCTGTGTTCTAGGAAACACTGACCATTTCAAGTCATGGATAAAATCCAAGACGCTGATTTTAACTCAAAATGTCCGGAACAGTCTTTGGGACCTGGTATGGGCTACCAAAGAGTCTGTGATTCTTCTTGTTCAATGTTGTCTTATTTAAAATTGGTAGTAGCTTTTGAGCTGAAAGCCCACTCTTCCTATAAAAGAGGAACATGACTAGCAGTGAGTTTCCTTAGCTAGTACATGTGTCACTCTTTGGGGTACTTTTATCTCCAAAGCTGGGCTGAGGATAAAGGAAAGTTGTTCTTTCCTTCATAGGTCAAGTTTCTTGTGTTCACTTTAGCCCATTATTTTGAGGTTTTACTCTGGATACCCACGCATCAGCGAGCAAATTAATTCTCTACTAAACTTTGAAGAGAATAGGGAACACCATCTTCCAAAATGAAGAAAATAACTTCATTTTAACCAACATACGTAGTAGTCTGGTCAAGGATGGGTGACGATGGCTGCTACTGGCACCGAGCAGTTTGCTCCAAGAGGCAATGGCTCGCTGTCCTGATCCGGCATGTCCTCTTCCCCGCGGCCCCTGAGATTGTAGGTGCTTTGCTGTGTGCAGACACAAACACGTTCTCCATTGCCAGAGTACGTCCCCAGGGCAGCAAATGAAATGTAGGGGACAACGAGTAGAGCATCAGGTCATTGAAAATCTTGGTGTGTCCCCTGAAAATCAGAACATGATGAGATATGACCAACTGACACTTTTTCTTTATATGGAGTTTATCTCAGTGGGGAAGAATAGAAACCTGTCTTCTACTCTGGGGCAATGGGCTTCTCTGGCACTGTTGAGCTTCTTTGCTTCATCAACTTGGAGGAAAATTCCCTAAAATTTTGCTAAGAACCTCTGCTATGAGAACCATATTGCCTCTGTTAAGAATTACCTTGTGGTATTGAAGAAAAGCTGCCTTCTAAAGGCAGGACAAAGTTTCTTTTATAGCCCAGAATCCCACAATATTGCATTTGTGATGTTAAGTACGACTACTTTTTTCTTCTGATTCAAAGTTTACCTAAAATACCCACATGTCCTTCATAGGGCATTCCACTGGAAAATAGCAGAGCAACTGGTTTTACTATTTTGATTCTGCAGTACCCATTTCTCAAGGCAGCCAAGGTTCCTATATTGCAGATCCATCCGAAATGCAACCCAAGAGGTCACGCTCGCTGCAAACAAAGGCACACAAAGCAGTATTATTTCCTGCAGGCCTTGTTCTGTTTGTGCTCTAACTTGTGCGATTGCAAAGATCAAAGAGATGCAAAGCACCGGGAGTACGTAAACATATTACTAACTTAACACAATCTAAACAGCGCGCGTGGAAAGAACAGTTTGACCTTGTTTCACTTTCTGCTGCTTTCAGAACAAACACCACATCAGCACAGTTACTCCAGTTAGTACTGCAGCAGTCCTACCGCCGCGTCCCCTGCGACAATTTCTGTGGCCACGTAGGCAAATACAGCACTTGCACATAGGGTGATACAAGAAAGTCTCTGGAGATACTTCCTTTGTGCTTTGGTGAGACTTGGGTGAACAAACACCTTCAACTGAACCTGGTCAAGCTTACAAGGAGCTGCTGGCACAAACGAGATGTTCCTGTCTCTGCTGTGCTGCAAAGTTCTTCACAGAGACAAAATGCAGGGGATGGGAATGGGGATGGGATGGGGATGGGATGGGGATGGGGATGGGA
>WHYT01017612.1:242650-268057 GCA_009806455.1 Tetrax tetrax
TGAGGATGAGGATGAGGATGAGGATGGCTGCATGCGCTGCGCTGCCAGAAGAGAAGAATTCCTGTGAGAGCCTCAGCTTAGCAAAGACACCCATGGCTTATGCTGGCAGAGGACATGGATCCAGGATGCTTTCACACAGTGCTCCTTTCTCTTTTTTTTTTACTGCCGTGCACTCCCGCAGTGTCTAGCATCAGCTTCTTCGTACTACCAGAGTAGATTTTTCTCTGCAGATCTCAAAGCAGAGGGGAAAAATATTGCACAGTCCCCTTAGGAAACAAGGTTAATATCAGCTCCATTTACATCACAGGGCTTCTTTGCAGCTTACTGTGATCAAAGTGAGGGGAAAATAAGAACAAGGAATGATCTGAGAAGGTCTTGTTACTCTGTTACTGTGTTCCTGGGAGGAAGAAGCCAGCTTTCCCAAACCCCCTAGCACCCCACCAGAACTAATTGCTATTGTCTCTGAGCCCCAATAAGAAGTGATTTTGAGATACATCTCTCTATTTCAAGTACAGGTTTCTGTGAAGGACACTTGTGAGTGTGCAAGCGGATCTGCAGTGTAAGGCTGAGAGAAGACCCTCCCCGCTGCCAAGGGCCAAAAAACCCTGCCTTATATAAATTGCAGAGACTAGTTTGAGAACTGTTATCATAAGGGAAGAGCAGAAAAAAATGTGTAACTGGCATAGACAGAGGATAACACCTAGATCCTGTGAGCTCCCCAGGGAGGTTGTACACCCAGGGAAGCAGCAGGCAGATCTGCCTTGCTGCACCGGGAAGGGCAGAAGACAGGGATGAAGCCATTTCCACTCTGCTGGCAGCTGGAGTAAGTCCAAGGAGCAAATGAAGTAGTTTCAAGGAGATGATGTCCCCTTCTGCACCAGCAGCCTGTGGACACCATGTGCATATACCCTCATGGCATGAAGAAAATCAATTCCTGTTATTACCAACAATGAACACATCACTTAAGTTGCCTTTTGAGGAGATAATGAAAAATGTAGAATACAGTCCTAAGAGTCAAGGTCAGGAAAGATGCCATGGCTGGTCACAGAACTTTGAAGACCTTCAGATACCTATCTCATGGTTTTTGCCAGACTTTCTGGAGGCTTAAGCAGAGAAAAATTTCTGTGACACTTTCACTAAAGGTGTAAATTCTTTTAGCTTGACGCTAATGCTGAATTTTCATCATATAAACCAAGTAACCTGAGATATATAATTGAATTTACTTTCTTTTAGGAGAATAGAGAATTACTTGTGAAATCAGATGACTGACAGTCCTGGAAATTAAACAGACTGCCTTGCTGATGTTTCTTATCCTGCTCTGGTAAAACCAGACGGGTGAGATGCCACTGAAACAAATGCCTATTTTTCCTTTGATCCAGCAGTAGCATTTCAGAAGGATCAATACAGAAGGCTTTAATGTACTGTGAACACCACGAGAAACCAAATGAATCCAGGAGGCACGATGCAGTCAGACCCCTCAGCGAGGACAAAGCCAGTTTTCCTTCGTGATGAGGTCTTGGACAGATTCGGGTTCCAGACAACCAACAGGATACTTTTTGTCCTGCTACGGACCTGTCAGTCACCCAGGCCATATTCCTTCAGCATTTACATGTGCATAGGTACGTCTAGATGGCAAGTTCAAGGGACGACTTCAGTCTTCCTAAGAACACCCTGGCGAAGGCAGTAGGGATGCATGGAGACAGCACTTGAAGCAGGTGCCAACTCAGTGCCTGACCCAGGTCACTGCCCAGCAGCCACCTCTGCCAGGCTCTGCCCCTGCCAGATCACCCCGGGTCTCCCAGGCTTCCTCTTCAGCAGAGCTGAAAGCCCTTGCCAAAAGGTGTTGGACTGCTGGCCAAGAGGGAGCTCCTGGATCCTGCCTGCACCTGCTCAGGCCCTGTCTCCCTCTTGTTCCCACCATTCGTTATTCCCCACCGTCCACTACCCATCTCACTTGCCCTCACTACAGTCCAGACTACCAGCATGTGTTTCAGCTGGCCCATCAGTACCTTCATACAGATACTTCTTCAGCTTGAAAGGGGAAACTTGGTATTCCGTAAAAGCCAGTTTCTGCACATTGGCTTCCTGAAATAAATACAGATTCCTACATATGTGCAAATCAGGTTTAATTTCAATATCAAGTGAAATGTCCAAGTCCTTCCAGGTCCCAATCTTAATGGTATAGCAGTCTGCTTTGACTGTGAGTCCTGCTGAAGTACCTTGGAGCAAACTCACATTTGTAAATTGTAGAAATGATATGCTGTTTTTTTTCAAATTAAAGCCAGTAGGCAAGCCATAGGGGATCAACATATGCATCCGTATGTCACATTAAAGCAGTAAATACATAAGCACTGGTTAGGATCTCTGGTTCCACCTGAGAAATGAGTTTGCAAGCAAAGAACCTCATAACCTCCACTTGCCAGAGATGGACCTGCCATCCAGCCTAAAAAGTGATGACCAGCAATAGGTAATCACAGGGTAGTGATGAAATTCATTATCCATTTCTCACTCGTATTCTGTCGGGCAAGCCCTGCGTTAGCAGGGGTCTTCCCTGGTCTGTCTTGAAGGTGGAAGGCTCAGATATAAACTTCTAACTGGAAGTGACAGTAGAATCACTTCCACACAAGGGAGCAAGTTCCCCATCCCAAAACTAACTTGTACTTACGTGACTTCAGATAAACCATTTGAAATTATCCTTTTCATTCTTAGGTTAAAACTTCTCTAGAAAGGGGCAGTTTCATCTCATCTGCTGAAATCTGTTCTATTTTTTTGCTCATTTGCACATATTTTTGTGGCAGCCTTAAAGCTGCTAGACTGTGCCAGGTAAGCAAAAGCAGCAGAGCATGGTACACCAGCACAGTACCAGTGCCCTCCCAGCATGATCTAAAACATTAATATCTAGTCCAAGGGAGATGGACATGACATAGAAAAGTTTATCTGTTTTTAAAAGTCCTGCTCAGATGGCCGACTTCCTAGCATGTAGTGTGGTCTAGACTGATGAGAAGCAGGAATTTCCATAAGAGTTGACAACACTCCATATATTCAAAAATCATTTTTAAATCCACGGGATATATGTGTGTTGACAGAACAATACAAGCAGCATGTGGCTGACCAATATCCCAAGCAGCCAGATTTTTTTTTTTTTGGCAGTCTGCACATGCTCTAGTAGTTAACATCAGGGAAAAAAAAGCAAACTGCTTTCTCTTAGGACAATATAACACTCTGTCTTCTTGAAGTAGCCTTTGTAAAATAAATGAGGTCATTCATGCTGCATCAAGAGGAGCATGGCCAGCAGGTCGAGGGAGGGGATTCTGTCCCTCTACTCTGCCCTGGTGAGACCCCACCTGGAGTACTGTGTCCAGTTCTGGAGCCCCCAACATCAGAAGGACATGGACCAGCTGGAGAGGGTCCAGAGGAGGGCCACGAAGATGATCAGAGGGCTGGAGCACCTCTCCTATGAGGACAGGCTGAGAGAGTTGGGGCTGTTCAGCCTGGAGAAGAGGAGGCTCCAGGGAGACCTGATAGCGGTCTTCCAGTACCTCAAGGAGGCCTACAAGAAAAATGGGGAGAGGCTGTTCAGTAGGGCCTGTTGTGATAGGACAAGGGGTAATGGGTTTAAATTAGAGGGAGGTAGATTTAGATTGGATATTAGGAAAAAAATTTTCACAATGAGAGTTGTAGATCACTAGCACAGGTTGCCCAGAGAGTTGGTGGAAGCCCCATCCCTGAAAACGTTCAAGGCCAGGTTGGATGAGGCTCTGAGCAACCTGATCTAGTCAGGGATGTCCCTGCTCTTTGCAGGGGGGTTGGACTAGGTGACCTTTGAAGGTCCCTTCCAACCCTAACTATTCTATGATTCTATGTGTAGGCAAACAGGAGATGGCCTCAACGATAGAGTCTGTCTGAGGTATCCAAGGTCCTTAAGGGTTTATCTAGAGATATCTGTGCTAATTTGTGGGTTTCGCCTGTGGGCTTAATTACGGATGTGAGGCCAAGATACGATCTGCCATTGTACTCACTGCCTGCTTGCGCAGTGCCAGCGCACCCACGAGTAACGCTGCTCAAGTATTCAGACAAGCTACAAGATGGTGGGGCACAGGGACGCCTGGGAGGAGCAGGCATCTCACAGAGGTGAACAGCATCTGCTAGAGGGAAATGCATGGCCTCGAGGGCGGGTTATAACAGCCCAGATCCTCTTGCGGTTAAGCAGGATCAAGCAGGTGAATAAGTCATGTGAAGAGGCACAAGATGAGGGAGTGCTCTGAGGCAGTGGAGGATGGAATGTGAATTTGTGGAGAAGCAGCTGTTCAGAAAAAAAAGAAGCTGAGATTTCCCTAACCCCATTTCTGCTACTGTCATGGGGAAGATTATAGTGCAAATATGGAGAGTTTCTCCAATTTGCCATTTGGGGACACTTGCCTCTTCTCTTCTTTGTGTGTGATTAGCTTTGGTCGAGGCAAGGAGACACATCATTCAGTTCTAAGACCATTGGCTATACAGAAAGGTTGGTTAAAATCACTTCATCCCTTGAGGCGATGTTCGGAAGAGGATTTTTCCCACAGTATGTCACCACTCGGTAACCAGTACAAGGAACGTGGCCTATGCCTCTGTGTCTCAGGCATCTACAAAAGGAAAGAGATTCATCTTTCTTCTGAAACACCGGAGATGAACCTTAACTTGTTCAGTGCCCTGATGGTCCTACTGCTGGCACTCAATCTAGAGGCTGAGTGGATGATATATCTTGCTTGTATTCTCAGGGTAAAATTACTCCCAGATGTGAGGTCAAACAGGAATCCCCCCCCAGCCCCTGCCCTGGACAGGTCACCCAAGCTTCTGCAAGCTTTTCATCTAACACATTGCTTTTACTGCCTTGATGATGTCCTTGCTTTCTCCTGCTCTCTTTCGGTTGCCACACATGAGAAAAAGCTTATAGGGCTTTTCCAACTTGTTTCTGCAGGTGTCAGGCATGGGAACATCCTGAGGCTATGGAAAAGTCTGTGCCTGCGACCAAAAGGATCCCTTTGCATGTTTTGTTGTGAAGTTCTTTGCACTCCTCAAATTCCTTAGGCGAATGGGTTCAAAGTACTTCACTAACTTAAAAAAAAAAAAAAAAATCTTTGATGACATTCATTTATTGTTTCCTGACACAGGCAGGGACATCTTCTACTAGATCAGGTCACTCAAAGCCCCATCCAACCTGGCCTTGAACACTTCCAGGGATGGGGCATCCACAACTTCTCTGGGTAACCTGTGCCAGTGCCTCAGCACACTCATAGTGAAAAACTTATTCCTTATATCTAATCTAAATTTACCTTCTTTCCATTTAAAGTCATTACCCCTTACCCTATTACTACATGCCCTTGTCAAAAGTCCCTCTCCAGGTTATTCATATAAAACAGGAATTTAACGAAGTTTGATAGTAAATGGTAAAGGTGACAGTGGTTTAACAAGATTCAATGGCAGGGTACACTGGATTATTTACTGCACAGAAGACAGGGTCAGACCAAACTGTCAGAGAGACCCTCCCATTGAGTCATGAGGTTCAGAAAGGACCCCCTTGCTCTCTAAACTCCCTCTCAGAGAGGAGTCTAGGCATGGCCGAATCCAGTCTTAGTCTCAGGCCTCACCAATGCTTTACATCCAAAGGATTACGTGTACACAATCAATCCTTTATGTCACTTAGCTAAGATTTCAAAGTTGAGCATGCTATGAGTCACTTACCAAGAACCTGTTGTGACAAGGAACCTCTCAACCTCGAGGGGTAATCTTGAGAGACATCCCTACTCAAGGGGAGATCCCAACATGCAGCCTGCTGCTGTGCAGAGGAGCTCAAAGGGCTCCTGAGCTGCTCACTATTTATGGAGTAAGATAATTGACTCATAGTCATATTTGCACATCATTGATGTTAGTTTCTGCCAAATTTGGCTTGAGTCGGACGTTAACTGTGTTTAGGGGTTGCATCGCCATCCCTTGGCTATTGCGTTGTTATCTGTCTCTCCTGAATCCACTTGGAGCTGGATGCAGCCTTCATGACCAGCTGCACCCATCACTGACGGTTATCCCTGGAGCAGGGTTACGGGAAAGTGGTCAGGTTGGAGGCAGGGGGGAAGCACACCGTCACATGAGGACGAGAATAAAGAAAACAGTCGTAACTTGTAGAATTAAGTTACCTCAGGAACTTGACAAGAACTTGGCAGAATGTTTGCTTTTACTTTCTGGACAAAGCGTAAGTTTTAATGATTAATTTTATCCATTAGCAAGGGCAGGTACAAGCTGAACGATTTCCTGGTTCCACTGAGAGCAGTGTCAAAACTCATACCGATGTTAAGTGGAGTCATAAGCACTCTACTTTCTGACAAGGAGCCATAGTTTTAGTTGGATTACTGCCTCTCATGACATTTTGGAAGGCTCATATTCCATGGGGCAGTTGTTTCACCAGAGGTGACCTCAGGCTATAAGAGGGAAGAGGGTAGGAGAGGGGATGCATTTTCTCTCCTCTCCTACAATGATCACAGAAAAACTAGCAATTCTCTGGACGTGGAAAAGGACTGAAACCAGCACAAGCCTCCCCTTGCCTTCAGCCATCTTTCTTATAAAGGTTAAAGAAGGTTGTATGTTAGGAAGCTGTCTCTCCCTCTTTCCCTTCATGAAACTGCTGCACACTCAAGCTCTCTCTTGAGCTCGCGCAGATGCTGGCTCCCATAGATGTTTCCATCTTCACTCTCCTCCAGCACTAAAGTGCATTGTCCAGAATGAGGATGGAAAAGAGACAGATGATTACAAGAGAAGAGACAGAGGAGCTGGCAGTCGCTTTGTTCTCCTTTTTTTTTTCATGCAGGGGTAGAGGAAGAAACAAGCAGATAAAGCCCAGGATGCAAGGAGCTGACTGCAGCTCTGTATGCCTGGAGTATATCTGGAAATTAAATGTGCTCCTGCAAAACTGAGGATCAGTCCCAGAGGACCTAAAGTGAAGTCTGCAAAAGATATGATCCAGTCCTTCAGACCAGCCCTATATCGACAAATAACTTGTCCACAACTACAGCAGAAACTTCTACATCAAAAATCACCTAGTTCTTAGTTCAGGGCTATAAATCCATGAACAACTTCCTTTTTTTTCCAGTTACACCAGTGAAATATATTCTTTAGTTATTTTTATTATTTTAAAGTACCTTTGTAAAATGGTAGAATACATTTAACATCTGCATTTAAGAATAAAATCTAGGTTTGACATAATGGCAAATACTATCAGAAAAATGTGCTTCTCTGTTTTGTCTTCAGCCTCTACTGCTTATTTGCACTTATCCCAGGACTACTGCAAAATCCAAACAAATCTCAGCACACATCCATATATTAACTTGCCTCTCCTCAGCTCTGTTTCTCCAAAGCAAGAAGCTTCTCCAGAGTGAGAAGCCATCAGAGCCATGGGCCTGTGCGCATTTGAGGAGCAATGCATGAAGGACAGAGAAAGGAAACTAGCATTAAGCCAAGCAAAATGTAACTTTGGGACTGGAAGGGAAATAAAACCGTTCAGAGCTCTGCTTTACTCTCAGGAGGCCAGTCCTATTCAGAAACAGATGTAAGCATGAGCACAAGCATGACTCTGAATCAACGTTCTGTTTTTAATTTGGGCTAGAGTCAGCATTTCCAAGAAAATTATCTTCTCTCATAGTTGTCCTGGCTTTGGCAAGAGCAAGAAGTTAAAATACATATACATGCTTTCCTGCAATTGAAAGTCATTCTTAAAAAAAAAAAAAAAAAAATCTGCATAATTTTTCCATTTTAAACACAACTTTGCCTGTACTTTTGCTGTATTTCATGTAGTCCTGTTGTGCTTGCTTCAAATAAATCAATCAATCATTTTTAACACCGCACAAAATTATCTGGCGGCATTATGAACGCACCAAAATGTGTTGACAAAACGACAATCTGCACTTCATGTTTGCCATCCTCTTTGTGCCTTCTGCTCATAGACAAGATGGCCAATTTCCAGTCACACTCTTGCAATTAGGATCTTGGAGCCATAGTACGCCACAACTTGGACATCACCAGTGCTCTGTTTCTTTCCGCACTTAGCTTCCCGTCATCCAAAATACCTCAAGTGTCCTTTATTTCAGTGATAAAATTGAGGATAGAAAAGTAGAATTGTTTTCCATGATAAATACAGCAAACCTATGGGCTGATTAACTTCAAAAGATGGTTTCATAAATAAAGAGAAATGCAGTTTTCAAATTTTGCACCATTTTCTGATAGCTATTAAAAGAATATTGTTAAAATATCAAGTGTTACTGAAATAAAGTTCAACTTTAACTCTGTTTGTAAAATTTAAACCCATGCAATTACATAATTCCAAGGACCTAAAATCATTGAAGAACTTTACTGGTTTGGAGAAGTATTTACTCCTTAAGATAAAGTTTTCCAATGAAAAGGGGCTCGTAGCTTCAGGATGTTTCCTGAACACACCGAGCACCTTACTGTCCGTGGTGCCAAATCCCTGCAGCTCTCAAAGCACTCCTGAAAACCAGGCTTTCTCTGACTCCTCTCAGATACTCTTCGAGGTGAGACTCCCAGGAATAGCCACCCTTGTGCCAAGTTCAGGCTTAAGTCATTAGCTCAAGATCATAAAATAAAACATCCGCAGAATGTAGAGCAGACACAGATCCTCTGGCCTCAAGTATTTTTTTTAAACTGACCATACAGAAGAAAATACTTTAACAATTGTTAAACCCCATTGGTTACAAGCGACACCTGGGTTTTTCAAATAATGACTTTTTTTTACTGATTAGAAATAGGCTTTTACACTTGGATCCTGATTTATCTTTGGTTAAACACCACTTAAATCCATGTTAAGTCATTGTGTTCTTGTCAACAGATTTTAGATTGAGTCAGCTCTATGCTCCCTACAAAGGACTATTTACACTCTTAAAACAAATACCATTTTATATGATAGTTGGATAGAGAGCTGTGCAAGTGAATTTAATCAGGCGTAACTCACTTCTTAAGAGCCACCAAACAAGCTTGAACAAACGGTACTCAGTGTTTGGCAGAAAAATATTTCCACCGGTTTCCCCAACCCAGAGTTCAATCACGTCTGGAAAAACACCAAAAAAAAAGTTTCCCCTCTGGAGCACGAGTACACAAGAGGTCAGTGTAAGCTCGACTTACAGAAGTTAAATGTGACAGGGATACAACATCAGCCACCTGAGGGGTGGGGGGAAAGGAGGACTGTAGCACTTACCCCATCCTGGCTGGGCTGGAAGTTTCTCAATAGTGTGCACCAAGGAGTACAGAAGATGCGTAAAGAGAGAGGCAAGCGATCATCTGTGCTGCAATCCAGGTTAATAAAAGCTTTGGGAAAATTGCTTTGGGATCTTTGTTACTCAGTTGAAAACAATGACAAACAAACATGAAAAAAAAGCTGCAGCTGTAGCACTACCTGCTGAATATCAAAACAAACACATTCTCAGTTAATTTTGAAATTTAAGGCGGGGAGAGGAGGGGGAATGCAACCACATTCAAATCCTCTGTAGGTCAAGTGAAAGTTTGGTTTTTGGTTTTGTTTGAAATGACATTTTTCCAGCAGACATTCAACTTCAATAAATGCTCCTTTTCATACAGAAAATAACTCAGCACAGCCTCTCCTATGAAAATATTTTTCTCCTGGCACAACCAGGTTTCATTCCTAACCTCAGACAGTCTCACTACTCTGAGAACAATCAGCCACTTCTATTGATTAAATAAACATGAAAATAAATTAATTACCTTTAAAAAGCAGTTCTCTACAGCTTTCATAACACAGAAAGAAGAAAAAAAAATTAAAAATAGGGTCATTTTGTGCTACTTCCTTTCTTTAATTTTATTGAGTGTCAAACTAAATAATTAATACAAGTACAAAGTTACTTCACTCTATGAAGATTAAGAGACTTTACAGTACAAAATTCCCTGAGATACAATACATAACTTAAAGGATCATGTAGTTCTCTATTCCATTTATACCATTTAATAAAAAATTAATATTATTTCTTCTCCTTATAAAAACCAGAACACAATGATCTTCATTGCTCTCCCTCCACACCAATATTTTAAGGCATGGAATAAAACACTTTTTCAAAATGTATTCACAAAGACTTTTCTACTTAAAATAGAAAATAAATTTGCTTAATTTTTGCAGATGGATTATATGCATCACCTGCAATATGCTGTGGAGTCTGGTATGTGATCTACCATCCAATGTGCTCAGGCAGGTTTTTTATTCATCATTGAACCTGGGCTCTACACAGTGAATTACAAGTCCTTAGCTTATAAGGGCACACTAACTACGAGACTGTGCAGTGGATGAGCCAAAAACCAGCGCAGATTTACAGAGATGTTGTGTTACTGACTTCAGCAGCTGCAGACCAAGGCTGAGTTTCCTCCCAAATCCAAAAGGAAAAGTATGCAGTGCTCCCATAAGAACTATGAAACTAGAAAAGGCTTCTTTTTTTCTCTCAAAACAAGTGCTCTGTAATAATTATTACAAGACTGCAGTTTTCATTATACAATTCTTGAATATACTCAATGCATAACTTACAAATACAGCAAAACTGTGTCACTAATGGCTGATTTACATCTTATTCAACCATGATGCTTTAATTATTGCGTAGCTTTTTTCTGAATTGTACAAAACTCTAGTTCATCAAAAATTTCACCTGATTTTCTTACAGAAGATGAGAAAAACAAAAGTATTGATTGTAATCTTTGGAAATTCCCATGCTCCCATAGCCTGCTTTTCTGACTGTGGCATTACTGATGATCACACAGAACTGTATGCCTGGAAACCTTCAGAAAATGTTAAAAAATTCAGAAGGACTGAAAAAATGCACTGGTTTCAGCAGCCCAATAAAAAGTAGTGCAATCTTAAATATTAGTTTTCAAAGACTGCTCACTGCTTTTAAGATTAGAGGTTTATATATATTTACGTGATAAAAACTAAACAGATTAAAAGGACAAAATCAAGCGGAAACGGCTTATATTATCCTGAGGCTCAGCCATTACTGGTAATGCTATACTATCAGCAACGTCCCTTACTGCTCAAGGCAAACCTAATCCTATTCTAACCCAAATACAGCTCACCTGTTCTGATGCCCAGCTTTTAATTGCAACTGACTTTCTTCTTTCCCCATCTGTTCTGTGCCCACGATTTTATTCCAAGTGAATTCTCCGCATATTTCCATGGGTTATCCATCCCATTAATAAGGAGCTGGATGAATCCCTTAATCACTTGTGCAGGACCCTTGTGGGTTATCATTTTTTGCTACCAAACCTTACAGTTGCAAAGGGCAGGGAGGGCTCAATTTCATGAGGACGAGTAATTGCAACTGAGGTTTCTTTCCAAATTTCGCCGTGCAAGATCACAACTAACCAAAAATCAACCATAGGCTGACGAGGAATATCTTACTCCAGCAAAATGGCAGAGTCTGAAAGAGAGTAACTATCATAAATGTTCCCGGGAGGCACTGAAAGAAGGAAGTTTTATCATAGGAACCATTCTATTGATTAAAAAACTGAGCTGGAAAAAAACTCAAAATCAAAGGGAAAAAAAATATCTTTCCCTCTTCATATTGTTTCCTCACATAATCTGTATTTTACCAACAATCTATATCTTGCTCTCTACCGCAATTTTCTTTTTGAAAGGCGGTGATTCCGGACTGAGGTTTGGGGGTTTCTTTTGGTAATTATTATTTTACAAACAGCAAAGCAGTGTTCTGCTACCTGGCAGAATTTTCAAAAACGTGAGCCACAAACCAAAACAATCGTTACACAACAGGACAGTCTAGAAAAATGAGTTAGCCTTTCTGTATACGTATCCAGTATAGTAATAAAAATTCTGTAGCTCTGAGCCTTTCCCTGCTTTTTCCTATATGGCAGTAATTTTGCAGAGAAAAACACAGACTCCTGTAAACATTCCTGAATAAAGGGAGGGTGAAAATGGTCCAACTTTTCTTCTACAATCTGTCTTTTTCTGTACTTATAGCTGTTCTCCACTTTAATACAGGATAAATGTGCCTATGGTTCTGGTAGGCAGCGGAAGAAAGACTGCATCATCTGAGCTGTTTGTTCCACTCGGATCCAGTCCCCTCCACACACATTTTCCTAAATTGAATTATTATTTGGCTCAAAGCATTATTAGTTGGCTGCAGCAATTTCAAACATTGCTAAAAAGTGCTACTGTACCATTACATTCTTATGTTCAACACTTGCAGCTCAGAATTTGTCTGCAAATAGCTTTCACACGCATAATAATCAACGTTAAAAATATTTGCTATTGTCTTTGGAGTACAGAAAGCCAGCACTGATCACGTATCCCCTGTAAGCACAGGAAAGTTTCACCGTCCAGGAAGCTGTCAGAGCTGACGAAATTGGTTTCAGCTGTACGGCTGAAGAGCTTGGCATCTGTTATTTATGTCGAGCTACACACAGCTGCAAAGGTTTCAGATCTGTACAACTTCTGGAAATTTAACTTCATTCTTGAAGAATCATCTTGCCTGATGTTGCTTTCATAATTTTGCACTATAATAAAGATCTTCATTTTGTAGGCTTTTCACAGCTTGTTTATCTGTACCTGTATGATGCTCTCACAGATGACACAGCCTTCCACACTCTACCTCGGCTAATGATCTCTGCGAGACTCATCTGTCCCCATGCCTTGGCGCAGTCCGCTGCTGGCATCGGCCAGTCAGGAACATCAGCTTTCAAACCAGCTGGCCAGATTTCGTACTGTCTTGATTTGATTCCCAGCTGCCCTGACGGCCTCGCAGACCTTGCAGAAATGCTCGTCCCAGAACGAGGTGACGTGGACCTCGTATTTCTTCCTCCAGGCAAAATACCTCCGGTAGTTGGGTTTGTTTTTGTCGAGGAATTTCAGGTAGGTGGCCAGCAGCTGGGGGCTGGGGAAGTCGTCAACGTGGATGAAGGAGTCGGGGGGGATGAAGCGCTCATAGTTGGCCCGGCGGGGGCCGAGGACAACGGGGACGGCGCTGGCGGCGAACGCGTTTCTCCAGAGCTTCTCAGTGATGTAGTCAGTGTGCTGGGAGTTCTCGAAGGCCAGGTAGAACTTGTAGGCCGAGACGGTCTCCACCAAGCCGCCCTCGGCCAGCGCCAGCCCCCGTGCCCCGTACACGTCGATGGCGAGGTGCTCCTTCAGCTGGCGGTAGTAGCGCACGCGGGCGTGCTCCTCGTTCCAGTTGCTGATGACCCAGGCCACCAACCGCGTCTTGCGGGGCAGGACGAAGGGCCGGGGTGCCGGCGGGGTATAGAGGTACCCATAGGGCACGAAGACGTCCGAGTCGCGCCGGTAGGACATGGTCCAGTTGAAGAGGCCGGCCAGGCCCCGCAGGCCGGGCGAGTGCGAGGGCGACTCGAAGTTCATCCACACCCAGAGCTGCCGCGGGGGCCGGGGCGGGGGCCCGCGGGGCAGCCCCTCGGCGCCGTGCAGCGCCAGGTCGCGGTGGTGGAAGAGCACGGCCTGCGCCTGGCCGTAGCGGCTGCGGTCGGCGCTCAGGCGGCAGCCGGTGATGTTGTAGCGCCGCCGGCAGTCGGCCATGCTCCGCGGGCGGCCGAAGGGCTCCCACCACAGCAGCACGGTCACCTCGCCGCCCCCCCGGCCTCCCGCCGCCGCCGCCCGCGGGGCCGGCTCCGGTTCCGGCAGGCGGGCGTAGAGGGCGAGGGCGGCGGCGGCGCCCAGCAGCCCGGCCGCCAGCGCCCACCGCCAGCCCCGCAGCCGCCGCCGCCACCGCCGCGGGGGCCCGGCTCGCCCGGCGGGGCGGCGGCGCGGGGTCGGCTCCATCCCGCCGCTCGCCCGCTGCCGCCGCTCTGCCCTCGGCGGCCGCCGCGGGGCAGGCGCGGGGCCGAGGCCGGCCAACGCATGCTGCAGCCCGGGCTAGGGGGGCCGGGGATGCCGCCGCCTCTCAGCCCCCACCCCCTGCCCCGGCGGCGGGGAGGTGCCGGTGCCGCAGCCCCTCCCGGCCGTGCCGGCCCCGCCGCATCCCACCCCCGCTGCACCGCGGGCTCCCGGCAGCGCTGCGGGGCCTCATCCCCGCCCCTCCCCGCGGCAGGGCCGGCGGTGGCCGCCGGGGGCTCGCTGAGGGGACCCGGGCAGGTGCGGGCGATGGCGGCCCTTGCTCCCCGGCCTGCTGGGTTGCTCGTCCCCGACGGGAGGCCCCAGGGGGAATTCGTGGCTCCGCGCTCGGGAAGGGCCCCCCTGCCCCAAGGCCAGACCCAGAGGTGGTGTGGGGACAGCTCTCAGGGGGGCTTCGGGGCACCCGCACCCCATGAGCGCAGGTAGCGTGGGGCAGAGGACAGCGGGCCCTGCAAGCCAGCAAGGCCGACGCAGCCTCCCTGCCCTCACCCAGGAGAGAGCAGGACCACTCTGCTGCTTCCCATGCACCTTCTCACTTATTTCTTCCAGTCCACGCCTGAAACGGAGGTTTTAAACTCCAGCGAAAAGGTTTTCCCACAGCAGCTGAGCTATGGCTTACGTGCTGTATTCAGTGGCCTTGCAGAGAAGTACTTTGGAAGAGGCAGGGGAATTTCCTTTACAACAGTGGCAATTTAGAGAGTGAAGTTCAGAGGAGGTTTGAATAAGTCACTAAAAAAAAAAAAAAAAAAAAAGATGTGACAGCAGCCACAGTAGTTTTGAATTCCTGACACATTCAAACAGTTTCAAGCACCTCTAAAAGGATTAACAATTTGAAAAACTACAAGTAAAGAAATTAAAGAAGAGGAATTTTTTTTGTCCTTTTAAAGCTTTCTTTGAACCACATACAGTAAAATTTTAAAATCTCACAGCCATTTAAAAACTACAAAACCTGGTTACCAGAAAATTCCTCTGTTTCACAGAGTTGGTATGAAGAAGTACATCAGATAGGCTCAAAACTTTTTTTTTTCCCCAAGACATTTGCTTCA
Organism: Tetrax tetrax; assembly: GCA_009806455.1. Lineage (NCBI taxonomy): Eukaryota > Metazoa > Chordata > Aves > Otidiformes > Otididae > Tetrax > Tetrax tetrax. Next base: position 257,591 of record WHYT01017612.1, read on the forward strand.
GTGAACTAAGAGACTGGTTCACACAGTTCAGAGACTGTTTGTACAGAACTGGAGTGTCCAGCTCTGACACTACGCGTTTTCATATCCAACAGGTAAGGATCTAAGGTCCTCTAATAGAGATCTACTGAAGGCAGTAGAGTTACACCAGGCATAAATTCTCACTGACCACTTGGATTGCAGCACAGCTTTTACATACCACATAGGTCAAGGCCCTATGATTTGTCTCTGTATTAATAAAAAAAAAAAAAGTATTCAAGCCTGTTTACCCCCAAAAATAAAGAATAATTTTGTGTGAGTTTGTTGTTCTGTTAGTAACTAGTGTTAGTGTTATGTTAGTAACTTGTGTGCATCCGTAAACTTATTAATCCTACATAAAAGCACTTGCAGAATTCTGTTTTCTGTGTTGTAAGCACTCACAAAATACAAGAAACACCAACAGCTGTGCTTATGGTCAGCATCTTTCTGCCTCTGCTCCAACGTAGTCTTGGTTGGAAGGGATCTCTGGAGGCCACAACTCCACCCTCCCGCTCAGAGGAGCAGCGCTGGCCACGTGCCCACCTAGGTGCTGGCTGGACTAGCACCAAGGTGTTGAAACTATTCAAGGATAAAGCCTCCACAAGATGTCTGGCAGGCTGTCCCCAGGGCTGCCCCACCCTCTCGGTGAAGATTTTTTTTCCTAGTGTCCAGCCCTGAACCTCCCAACCTGTCATTTGTGGCTGTTGTCCCTTGTTATAGCCTAAGAGAGTCTGGCTCCAGCATCTTCATAACATCATCTTCAGGTAGATTTTAGTCACAAAATGGGAATCTGGGAAAATTATTTTACCGCAGTAGGAAACTGCAAAGAAATGTAAAAATACAATGCTAAGGGAGAGTCAAATGCTCTGAGGGCATGAGCTGCACCTAGAATCAATTCAGAACCCACCCGACACAAGGAACATACCTCTAATGAGCACAATCCCTAGTCTGCCTTCATTAAGGATTCAAAGTGGCCCAAAAGCTCTGCTGTTAGTGATTTTAGGCCTTTCTGCAAACAATGTGAGAAATTTGGAACCCATCAAAGTCAGCAGGAGAGGTCAATTGACTTTTGTGGAATTCTGATTCACTTAATCAATTTGGTCATATTAGCTGCCAATGGCAGTTCTTATATTCCTTCAGGAACTTAAATTTCAGGATTGATATATGACTTTGGAAGAGTCTTTGGAGGAGATATATGACTTTGTGCAGTCCAGTTTTCATTTCTGAAGATTCGATGCTAAGCCATGCCAACGCCAAGGCCTAGCCAATTTCATTGCTGATGCCAGGCCTGCTCCTGCAAGTGGTAAAGTGAAAAAAGATGTTGGCATTAATTCAGAGTTTATGAAATGTTTCAGGACAACTCAACATGGAAATCTTTATAAGCCAAATAGAGACAAATTTGAAAAAAAAATATTTCCTTTTGAAGATTTATAGCAAGAGTTAGCTAATTACTTTTGGTTTTTTTCAGTCCCACAGTGGAACTTCAGCATGACATTTGGCTACACTGCAATGGCACCCATTTTAGGACTATTGTCACATGGGAACAAATCTGTTGAATTATTTCGTATGAGATCAAAATAAGGCTTTCTATATTCATCAACACACCATCAGCTAAAGCTCTACACTGCACATTGAAGACAGCTATTACTGAAATCCACAGTAAATTGCAAGGGTATATACAGCATGGAAATCCAGTATTATAACACTTCCTATTTATTTTACTATGGCAAATAAGAATTAGATCTGTTCAAGATGAGAAGTCAGTAGCCTAAAACGTTTCTAGGAGTAAAACACTCACTGTAAGTTCCTTTTCATATTACACCTACCTCTGTGGAGACTAAATACATGTTTACTTTTACATGTTGTGAGGAGTCCACTAGTTCAAAAGTCTTTATAGAATTTGTATCTACAGCATAATGAAGCCTACTTTCAAGGCATATTTTAGAATGATTGCAAATTACAGATCTAATTGTTTTGCTATCACTGTGTTCTTTACTGTCCTCACAATGTGGGAGATAGCGCAGAAATATATTTTAGTTAGATATTCATCATAGTCACTACTGAAAGTATCAGTAGGTGTGTCTTCAACTGAGAGCCTAGCAGCCTCCTAGAAATTTTGGTGTAGTAAACGTACAAACAAGATGTGCTGTGTTGCTGCACAGTGGGGGATACGGGGAGTGACCTCACTGTCAGGACCAGGATTAGAAGCCGGCTGTCCTCAGACCTGTGTGTATGGGAGGAGTTTCTGCTTTCTAATGTCTCATTTCCCTTCTAGAGAAGAAACACCAAGCTGGCAGTAACCCAGGTCAGCTCATTTGCCTCATTTCTGCCGTAAGACACAGCATGTCCGTGACACGATCGCAATCAGCCACTCTGCTCTGGTAAGGTTTTGTCAAGGAGTTTTGTTCACTCTGACCCAGGAAAAACTCCACAGATGTCACTGGGAAGTGAAGGTTGAGTAGCATTACTAGATGCATGTAGACCTTCGAGAGGAAACACACCTGCTTTTGTCTGCTTTGGAGGGAAACCAGCCCAGGAGACAGCTCCGTGGACTGTGGACCACACAGACTTCTTGGTACTGTGTACACAAACTGGGGAATTGTGGTTTAACTGCTCTGTGGAAACCACAGCAAGCTCCACTGTTGCTCATAGTCAGGAATTTAAAATAAAATGCTGGCCATTAGTAATTAAGCTGTTGCAAAACAAACAAACAAAATATTTTACTTATTTGAAGGTTAAATATTTGCTGTTTCTAATAGCAGTAAATGTTTTCACCTAGAGCTTCGCAGCTGGCTTCCTCTTCTGCTCTGACTCACTTTGTTTTGTCACACTTGAGAAGTATTTAAGCATAGAAAAGTCTTTGAAGTTATTTGTCAACTGTCTTGCAAATGCAGTTGAAAAGGTGCTTACAAAAGGTGGTTGTATTTTCAGCCACAGCTATCAAGCCAGACATTCTGTCAATCAGGGAAACCCTGTGGAGTTTTTTATCCTAGGAAAACATGATCAACTTCAAAGAGTAGCAGGCTGCTATGTGGTACCAAAATGACACTAAGAATGACTTTGAAGTCTCTTCTTCATAAACAGTTCTCATGGTTTCAATGCAAGTTTTTGCCAAGTAGGAACCTAAGTCCTGTATGAAAAAGAGTGATAAAAGTTCTGTTCTGTATAAATTGCCCACTGTATTTTAGCGTAAAGTTTAAATGCCTGTAATTTTATTACCTAGTGCTTCATATTGAAGATTATGATCTTTCTGCTTGGAAGTTTAAAATTCTGAAATATGACCAGACATAAAAGATTCAGCTGAAAGTTGATGCCTGCCTCGTTGGATGAACAGCTTCTGGACAGATAAGCCCATGTTATTGCACATGCAGCAAGTGTGATGTTAAAATATTCTGCCTGGCTACAGTTCCACTTGTGACTGTGAGCAGAGCAGGATTAAAACTATGTAAAGCTGACATTTCCAGGTCAAGGCACAGGCACAGTGCGCTGTGCACACTGTGGATGCAGGATCCTGTCCCAGAACACTCTTCGACCTTCCATTGCAGCACACATCTTTGTTGTTCCCCAGAGGCCAAATCGGAGAAGAGAACTTTCCTACCAGAACCGCATGATCCTCAGATACTTTGACATGTATGTGTGTACCAGCAAGTCTGAATTTAGCTCTTTGGGTATTTGTTAGCAGTTATAATGGATTCCAATCTTCCTTGCTTTTTGGAGCACTGGACTGCACCTCACACAGCGACAGTGGCAGGGGCAGCGATGTGTAGCTGGCTCGGATGCTCTCGTTTTACCGCGTGAGTGTCTCCCAGACCAGAGGGCAAGGGTTTGGGCTAAAGCTTTTCTTCAAACATCTTTAAACCTCAAGCATCGAGGTGATGTTTCAGTCTAGAAGATGACACTAGCCCTAGCTTGAAGTAAATCTCCTAAACCACATACAGTCTAGTTATGGAGCTCTCAACACCAATGGCTTTAATAATTTGACTCCCTCCTATTGTGCTTCATTGCTTGAGAATGTAGACATAGCCTCTGAAAGACATGAGTGTTTGAACACTGTTAGTAACACATGGAAGCAATGATAGCATTTGTCTTTCAAAACAGCAGTGTGGAGTTCAGAAATGAAACAATATTAAAAAACTAAGAGAAAAGGCTAGCTGAACAGTTAGACTGTAAAAAATCACTATGTTAAAATGTGAGTAAGGATAATTTAAATAACCTGAAACCCCATTTAATAAAACATTATAAATATATTATAAACATAGTAATATTAATACCATTACTATAATCTTATGCAATGTTATTATATTTAAACTAATTGCTTAGTTTTATTCACATGAAAGATGAGACACATAAAAAGGTCATGAACGTGAATATATCAGACTAGCTAAGAATTACCCAAGCCTCCTAACAGAAATAAAATATTCAGCACAAAAGATCTAAAGGACATTCCTCTGTTGTACAAGGTTGCACAAAAAGGAAGAGGAAGCAAAGGCGCAAATCAGATTCACAAATCTGCCTTTGTTGCAGTAAAACTGAGCTGGTGCAGGAATCCAGGATAGACCCAGAAAGTCTTTTCATTTGGAAATTTTAAAACAAGATCACGAAAAAAAACATTTCTAAGAATGAGAAAGTAGGGGGAGGGTAGTAGAAAAAAAAAATGAAGCAAGGAGCAGAAATGAGATGCCACAGACTTAATCAAAGCCTCTATCTGAAACCCAGTGTTTTTCAAACATTATTGTGTGGTTCAAGATCAAATTTGCATCTAAAAAGTGAGAATAATATTTTCAAATGCAGCTACTCCTCTAGTGCCTCAGGTGCAGTTTTCAGTGCCAATAATTATTTTCATGTAGAAGTCAAATGGAAAAGCTGAAAAGACTGAAAAGAGTTGGCTTGAAGCCAACTAAGGGGTTTTTTTTCCCCCTTCTCACTGATGTAAAAATAAAACCAAACTTTTAGTGTCAGAGAAGAGCTCCAGACAATCAAAAAACCAAACATCCCATTTCATTCACTAACAATTGTAAGAAAAGCAAAGGAAAACAAAGTTTAGCTTCACAAAGTTGTCAGTGAGAGTCTTCCTTTTTAACACTATTTAGTGTGGTTTAAATACTTCCTTAGGATCTGAGAGCCCCAGAAAGAAATCCTGTCTCCACCTTTTAGGATCACACCTTGCAAAAGATGTGAATTATCAGTCTGACTTAGCACTGGGAGTAAGGAACTCTTCAACTCTGATTTTAAATTATCCATCAGTCCTAGCTAATTTTTATTTTTTTTTCTGCCGTACCATACAATTCCCTCCTTTAAAAAGACAGTAACACTTGTTTATCCCACAAATGGGCTGGAAGGATGTCTGGGAAGAATTCTGGCAATGAAAACTGTAGAGTAAGTGCTAAGTACTATTAATTTGGAAAAAAATGTGCTACAATTATTCTAGAAATATGGCAGAGACTGGAAATATGAAGATTGTTAAACATGAAGTCAGGAAATATCATGCCTACCAACCTGGTCCACTACTTTCTCACTCGATTGATCATGGGTTGTCATCTCCCTTCCCTGTCACTCCTACGTATAGTCCTCCCCAGGTTGGTCAGGCAAATCATCACAACCATGTATTTCCATCACAGCACTTAGGAAACAGTCATGGATCGTTCTAGATAAGGTACAAACACAGCTTTTGCCCCAGTTGTTGAGGTGAATCTCATCTCTTCCTAGCAGCTCTTAGTCCTCAAAGAAGGGACATTCCATAGCCATAAAAGCCAACTCCCCATTCTCAGCAGCAGCTGTGCAAACAATAGTTGACCTACAGGATTCAATCATCCTTGAACTTTCAAAGCTATCCTTTGTTCTGGTTTTGTACAGTCCTTAGAAGGATCCACATTTGTTTCCTAAGTGCTATGATAATACAAAGCAAACTAATGATCATTTGGTATTACCTCACTGTCATAGTGGTTAAGAGTGAGAGTTAAGTAACATGTTATTTCAGGTTCTATGCTGCCCCTGTGGTTCTTTGACACTATGATAATTCTTACATATATAGAGACATCAGAGTCTTTATTATTGTGAACTTTTATTAAATCAGGTTAGATACTGAATCACAAATTCTTGGCTTATGAACTGCTTAGTTTAATGAATGGACTCTGCCTAAGGCACTTTAAGGCATCTCTTCAATTACGTTACAGTCTTCTGCTGGAACTTAGAATCACTTTGCAACAGAGAAGCCCCATGAAAATGTCAAGTTTCACAGTAGCATATTTTTGTCAGCAAGAACGTTTTGTTATCTTTGGATTGTGACATCCTCATCACTGGCTGAATCAGATTTGGCGACTACAAGATCTGATTAAAAAGCAGTATGAGGATATTAATAAAACAACAAAGAAAATAGTTCCCTATCCAAGCAGAACTATCTTCAAAATCTCAGAAATACCGATCTGCATTTCTAAAGGCAGCTAGTCACTTTGATGTTTGATTTGACACATCACAACAGACTCAGGTCTTCACAGCACTACCGTTCAGCAATCTGTAAAAAAACCAAGATCCGCTGTAAGGACGGGTGAGACACCACATAGTGAGCCCCCTCCAAACCACTTGTTACTTGTAGGGAAAGGCAGTAAATGGGAGAAGCAAAAATAAATGCATTAACTCCAGTAAATTTAGCAACATGGATATGTATTTTTTTTCTTTTTGTCTGTTATACTTATTTCTCCTACATTTCAATTGGTTAAGGTTGGATGTTAAGAAAGGCAAGTGAAGTTCATTATGTACTCAAAACCAACACTCACCACTCATCAGTAGGAAGCAAGTGATTACTCCAGATATTTGCAAAAGGTTTCAGAATATGAAATAAGGTGACCCCACACAGCAGTCCTAAACAGGTTTCTTATGCAAAGATTTCAAGTCTGTTAGCTACTTACTAAAGGAAGAGAGGGGATAGCTCTGCAGAAAGATGCCAAGAGGTGATCACTATATAAGACATATAGGTAATCTGATGAAAAAATAACATTGAACAAAGCAGATCTGCAGTCCTATGGTATGTCTATGAATTATAAAATAATATTCCTCTACATTTTAAAAATGAGGTGTTACAGTTAAAGTTTCTTATAATTGACTCTTACTTTTCATTCCTCCATGCCTTGAGTAGAATTGAGGCTGTAAAAGTAAACCGTTTCTGTTCTGTGACATTGGTTTCAGGTTTCCGATGGAGAAATTCTTCTTCACACTCCAAATTCCTTCCAGAGCCACTGTTAATAATTTGTCAAAATAATACTGTTATAACTGATTACTTCAACTTGTTCTAGAATTAATGGAACTTTTAAAAGACAGTCCCTTTGGGCTACACGGTAATTAGAAGTAGTTAAGCAGAACACTATAATCTTCCTCCACAATTAATTAAAAGAGATTGACATCTTCAGAGAGCAATTCAGATTGCTGAAGGTACACGACGCTCTCTACTGTCTGTAGAACAGCTTAGGACTACGAGGCTCCTGACTGAAGCAGGATGCAGCTGATCTATAATGTCCAAGAAACAGCAGTAATACCATCGATGCATGATTTTTCGGTCATATTGGGATACCAAATGCCTTCATAAAAAGACAGCAGAACAAAAAAAAGCACCCCTCCAAAGAAAAACAAAACAAAACAAAACAAAACAAACCCAACACCATCAAAACAAAATAACTAATTTTTTTTTTTGTGGAAAGGTTACCATTGACTAGCCATCTCATTTATGTAAAACGATCAACTTATTAATAATCTAAACTGTGTAGATCGGTAAATATCCAACCTGACAACTGTTGTTTATTAGAGCCCAGGCCACTTTGGGAGCATCTCTAATTCTCCAGACGTATACAGATTAAAAAGGAGCTAGGTGCTTGCTGAGTAATCTGTACACCAACATGTATTTGACCTTACTTTACATGTAGTATAAATAATGGTTATGCTATGCATGTAACTTATTATGCTAGACATACCATTTATACATTGAGCTTGTTACACATCCCTGTTATACATTCCTGTAAAAAATATGTTTGTAGTGTTTCTATATTATCCTTAGTACTTTAAGCTTTCCTAACACACATTTCACTGGAGGACTCCTCAGACATCATGAGAACACATATGGCAGCATCCATTTATATGATCAAACTGAAATATTCCAGACAATTTTGATCCATTGGCAGATGGATGTGGTGAAATACAGCTGGGTTAAGCTCTTAGTGACATTAGACACACGAGCAGACCAGTGTTAGCATCTCGCCCAGAACCCCTTTGCAGCCAAAGGGAAAGGAACAGGCACTTTTAGAGCACAACATGCAGCAGTAGGTACCTAGGAGAAGTCAGAAGAATTGTGTTTTCAAAGTGCCTTTTTCTCCATTTCCTATAAACAGAGCCTACATAAGTAGTTCATTTGCAGGTCTGTGCTGTAATTGCCTTAGAAGCTTAATCACAGTAATGGAGTTGCAGGTTCAAACGGTCTCTGCACCTGACAGGATACTGATTACATGACCTAACTTATGAACATTTTCATCTCTGAATCCAACTGGTTTTAATTCATATTGAATAAGTGTAGATTTGGGCCTTACTCCTGCATACGAGAAAACAAACAGATTTTCTCCAAACATTTCAAAGTTTGGAAATAAAGGCAAAAATGTCCTTAATTACATTTGTGGAGGACGTAATGATTAGGAGAGACAGCGGTGGGCCTATTCCAACAAAATGCAGCTTAATATAACCAAGGAATAGCTTTCCTCTACGGAAAAGAATGTAGGGGTACAGAATGGGAATTGTGTATTGTGGAGCAAAAGGATCACGCATTTAGGAGTAACAGCTGACAAACAGCTCAAGGTCCTACTGCTAATGTTAGCTGTAAGTAAGTGGACGGTTCTTTCTCTACAGGCTACTAGTGATACAAATACTGAAATACTATGAACAGATGGTATTCCAGCTTCTCTGGAAGAAAATCCTGGATACTGAAAACGGCACTAAAATAATTCAAGAAAAGCAAGGAGTTGAATCATGCAAATCAACATTATTAATTGGGCATATTTTTTTAATATACTGGCCACTAGAACAAAATAATAAGAGAAGCTGTAAATAACCAGCTCTACGTGGTGGATTACAGAGAGGTACCTAATAAAATACAATCACTTGGCTAATAAAGGTAATAAGACCTTGTAGTCAACCAGGTAAGATGCCCTGTTCTCAAACATGTCAAATTACTGAAAATTAATTTTCTACAATTAGATTACTAGATCTTAAGGTTGCAAGAGACCACCAGCATAACATAAGTTATGTCCTACATGGCTTCCGGCTCATTCCTGTATCAAGACTAGCAAATGACCTTGAATCAGGGCTAACTGTTTAAGGGCAAAATATTTACAGGATGTACTAAAAATGGTGAATCTAAGCAATCTTTGTTAAATTTTTTCCATCATTAAGTTCTCTCTTAGTTAAAAAACTCCTAATCATATCTACTCTGATTTTATATAATTTTTACCTCCAATTCTCAGAACTTTCAATAGTTTAGCCAGACCAAATACCTTGTTCCTGCTTAGACTTCCATTTCCTCATTTGCCTACTGTAATCAAGTCTCTCCATAACCTCTAAGCTGCTTAAACAGACTGATTTTCTCATTGCTTTTACTGTTTTCCTTTACTTACCCTTATCATTCTTACCTCAACTTCTTCTTTTCAATACCAACTTCAGTTTTTAACAGCAGCAGGGGACAAAGTATTCTACTAACTACAACACTTCTTTCAAAGAGAAAGGTAACAAACCAGAATTTTTTATGAGGGTGGGGAAACACTGACAGAGGTTGCCCAGAGAGGTGGTGGATGCCCCATCCCTGGAAACATTCCAGGCCAGGTTGGATGGGGCTCTGAGCAACCTGATCTGGTTGGAGATGTCCCTGCTCCTTGCAGGGGGGTTGGACTGGGTGGGCTTTGAAGGTCCTTTCCAACCCAAACTGTTCTTTGATTCTATAAAACCTCCCTACTGCTTGGCGTTTGTTTCTGTTTTATTAAACTGATAGATCATATGGAAATACCCATGTTCTCTATGGTACTGTAATTTCAGACTAAAAAAAAAAGTAATAGAGACTATATGCAATTCTTCTGTTCCTAAAGGTTCCCCAGGCTATTACATAAATGTTCTGTGCTGGTTGTTTTTTTTTTTAATAATAATTTTGCCAGAGTTCCTTAGAACAATTTACATTTCATGTGCCCCATGAACACTTGGCGTTTGCCGAGAATTACCTGCAGCTGGATGTTTAACGTGGCATGCTTCTTTCTGAAAGCAAAGCTCCTCTTCAAGTATTTCCTTAACTCTCCTAGATGGCTCAACATGGACAAATTTCTTCCCTGTTAGTAAAACGGTATTACAAAATAACCAGTTATTTTAAACCTCCTGAACGCTAACGTGCATGGGGTCCGCGGGGCCGGGGGAGGCGGGTGGCGGCGGGGGATC
>WHYT01017612.1:282300-323450 GCA_009806455.1 Tetrax tetrax
GCGGGGGCGGGGCCACTCACCGAAGGACGCACGCCCACCACCCAGCCCGAGGAGCCCTTCCGGCCCGTGCCCGCCACCCGGACGTGACGCATTGCCGGGACCGGCCTCCGGCTGACCAACCGCCGGCGGCCCCGCGGGGTGGGCTCTCGCGAGAGCCAGGGCGCCGGGCCCCGCCCCTCTCGGCGCCATGGGAACGGCGCGCGGGGCCCGGTGGCCGCGCTAGGCCGCGGCTGAGGGACGGGGCGGGCCCCGGGCGGCGGCTGCGGCCTTGTCCGCCGGCCCCCGGTGCAGGATCGCGGCCTCCCCCCGTAACCCCGCTCTCGGAGCAGGGCAGCCCCTCGGGTGCTGGTGGCTGCCCCGCGCTCCTGAGGGGGAGCGGGCCGATTGCTGCCGCCGTTACCGCGCGCCGACGGTGAGCCCCTTGGCGGTCGTGCTCGTCCCAGGGACCCGGTGCCGCCGTGCCCATCAGCCCTCCCTGCTGCCCGGTCACGTTTTGCGGCCGTTCCCGTGAAGTCGCGCGTTTCTTGCCTGCCTCCGGGTGGCCTCACAGGGGAGGGGAGCAGCGGGGCGTCCTGTGCGGGTGTGAAACCCAGCCCGGATCTGCCGCATCCGGAGGGTTTTTGCAAGCAGGAATTACTGATAAAAGCCTGGGTCACTGATCGTTCCGCTCACTGTGCCCTTCCTTCTAATTCGTTTGTATTTTTGTTCGTTAGGCTTTACATAGCATCCGTGAAGCTAGAAACTGACTTCCTGACCTGACCTACCGAGCTGTGTCCAGAGCCTTTTTGTGAGGAGTCGTGGCACGAAGATGAGTGCCGTCAACTCGCAGTAAGCTCCTCTCGTCTGCAGCTCTGTGCGGCTCTGTCATCAGATAGCCAGTTTCTTGTGTCTTTGGAATAACTTAAGGAGAACTCAGATCAGCATTTATGTTTTCCCTCAGGTCCTTACGCTTGCTTTCATATGGGTGTAGATCACCAGTGCAAAGAGAGAAATTTAACAGTTGTTCACTGAGTCTTCTTAAAGGCAGAAAGGGATTCTTTAGTCCCTTCCAACTGGATCTGTTCTACGATTCTACAAATAGATACTTCAGAGAGGTGGTTGTAGCCCTTCACTGGAATAGACTGATTGGGATAACCCAGTTTTCAAACTGGTTGATTTTCGCGAAGTGCTATTTGCAATGAAAGTAGTGAAATGTTTTGAGAATATGACAGGAATTATGTTTTGATAGAGTTTTATAACAAATCTCCAGTGTATTTAATGATTTTGGACAGAACAGCTTATCTTAATCAAGTCTGTGTTGGCATCCTTAAGTATATTGCGCTCTAACACAAGTTTTCCTGTCTCATTCAGGGATGATGAAGATACCTTTAAAATACTTATTGCTACTGATATTCATCTTGGCTATTTGGAGAAGGATCCAGTGCGTGGAAATGATACATTTGTAACTTTTAATGAAATTCTGGACCATGCTCAAAAGAATGAAGTAAGTACTGCTTTTTGGGAAGTGAAGGAGTGAGACTGTGAAAAATACGCTCCAGCCTGCCAGAAGCTGTAAAGCTTATTCCTGGTGCAATCTTTAGTAATGTAACCTGAAATGACTAAACTAAACTATTTATTGCAACCACTTTCATTTCTTAGTAAAAGGGATACCTATTCCTTGAGGAGAGCATTCTTGCTAAGTTATGACCCTGGTTACATTAACAGTGTTTTCAGTGTGCCTGCACCAGTTCCAGTGGTATTTAGAGAGAGTTTGTCTCTGCAAGAAGGGAAAATAATTGGGGAGAGTGAGGGTGACGATACAAAGATTTCAGACAACTCAGAAAGTAGGGAAAGAAGTTACAAACCTTTAAAGCGTTGTTTCTATTTTTAAGAATGGAATGTTTTTTAATCAAATTAATTGTAATGTTGATGGATTTTTTCCATAATTCTTTTTCAAAAGCTAAATATATACAGAAACTGAAACCAGTACCTTCTCAAAGTGCTGTGGCAATAGCTACTGATTTCTTCCCGCTGGGTACCACAGCAGTGAAAAGACAATATATCTCCTCATGCCTGTCAAAGAAAATGTTCAGGAGCCAATCTGGAGACCCTTATTAAAACATTTCATGGTTATTTTTTTCCACACCATCAGTTGTTTTCTTCCATAGCTCTTCATAAATGGGTCTTTTTGGGTTTGATTTAGTTTTAATGAATAATTTAGTTAATGTTTGATTCGTGAGGAAGTTAGATGCTGTTGTCTGCAACTCCTAACTCGTTTTACCTAGAAGTGCAGATATGAGGAGATATGTGGAAATCCTTAAAAGAAGTACTTTACACAATTTGCTTTAAGTCTTTCAAGGTAATACTAAATGTTGTATTAAAATAATAGAGCTTTTTGTTACATACAGGTGGACTTTGTTTTATTAGGTGGGGACCTTTTTCATGAAAACAAACCTTCCAGAAAAACAGTACACTCCTGCTTGGAGTCACTAAGAAAATACTGCATGGGTGATCGTCCTGTTCAGTTTGAAATTTTGAGTGACCAGGCAGTTAATTTTCATTATAGCAAGTAAGTACCTTCCTATAAATTATGATGTAAGGCTTGGTTTGTGCATTGGGTGAATGTGTTGTGGTCTTTATGGTTTATACCCTCTGTGACTGGAGCCTTGTAGTTTGAGGTCTGTTTCTGTGGGACAGTTTAGAGGATCCCTTCATTTCTCATCTTTTACAATCTGAGTCTGTAAAGGAATGCACGCGATTTTTTGTGAAACTTCTGAATGTGTTGTGACGTTTGAGACATTTATATAATATATAGTTTATATCCTGCAAGTACAGAGCAAGTAAACCAATTTACATGAATTGCTGTGGTAAAATCTGCAGAGTTCTTTGTGTGTAAACAGAGTTTGCACAGCCCAGTCCACTGCTCTTGCACATACCACACAACATGTCAGACAATTCTTTTCATGGACCTGCTCTAAAACAATAGGATCTCCTTGCTACCCTGTTCCCAGTGGGAAGTGCTATTCCAGTCCATGAGTAAGAATCTTCTTAGGCTGTGCAGCTGAAGCTTATTCATAGCCACCAATGTACTTATTAGTGCTGCTGTCATGTTGTATTTGTGATTATGTTGATTTGAAGAGAATATTGGGAATTGCAGATATAGTTTAACTTTTTTTTTCCTCTTCTTGTTCAGATTTCCATGGGTGAATTATCAGGATAAAAATCTCAACATTTGTATTCCAATTTTTAGTATTCATGGCAATCATGATGATCCCACAGGGGTAATTATTATAATTGTACTGTACTGTTATTACAAAAGTAGTTTTATAGAAATAGAGACATGTATGAAAGTAAAGTGCTTGGAGAACAGACTAATTCTACTCAGTTGCTCCAATCTTTGCATAAATATTTAGTGTATCTTTAGGAATTCTGTTAATTAAGTGTGACATTAAAAAATAGAATGGAAAGAAGTTAAGGGATCCATATGAACTATGTTTAAATTCTTAATTTGTGTAAATTTCTGTCACTGAAAACAGAATCACTGTCTGTGATGCCAAGAAATGGCAGCCTTTCAGAAAGTTTCTAAAACAAATTTTATCTGTAGAGACTGAAAGTTTTTCTCCTTAAAGAAGGGGAATTTTAATACTTTCACTTGTGCAAGTGGATTTTATATTTTCAAATAAGATAATTTAATAACGGTGAAATGCTAGTTTAAAAATCAACAATTGAAAGTAAGCAGGAAAAGGATATTTAAAAAGCAGCAAAGCGCCTGTGTTGAATTAATAATTTTGCATTTTATATCCAATAACAGTGTATCACGGAAATGAGTGTTTTAATAACAGAAGTTTAACTACGGACCTACTAGGAAGTAGTTAGTTTAACCAGATGATTTTCTGTGGTAATTTAGAGACTTTGGTTGTTTGGGGATTTTTTTGCTGGTTTTGTTTTTCTGAATGATTTAATGTTAATTTCATATTGTTCAAATGAAGCAGGACTTGTAAGGAAAAGGAATTTGCTTCTGTACCCATAAGTACTAAAAAAAAAAAGCTAATATACGTAGTGGGGTTTATCAGCTGCAGAAGTTACTTAAGGAAAGATATTTTCTCTCCCTTTTGAGACAGTTTCACTTAGACTTTAAAGATTAAACATTCTGTTCAAGATTTGTGTATTTGTTTCTTAATATTTTCTACAGGCAGATGCACTGTGTGCATTGGATATTTTAAGCTGTGCAGGATTGTTGAATCACTTTGGACGCTCAACTTCTGTGGAGAAAATAGATATTAGTCCCATTTTGTTGCGCAAGGGTAGAACAAAAATTGCTCTATACGGCCTGGGTAAGTATTAGACTGCCAGACTGTGGCTGGAGGGCTCTTGTATCGCTGAGGCTCAGTGGGTCTAAATTAAGTTGGAACAAACATGTGGTGCTGCAACAAACATTAAAAGTCTAAGTAATGCTAAATTAAAGTGTATCAATTCTCTGACAGTGTCAAGTTTCTCTTCCTACTGCATTGTCACTGGCTGCCAGGTTTTTTTTCTTTGCTTTTTTTTCTTAAATTTTAAATTAAATCCTTCAATAACTTTATTTCTAGACTTTTATTGATCTTAAATGAACCCTGCTTAAGTTAGCCGTGGATAGTGCCTGTGTTTCAAGTCAGGGCAATCACAGGCTTGAATTCTCACTGTTGTGAGAAGTTTACTTCCTCCTACTTAAGTCAAATTTAAACAGTGTATGTTCACCATATGGGATTTTGTTGAAATGCATCATGAACCCTGAGTATGGATGGTTTGGTTTTTTTTTCCTTGTTAAAAACATCAAGGAAGGAATCAGCGATAAACAGTTCCGAAGTACTGCAGACTTTTTCCCGCTGTGTGGGAAAGCACAAACTTTGCAGAATTCATGGTTTGTTTCTTGTTTGATAGAGAATTTCAAAGTATAGTTAAGAACTCCATCCGTACTCAGTAGTATCTGTTTTTTAGACTCCACCTTAGAACAAAACACACTTTTTATTCTGTCAACAAGAAACAAAACACCTCTTCTAATATTTTAAATTTCTCCCAATAGCCAATTGTTTGGCACAGAAAACTGGCAAGAGGTCTCAAGCCAGATGTATTTCATGAAACTACTTTTAGCAGTTGTTTACAGGTAGATTTCATGTCAAAATGTCTTATTTTCAGAAGTGTACCTAGTAAAACAGCCAATTTGTACTTTGATCTGTTGAAATTCATAATCATGCCTCAGACTTCTTAGGTAATGAAATGAAAATCTGAACTTGCAACAGAGTTGTGTTCTTCATGCTCTTTGCAATGGAGCTGCTAATAAAAATGCTATAAAATATGGCTTTACCACACAGAAATTATTTTGTTTTGTTTTGTCTACTCCAGGAGCTATTCCAGATGAGAGGTTGTATCGTATGTTTGTCAATAAACAAGTAACCATGCTGAGACCAAAGGAAGATGAAGATAGTTGGTTTAACTTGTTTGTGATTCATCAAAATAGGTAACAGTCTTGAATGAATTATGTTGACTTTTAAACTTATCGAGTTACTTCATTGAATTGCCTTGAAAAGGAGAGGTGAGATAGCCAGCTATGGTAGTTGGTGCTTCTTGTGAGTAGCCAGTTTCTTAAGATTTTCTCAAATGAAAGCATTGTTCTGCAGCTCTTCTTACATAACAATCATAAAGGAAAAGAGTTGAATTAAATGAGTTGGGAATATTTGTAAATCTCTTCCCAGGCTCTTCCAGTTAGGTACAGTGAAGAGTTTGTAGTATAATACCCATGTAATTAAGTCTGGTCTGCTTGTTAGAGCTTGAAAGACTATTACATTTCATATTGCGCTTTCTGTCCTCGTTTGAACAAAAATTTGACAAGTACCATCTCTTCACTTGCACTGGGACGCTTTACAGTTTCTCTTGAATGGAGGATAGGTAGCATGTGTTCTTTCTGCCTACACACTTCTCCCAGCAGTGGTAGTAGCAACAAGCACAGTTCTTTTCCAAATGCTTTCTTACAGTTTTTTTCTGAATAATAGCGCAATCCTCATCTGCCAGTAACAGGGAGGCAGAAGTAAACAAATACAGTTCAAACCCTGTGTACTGATCTCTGTCTGGTAGGCTGAAGGAGCTTACTTCTCCATCTCCTCTGTCTTCTGGAAAGAGATGGGGGGTGATGTGTCCCATATCTGTTTAATTCAGTAGTTTTGACCCCACCCTTAAAAAAAAAAACCCACTCAACCAAAAAGGGTCATGAGGTGCTATAAAAGTGTATATGTGGAAAAAGCCTTAAAGTCCTGCAAGCCAAGTAAGAAGGAAAGGGAGATCCAAATAAAAAGAGGGGAGCAGAAAAGAATGAGCTGTGTAAGTTGCCTTTTTTCTTTAACCAGGCACTTTAAACATTTGCATAAGGAATAAAGATGAGGAGTACCTGATGTGAAATGTACATCAGATATTTTTGTTGGAGTTTCTTTATCACTTTAAATAACACTGATGTTTTTCTCCTCCTTCACTCCCCCTTTGCCTACCTGTGACTGTACATATTCTAATTATTTTTCTCTTTTATTGAACAGGAGCAAACATGGAGCTACCAACTACATTCCAGAGCAGTTTTTAGATGACTTTATTAATCTTGTTGTGTGGGGTCACGAACATGAGTGCAAAATAGCTCCGTTCCAAAATGAACGGCAATGTTTCTATGTTTCTCAGCCAGGAAGTTCAGTGGTGACGTCCCTGTCCCCCGGAGAAGCTGCAAAGAAGTGTGTGATCTTTTCTTTTTGTTCTCGTTTATCCTTATGTCTCTCGAGTGTTGTGTTGAGAAAGAAAAAATACTGCTATTAAGTATGGAAGGACTTATGTTAGTGTGTGGATTAGCTTCAGAGCGTGAGATAACAAATGGAGTAGATGGAATCAGTGCCTAGAATAACTTTTGCTTTACTTAGGATTAAACCTAACATACAAAGCACACGGAACTTGTCTAAGAGGAATTACATCCTGATCAATTGGAATACAAGGAACTGTACGTGTGCTTGTGTATGGAACGTGCGCAATCTAGATACGATAGAACTGAAGTTTGGCAGGGCCAACCCTGAAGTACAGATTAAAGAACTTCCTATAGCTTTTGAACTTTTGTCACTGAAAATTAAACATGAATTAAAAAAAAAAATATTATACCCTTATTCTCTTAAGTTTATCTTCTAGTAAGTTACCTTTCTCCTCCTAGACACATTGGTTTGCTGCATGTTAAAGGGAAAAAAATGAAGATGCAGAAGATTGCTCTCGAGACAGTGCGAACGTTCCACATGGAGGATATTGTTCTAGCTGATCATCCAGATCTTTTTAATCCTGACAATCCTAAAGTAACTCAGGCAATACAAGCATTCTGCATGGAAAAGGTAACTTGTAATGCTAACAGTGTATGGGTAACAGCGGATGGATGGGGAATGGGATCTGTGACTGGTTTTGAGATTGGAAGGTGGGAAATCTTATGTTTTGCCCTGTATTATTATTTGAGATGGGCTTAGGCAATGTTTCCGTAGAAGACTAATTCCATGACATTCACCACAGGCTTCGCTTCCAGATTCCTTGACTAGGATGACCTCTTAAAGTAGCCTGGAGCTGCTTTATGGGGGTCCATATCATCTTTGTACAAAAACTTCCACCTAAGAGTGGGATAGTGCAGGAACCACATGAATACGCGTACCTAAGCCCTGAGAGCTGGGCTGTCCAGTGTGAAGCGGCAGGAGTAACTAAGCAGATTTATTAGTTGCTCTTGGTTCTTAGGTCTGTGGGTTTTGGGTTGTGGTTTTTTTTTTTTTTTTCCTGCTTTTCTCTGGAACTACAAATTTAGCAAAGGATAATGGCTATACAGTAAAATAGTGTGAGTAATCAGTGATGTAGATGCTTCTAGACTATGCTATATCTGAAAGATAAGCCTTTTATTATGGCTTTTTTCTTGTTCATTCTTATGGCTTTTGGCTGCACACCGGTACATATGTGAGTTCTGGAATGAAAGCACATCCTCTAATTATTTATTTTTATAGCTTTCCCCTGCAGCTGAATATGTTTTAAGTTATACTTGAAGGATTCAGGCATCTCTAAGAGAACAAAATGGAACTGAATTTCTAATTCTAATTCATAGGTTGAATTGATGCTGGACAACGCAGAAAGAGAACGCTTGGGAAATCCACGCCAGCCAGAGAAGCCTCTCATAAGATTACGAGTAAGAAATTGTTCCGTTTGGATTGCTTTGTTTTGAAAGGTCACTGTGAAAACCTTCAAAGCAAAGTCATGCTTTTTGTATAAACACATAATATATAAAATTTCTTGCTGTGTACAGGTGAATATAAATCGCCTTCATACCATGATTTTGTTTGTCTGTGGTATAACTAGTATTCTGTGGTAAAGGATGAGATTGGTCCTAAGTGTACTTCTCTGCTGGTCTGAGTAAGGGGATCAAAAGTGGCTGTTTGCAGAGAAGTTTTTCTTAAGTCATATTATCCTGAGTTTGTTCCTAACCTAATTTATGGAAAATTTCCTGAAGATTAGTAAATGAAACAAGTTAGGAACAAGTTATGAATCTGGGCTGTTAGCTATTCTGCTAATATTATTTTTTGGCTATTATTATCTATTAACTATTCTCCATATTATGGTAAAGCATTAATTATAAGTTGACTTAATTTTTACTTTGATTTTTAATTTGAAGGATAACAAACTCATCTTAATTTGTGTAGCTTCTCTATTTCTGCTTGTTTCATATTTAAATTTTTCCTTTCTTCTCTTAGGTTGATTATACAGGTGGCTTCGAACCGTTCAATGTCCATCGTTTTAGCCAGAAGTACCTGGATAGGGTGGCTAACCCAAAAGACATCATACACTTTTTCAGGCATCGTGAACAAAAAGAGAAAAATGGTAATTATAAAGGAAAGAATCATTGACTTTCCTTGGTTTTAAGGCTTGGTGTCTACCATCTGATGTGTTACAGGAGTAAAGATGCATAGTCTCATTTAAATATAAATATTGCACAACTATTTCTGTTCTACTTCTGGGTTTGTCTAAAATTCTGATATTCAGCACAGCATCTTCTGACAGTTATTCATAAATAATTCCTTTTTCTTTGGCCTCAAATATTATTGAGTTGCTTATAGTAATACATATAGCCCCATACCAGACCGAGTTACGCCATGATTCTATCATAATTACCATGAAAGGCATTAAACATGTCACTCCTGAGACTTCTCAGAATGAGATGGTTGCTTTTGGGCACTCTGCAGGAAAAGAGGCAGGTGTTGTGGTTTTTTCTTTTTGGCTTTTTTTTTTAATTACTGTCATAATTAATTTATACTTAAAATACTAATGGAGTGGATAGGCTTGAGAGATGTTTGTGTAATTTTTTTTTTAATTTTAAATGGTCTGAAGGTACAACAGCATTTTGTTTGCCCTAATTAATCATGTGTATGGGGTGCTCTTGGCTTTTTAGTCTGTTCCAGGTATGTCTCTATTCAAGCATTTGTGCAAAACAAATAATAGGTGCTACTATTGTAGAATTTCTCACTGTACCTAGTGTTTTTAATAAAGGGTTAATAGATGTTGCCCAAACACTGGATTTGTAACAGTCAGTAATGAAGACAGAGCTTGCCCAAGAACATACTGTGCTGAATAACTGTTGATATTACATGTTAGTGCATTGTAATACTCCAATTCCATTGACAGCTGTCAGTTTTATAAAGTTCAAGGCATCACGTTTCATGAATAAAAACTGCTTTTAGTGAGTTTTTTTTTATTTTATACTGTATTGATCTTGTTTTATTTTGCTTTTTTGTTTTTTTTTAATAGTTGTATAGTCTCATTAACATTTTTGGAATACAAGAGAGCTACTACGTCTGTCACTATCTTTCATCAGTTCATTTTAATTTTCCTACTTAACGTGCATCTCAGCTTCAGGAAGGGAACGTAAAAAGAATACCATGGTTCTTTGCATTACTTTATTAGATATCCTCTAACACAAGGGAAGTGGCCAATAAAGCAGTCAAAATTTTCACTACATGTGCACGTAATGCTGCGGTTCGGTACAGGTGTTGTTAAGACTTCATGAGTTCAGAAGTTATTGTTTATTTTGTCATAGCTGCTTCTATAACAAGGCTAACAAATCAATGTTTTGTGCTTGCTATGCAGTCTGTAGTCACTTTATATTACTTTGTGTGGTATATGGTAAGCTCAGTTGATTATCCCTTTCATTCTTCTGTCATTCCTACCTTGCTGCCTGAGAATGGGGGGCAGCCTTAATAAACCATGAACATTTTCTGCTGAAAATCAAGTCAGTGTGCTGTGCAGGAAAATTTCTTCTCTAGTAACAGAGTTACTTATAAAAAAAAAACCCTTGTGCTTTGATGGGTCTTTTGATTTCCTTCTGGTTTTGATCTTCTACAGTTCAATTATAATCACCTTCAGGACGTAGTCTTCAATTTATAATTGCGTACATCTAGCAGCTAGAAGAACATTTTGTGTCTGCTGGAGGTGGGGTTGACTTGTACAATTATTGCATCTGTTATGTTTACCTGTATTTCCAGGCAATAGACTCAACAGAACGATAAACCTTTGCATATAAAAGGGACTGCAATTCTTAAGAGACCTATATTAACCTTTTTTCCTATTACTGTCAGTAGGATGAGAATAATTAAAAGCTGCAAATGTGACTAACAGTGCCACTGTGCTTTTCTGTTCTAGACAGTGATCTTAATTTTGGAAGACTGGTTAGCAGGCCAGCTTCTGAGGGCATGACACTGAGAGTGGAAGACCTTGTAAAGCAATATTTTCAGACAGCAGAGAAGGTATCTTTCTACCTTTTATGTTTTGTTTTTTTTTTTTTTAATGGAATATAATCTTTTATCTTTTTTACTTTCTTAATGAAAGTAGTGTGCCCTGAAAAGACTGACATTCACCAAGAAGTGAGTTTATTTCATATATAATTGTATGTGAATTCCTGTATGAAGTATATGTCTTAGATCAGATTGTATAGGGTATGTGAACACATGGCATGAGGCTGTAGCTGGAAGTTCAAAAAATGTTAGACTAAAAATACCTAACAAACAAATACCAGACTCTTCAGTTCCAGTGTTGCTGGTAAGCTGAGGCCTGGGAACTAAAATCCCTGCTACTTATCTCTTTAGCAACCTTTTTTTTTTTTCCTTGGGAAGAAAGCTTAATTGCTGAAAGTCAACATTAACGTTCTGCATCATTACAATCAGTCACTTGAGATGCTTGTTTAATTTTTTTTGTGAACTTCTTATTTTATAACAGGTGTAAAATTTATTCCTCTGTGCAGCGTTATTTCAGGGAAGGTTTAATGCTTCTGATGCAACCCTCAAAAAAAAAAAAATGCCGAAGGGCACCTGGAAGGATCAGAAATTATTTGGGAGCATCTGTAGTGCTTATTACCAAGAAATGATCTGTGCTGGAGTTTACAGACAAAAGAGGCTGCTATTTACACATTACTGTCCACATGGAGGTTTCCTTCTCAGAATGTCTCTTCTTATTGTATTGGGAAGGAGTGTAGAGAAGGGAATGGCTGCAAAACACCATTAGTAGTATCTACCACTTTTACCAATTAGTGTCTGTAGTAATATCTTATTGTAGAGTAATATCTTAATGTAGAATATCTTGATGATCATCTGGGTGAACATGTGAGAACTACTGGTATTTACAGAATTGCATTTAAATAGAGTAGACTTCTGCTTAATAGCGCTTAATACTTTGTAGAAGTAATTTGCCCTGCTTTGTAATTGCTGGTTTTTAATTTTAGAATTTTACGGTAAAACTAATTTAGCATCAGTAGTAATTTAGGGTCTGTTTTTAATAGTGTTTTTATGTCTCTGCAAGTCGATCTTTAGTTTAAAAAATGGAAAGCTAGGAAAGAATGCAGTTTACCATCTCTCCTCTCTCAGCAATACATTTCAGGCAAATTATTTTAAATATCACTTGTACTGTAGTTTCTTTACTGTTTATGATTTCTTTGACAAGTCTGGAAAATACTCAGTTAAGTAGGTGTAACATGCTAGTAGCAAAAGAATTGTAACTGTATTATGAATAGTAACATGTTTGCTTACTGCTGTGCTTTTCTCTGAAATCTTCAGTGCATGTTACTGTTTTTGGAACCAACTTAGTGTAATATTTATCTGAAACAGCTGGAACTCTTGTTTTCTTTGGAAAAGAAAAAAACCCTCAGTTTCTTTGATGGCAGATGCTCCTTAACCAAATGTTTTCCCCAATTATAAAGAAAGTACAGCTTTCACTTCTCACTGAAAGAGGAATGGGAGAAGCAGTGCAAGAGTTTGTGGACAAAGAGGAAAAAGATGCCATAGAAGAGCTGGTGAAATTTCAACTAGAAAAAACACAGAGGTTTCTTAAGGAGCGTCGCACTGATGCAGAGGAAGAAAAAATAGATGAGGAGGTAATATTCTGTTCATGTTAATCCCTTAGAGGTCAGGACAGATAGTAGAAAAAACAGCTCTCAAACCTGGTTTAATAGATTTGCCTGTGTGTAGAGCATGTGCAACACTTAGCTCTAGTCATTTTCTGGCGTTAATAAATATGGTGATGAAGTTTCAAATACGTAGTTTGAAAGCTTGTATTGAAAATGGGGTTTTTAGGTATGCTTATACTGATTCTCACTTTATTTGCACACAGGTGCATATACAGGTAGCACTATATCTCTCTACTGTGAGAAAGATGGTAGATATAATCTCTTCTTAGCTTTTTCGTGTTGGCTTAGGGAAGAATACAAGAACAGGGCAAGCAAAAAGGAAACTTATTCTTCAGATGCTCAACTAGCTCTAGCTGTTTGCAGCTCAGGGTTTCCCAGAGACAAACCTGGTTTATGTGTATCTAGTAAACTGTAATAGACTTCTCTGAACTTTTTGAGCTTCAAACATGTGCCCAGTTGTAAAATTCAAGCATTGTATGACAAGTTGTTCTGCAGTTTAACTGTGCACTGTGCAAAGAATAGTTTGCTGAGGGGGACGAAGGTTGCATCTACCTATTTTCTTGCTAGTTGCTTTAATTCATGAGGGATTGAAAGAGACCATAAACAATCAGTGCCTGTAGCCTTTCTGTGCCATTTTGGGGATTTTTTTTTTTATATCTGTCTTTTGGACTAGTGTCTTCTTTCCTTCTCACCCATCATATCTTTTTCCATACTTGACAAGATGAGCTGTCTTAGTTGTACAAATATTGCAATGTTTGTCTCTTCTCAATGTCATTGCTTTCTATCTTGCTTCCTTAGCTCTACTCCATCTTTTCCAGTTATTCATATTTCACTGTCCTTTACTGTCAAATTATGTATACTCTACTTCTCTTGAACATAGTATCTCCTGCTTTTTACCATGTCCAAAGCTTTTTTCTCCTCAGTGATGTAGCTCCAGTTATTAATAGAATGGGAATTCTTAAACTGTAGGACAGCATGAAAAGGCTCAAAACAAACTGTTCAGTTATTCTTGCACTCTTTCCTCTCACCTGAGTTTGACTTAGTAATTCAGTCATCAAGACTTCTCACTTACTGTGGTTTGATTATTATATGAAATGAACTGTTATTTTGATGAGAACTTTTTTTTTTTCCAGGTGCGAAAATTTAGGGAGAGTAGAAAAAAGAATACCGAAGAAGAGGATGAGGAAGTTCGTGAGGTAACTCCTTTGAATTTTGAACATAGGCTGAAGAATAAAATGGTGACTTCTGCATATGAATGAAGTCACTTAGCAATGCTTCAACATTATCCTTGCCAAAAAGTCCCTGTCTGCCTAGGGAAGATTAGTAAGTCCTTTTGAAATCTTCCTTGGTATAATATGTGCATCAACTACTGCTCAATTTAGCTTTTGAGTTCTCTTTTCTTGTGCAAATTTGCAAACCTGAATGTTCAATTGTTCTTGCTTTGAACTGAGGTTAGACCAGGTAGGTGACTTTCAGAGATCTGTCTTAAACTATTTGTGATCCCATCACCAGGGGATGTGTGGATGGCTGTACTGAGCGATGTTACTGGAACAAATTGGTACTATTGGTAAACTCTTAGGTGCTACTGTCCTCAACAGCAATCTTAGAGTCTTAGATGTCCCATAGATTCATATCTAGATTGCGTATGTCTTTCCAAAGAGAATTGCCAACCACTGACAGCATTGGTGTTCCTTTGTCTTTGCAAGCTATGTGAGACTGGAGTGAAATTTTGAGAAAAAGGACACCTGGGGTGAGATTTAGTTCTCCTCATCTGAGGTGTCTTCACGTGATCTAGTTGTCTTAGGCACCCACTGTCATCCATGAAGACCAAGTCAGTGGAGCCCAGAGGGTGCTTCCTCTGAGCAGACACACACAGCAATGGCACAGGATGACCTGAGCTGGTCACCAGACGCCACTGGCAATGTGTCATATTAACTAGCTCCATTCTGAGAGCTTGGCTAGCTACGTATGGGTGCACTTCTAAATCAAATAGACTAAGTACTGTCCCTGCTTTTTGACAGACTTCTTTACCTTCCATAAAGCTGTGGATTTGGGTCTTTTAAGCTTCAGTGGTTTAGAAAGATATATCACAGCTAGAATTTAATACTGGTGCATTTCATCATTTAAGATTCCTTTTCCTGTTCCATTTCAGGCAATCACCAGGGCTAGAGCCCACCGATCTGAGGACACAGTTCTTGTCGGAGCCTCCAGTGATGAAGAACTCATGGATACAGGAATGAGAGGCGTTGTTGATTCAGATGATAGCCTTCCTGCAACACTGAGCCGAGGAAGAGGTCGAGCAAGAGGTAGGGCAAGAGGACAAAATTCAACAGCAAGAGGTTCATCTCGAAGAGGAAGAGGTAAGAAAAACTTCACGTTCTTTGTACTACAGGTACTGACTTATTTTTCATTTAAAAGGGAACTCTCTTCTGATGCTTCCATTAGGTGGAAATTTGTGGCTTAAGGACTCCTACCGGAAAAAAATATTCACAAATATTTTTGATATCATATTACATACACATGACTGTCTTCCAAGGCTTCAGTTGTGACTTTTTCACAAGGTGATTGAAAGAAAAATACCTTGCTTGCCCCCTATGGAAACATACTGGACTCTTAAAAAATTCATTATTAGGAAGGTCTGTGCTATGAAGTGCATGGATAAACCTTCCTTACTGCTAATGGTGGTCAGTATGGAGAGGAGGTACAGATTGTCTCTACCCTAATGCAGTTTACAAGAGACTTCATTATTTCTAGTGACAGAAAACTGGGAATGTTTCCTAAGCAAAACAAATTTAAAAGCTCCTTAGCTGCGTGTGATACATTTTTACAGTGATAGCAGTACTTCCATTATGTGTATGCTTTCATTATTTGTAAATATATATGTAAGTAAAAAAAGAAAATATGGGGTCTGGCAGTAATACACTCCTTCAAGTGATCTCAGTAATGTGCCCAAAGGTGTCAGAGCTGGGTGAGTTGAAACAAAAGCAGTCATCTTAGGACTGATCTAGTTGATGCCTTTAAACTAGTTTTGTGAAGGAGAAAAGAGGAGTGTATGTTTTTAAGTGACTTCACACTCAATAAGATAGACTAAAAGGGGGGAAAAAAACCCAAATAACCACTGATCAGATCTGCATATTGTTTATTATCCCTACAGGAAGCACTAGCCAAGAGTCAGCTACTAGCAGCAGAACCTACAAGCCTGTATCTGTGCCGGCTAAGAATATGTCTATTGTGGATGGTAGGCCTTCGATCTATCCATTACTCCAGTCTCTCTGAAATTGTAATGAAGGTGTTTCTTCAACGATGAAGTGCCTTAATTGTCTTTATTTCCATTAGTCCAGTGATGAGAGAAAGAAAAACGGAGCAGGAAAAAATAGTGATACCCTACAGTCGTGGGGTACAATGAAATGTTCTGAGTAGAACTGGAAATAGGGAGCTCTATGCAGTTCCCTAAGGAACAAGCATAGAAAGATTGTGGCTTAATAGCATCTATTCTATGCAGAATATTCCTCAGTGGATAAAAAGTTTAAATTTGACTGATGTTTCCAAGCTCATAAGCTTTAATGCAGACCCATTTAGACTTGCAATACAGCGAGTTTTAGAAATGCCGGTTTGTGCTAGGGAAGAGACATTTATTTGTGATTTAAGCTGCGTCTGTGAGAGCAGCCCTTCCTTGCTACAGGGGACAGGCTCTGAGGAAACAGCTTAGGTGACCTGAGTATTAGAGAAAAAAATACTGCTCACAAATCTCCACCTGAATCCCACACAAGATACCCAAAGGTAGAGCGAGTTTTAAATTAATCGGCAAATTGCCTAAATTTTAAATTGCTCGGCAAATGTCCTAAAATACTGCAGAGATGTGTCACTGGCAGATGTGTCAGTGTCTACACTAAGTGTTAGATATACAGGAATATGAATTATAGTAATATTTTTATCTTCTCTTAACCAAAGTTACTGCAGATTTCTCACCCAGCCTGGGAAGCACCTGCCGCTGCACGGAGGGTTATAGATCCCTGGGTTGTCAGACTCTAGCAAAGGCTTAATTTATGGGGGGGTTTTGCCTGAGTTTTTTACAGGGTATTTTGCAGAGGAAATGCACGCTAAGCAGTTCTTAAATAAAAAGAATGATATGTGATTGTTTGCATTTTATTGTACAGCGCTTTAAAAATATTACATTTGTTTTATTCTAGCTTTCAGGTCTTTGAAACCCGAGTCCTCCTTGAATTCGTCTAAATGTTCCTCTGAGGTAAGAAGCATCTTGCATGAATGAAGTTGTGCTGCCTTTTGCTGTCTTCTGATTTGAAAAATAAATATACGGTCAAAACGTTGACCTAAACCAGCAGATGTTCCCAAGCTATCAGTTTCAGGATGTTAATTTGTAGACCTTTTGTACCCTTTTTTTATAGGAGATTTGTCTGAGAAAAACAAAGACCATGTTTTATTTGTGACCATAGTCTAAGGTACAGAGTGTATTTGTGGGTTTCTGCAAGATCAGAGATCTGAAGAGCAAAACTTGTGCTGTATTTGCACATTGTACAGTTCCAGTCTGGAGCCCTGTCAGGTGTACATTATAGCTAAGTAGGGGTAGTTAAAAAAAAAAAAAAGTTCTATGCTGTAGTACTGTAGTATCTCTGTAAGAATAAACTCTGTGAAAAAGCTTTATAAATTCTATCATTTTTTCAGGTTATTATAGATGATGACTCCGATATAGAAGACATGTCCATTGTTCCTTCTTCCAGAGTAAATCAAAGGTTGGTGTGTTTACTTCAGGAATGTTACTACGACCGCCTTATTGCTGACTGGCCGTCAGCAGGGGCCAGGGATCTGATCCACTGCCTGAAAAAACAGATTTTTAAGAAAGTCATAACGCTATTTAGAGACTTTTAATAAATTTTTTTACCTATTAATGTGGATGATCTTTCTGTAACAATAAATTGGTCTACTGATTGAGAGAAGCTAGGCCAGAGCTTTAGAATTAATGTTAGTTTGAGAATTTGGATCGTTCTACTTATTGCTGTTTCTTTTCATTCTTAATCTCTGTATTGGTGGTCCAAATCTAAGTTGAAGGGAAAGTCACTGGAGTGTCCGGTAATTGACAACATGCTGATGGATGGTTTTTTGTTTTGTTTTTTTTTTTTTTTTCTCTTTTATGTGTTTCAAGGTTGTCAACTACGCCTTCAATTAGTAGAAGAGTTTCACAAAGCCAGACATCTAGAGGAGTTGATTTTGAGTCAGATGAGGTATGTTACATAGTGGTCTTTTTTTCTTGTATTTTGTGTAAGTTTCTATAGCTTACTGTTTTACCACTATTTCAATAAAGCATTTCAGAGTAAAATTGATTTTTTTTTTTTTTTTTTAAATTTTTTTTTTTTAATTTTCACTGACAAGGCTTAGATCATTGCAACCAGCTATAATTAGAATATCTACATGGTCATCAAAAATAAGGCTAGAAGAGACCTCAGAAAAATATCGAGTCCTTTTTCTCTTCAATTGTTAATCAGTTAATTTTCATCCCTGAAATGTGTGGAATAGGTTATTTTGCCTAAGGAGGAAAGTAATCATAATATCTTCTAGTGCTTGGCTATGTCCTTTAATTTGTTTATGTATTTTTTTTCTTTTAAAAAGGAAGAATTTTAATTTTTTGCATTTAAAACGATGGTTTTCCAGGGCACTTTATTGTTTTATTGTTGTAAGTTATGTAAATACACTTCAAAAAAATTAGAACACTGTCTTCAAGTTTAAGACATCTGGTTTTGCAGCATATATCTGAACTGCTAGGAAGTGGTTTCTTCCATAATTAAACAAGTAGAACTTTATTCACAGTTTTGCACTGAATAGCATACACATGACCCTGTCCAGCGCTGTGCAGTTTGTTTTCACAGACTAGCAGACTACCATGTATGTCAGGATCCCAGCCTTGTCAGATGTTAAATTCTTGTCCTTTCTCTTGCCTATACTACCTCTTCTTCTTGTACCTGAAATACAAAACTTCACGTTTGCTCGTACATGCAAAACAAAACAGTATTTTTGATTTATGCAAATCTCAGTAAGTTACGATGAGTGATATGAACATGGGCATAACTTCATTGAGGTACGACAGTGTTTTCCTAGGTCACACCTGAAATATAGATTGTTCCTCATTTCAAAGTAGCTGTTCTGATCATATTGACTTAAACTCAGTTTCTATCTGGACTTTTGAATCAATGGAATATGTCTTTCATGTCAAAACCAACACAAAAAGGTCTCTCAGAAAACACGGAATAATGTCACCAGGCTTTCTAGTTTAATCTAAAGATGGCTTGACTTTTTATGACTCTGAATGCATGCTAGTTCTAGTAATTCATACCTATTTATAAATTGCAGGATGAATTTGATCCATTCAAAAGCACTGCAACATCAAGAAGAACAAAGTGATTTCTGGCTCACTGTACAAGAGAGAAACATGAAAGTTATTGAAGAAAAGAGAAGGCAGTTTGCAAGGCATTCTCGATATGACATTTCTCTATAAACCATGTCTTGCCTTCAGTTTTCACGTGTAGGAAATGTTTTTGGTTTGGTGTTTTGTTTTTTGTTTTTTTTTTTCCAATGGCACCAAATATGGTATAACTTGGGTATTGTGTTGCTTGATGGATTAGACTAGAGTGTCTTAATATTCTGAAATACTGCCTGAAACTGCAAGTTAGTTTAAAAACATCTAAAAGCCTATTTTGTTAATGGGATGATAGTGTAAATAATGATCATATCTTTTATAGAAAACTCCATCTTTTGGGCTTAGATTTTGCAGAGGAGTAAATTCACAGTAGTAGGGAAGTATGGGACACGGACTCGGTCAGCATAACGAAACTTGTCCTTATTTGCAGTTTTCTATGGCTACAGCTGAGAACTTTGCAGAGTAATAGTTTGACCCAAAAATACAGTTTTCACTATTGAAGCTGGAAAATGTTCTAGTACTTTCAGCTCTGCTAGGAGAACTAAACCCACTAATGCAGTGTTATTCGATGTCGTAGTGTATGGGAATGCATTCTGCTCTGTAATTCAAGAAGTGCCAAAGACTTCAGATTGAGTTCCATTGTCAGCTTTTACCCGGTGAATAAGATGCAGGGGCTAGAACCTTACAGCTTCACCAGGAATGCTGCTTGAAGAATAAAGCCATCGAGCCAGTAATGGGCAGGACATTGCCTCTCACCTTTTTCTTAGTTGACGTTTTTCAGGTGGCTGTTTCCTCAGCCCACTGCCTCAGTAACCCTCCTAAAATGTCATCCCTATTTGCCAAATATTCTCCAAATGTGGGTTTTAAAACACAGTGTGGTATTCACAGTGGGGGAACCACTCTTTTTGGTGAGGCAGCCAAGACCTAGACCTATTCCTCCTTCTCCCTTTCCCCCTCTGTGCACCCTGCTCCCAAAATAAATGCTCTTCTAAAGCACCGGAGCTAATCAAGGAGAAGACCAGAAGAGTTCATCAGCTGCCCCCGCGTGTCAGAGGAGCACTAACTGCATTGAGTAGCTGCAGCCATGCCTTTGCATTTTTACTTTCTCCTTCAAAGAGAAGGGATTGAGCAGTTGTGTTTCTCTGGCTCTCACTGAACGTGACTGTTGTTACTTTGTCTGCATGTATGCTGTAGCAGGGAACCTAAATGAGCCTTGAGCTTCCTGGAGACTTCCCAAGGAATGATCAAGACCTGTAAATTTCTAGCGTTGAGCTTAGTAGCAACTTACAAAGCAGTGGGATCTCTTAAGGTACCAGCAAATAATTTGGTAGTCTGGCTCTTTCCTTTCTTTAAGGGGTGTCAAAGCTATAATGTTACCTATGCAATTAAAAAGCTGCTGTAAATACCCTTCAAGGTGAGGGTTTAGATATTTTTTTTTTTAAAATAAACTATTTCTCTTAAGTAAATTGTGAATGTCAGTTATATGGACCATGTTGAATCTGAGGGATTGACATTTTTAAAACACTTTTCTGACTTTTCCGCTTCATGTTGCTATCGGCATGGAGTGGGTCTGGCTCGGCTGGAGTTCGCTTTCCCCACCGCAGCCCACGCACGGCTCTGCAGCGGCAGGGTCCTGGCTACTGCGGACCAGTGCTCCGCAGCATCAAGGCTGCCTCTCCAACGCCCTCGCAGTAGGCTGGGGGTGGGCAAGAGGCTGGGAGGGGGCACAGCTGACCCCAGGGATATTCTGTACCATATAATGTGCTCAGCAATAAAAGCTGAGGGAAAGGAAGAGCGGGGGATGATGTTTGTTATTAAGGTGTTTGTCTTCCAACACAACCACTGTGCTGAGGCCTTTCTTCCTAGGAAGTGGCTGGAAATTGCCTGCTGATGGCACATAGGGAATAAATCTTCTTTTTATGCTTTGCTTTTAGATACAACCTTTGGTTTTTTTCCATTAAACTGCTTTTCTCTTGACCCACAAGTTTTTAATACTTTCTCGCGCTGTCCTGCTGATGACAGGGAGGGAGCAGCTTGGTGAGCACCTAGCAACCCCCCCAGAGTCAATCCACCATTACAAATTGAACCTGTTTTGTTAGAAAGGCTTCAAAATCACCTGGTTTATGTTTATTTAAGGTCTTAAGGGAACTGTGCCTTCTAATGTTTCAGGCACATCCTAGGCAGAGATTTTAACAATATATATAGGATTAGGAGGAATTGTATCAAAGAATCTTTCTACCTTTTTCACAATTTTTTTTTAAGTCAGCTGTCAAATCCACAGCAGCTTTGTTTGTAGCATTGAACTGCAGCAGTTCTCAAATTGTCTTGTGTGGAAGATAAACATGACACCCTTCACGTTGCGGGGTGGGGGGGGAATGTAACCTGGTGCGTGTAGAAATACTGTGCTGTGAACAGATACTTCTCCTAATTGTTACTGTGATTTGTTATATGGGGGGGGGGGGGTAAGATACTCGTAAAATCAACATTATTTCTCAGAGATCACCCTGGATAGTTTTTGAAAAGTTCCTTCTCACTCATGTATCTTCCAATCCACCTGCCCCAGGAAAGCTCAAAAATTCAGCAAAGCCATGGTAGTGAAACAAGGATTGTTCCTAGGGAAATGGGAGGGGGAAGGGATGTACACTTCCCTGTGTATTTGAAAAGATAAAAAGGCATTACTCCTTTTTTTTTTTTTTTTGAATGCTTCTAAATTGCATTTTTTTAGTATGTCTGGATGATTCTTTTATATTCCGCTCAAAATCATTTTTTCCGCCAGGCCTCTTTTCTAATTTATTATAATTTTGTTGAGAGTGCTATTGCACAGATGGTTTTGATGGCTTTTTTTTTTTTTATTACCTGAATTGATGAGCTGTATAGCTTTATTTTAAACATTTTATAAATACTTTTCACTTTATAAATTACATCCTTTCACAGGTACCTTTTACAAAAAACAGGTACAGCGTCAGTACCCTGACGTTCCCGTGCGGCTGCTTCCTTTGCTGTCCGTGGGTGCCGAGGACGGTGCAGCACGGATGGAGTCAGCAGGTACCAAGCCGAGGAATCTCCCACAGCCTGTTCTCTAGTAACAACCACCCGTGGGTGAACTGCTCAGACAGTTCACGCTGGGGTGTGTTTAATTACAAACTAAACCAGAGGGGCACACAGGTGAGGTGGGCAGCTTCCACTAGACTTTTTTCCGTCACCCTTTGCGGGTGTTTCAGGTGGGCCTGCCCGGCGGGCAGTGGGAACACTCCCTTTGGATCACGAGATGCTGAGCCCAGCTTAGCGCAGGGTGGGCTCGGACTGCGTGGGAGGAGATCCCCATCCTGGCCAAGGAGGTGAGGAGAAAGGCTCCTGCTCTCCTGGAAGCACCTGGTCTTCAAAGGCAACGGATGGCTCTGGCTGCACATGCAGGGGTACCCTGCTAGAAATGCAGAATTGGATCAAGAGGAGAAAACAGACAAAACTAATCCTTTTTGCTGGAATATGGATTGTAGTACAGGGGAGCGGGATCGGATAGATGTGGAAGAATAAGAGCCGGAGTTTGAGCGTCAGCAGAGAGATTACTCTTATGCAGCACTGAAAGGGAGCAGCCCAGCAAGAAGGGGGGCATGTGCCACTGACCCCTCTGTTCTCATCCCAGATCCACCAGAACGCCGCCCTGTCCCACTTTCTGCCATTGCCCTGGGCCTTTACGTTGAGATTCTTCATGTTTTCCCAGCAGCTTCAGATTGGGGACCTCCTCCCTGGCCAAGTGCTTCTGAGCTGGACACGGGTTTCTTTCTTCTCTCTGAATGGTCACAGGTGACTGCCACCTTAGCAACTCCAGCAGGTTCACTAGAAAGCTTCCTCTGAGACAGGCAAGCTTCCAAAAGAGCTCGAATCGGACAATTTTGTGGAGGAAACAGATGCTGGCAGCAGTTCGCAGAGGAGCGCTGTGGGCTGGCCATGCTGCCTGTCCTGCTGTGTTCAACTCTTGAGCAGCAGTGAGGACAAAGCATCCTGACTGGTTCACTGGGGGAGCCAGAGGCATCTTCTGGAAGTGTTATTTTCACCAGTGACTGACTGGCTTATAATAGAAGCTTTTCAGATAATGGTCTTTTAATTGGTGGTTAAATAAAGCCTTTTCTGTGCAAAACCTGCTCTGGCTGGGGTTAGTTGACAACACCCAAGCAGATCTGTTCCCAGCAGAGGGGCAGCACCTTAGAAATG
The DNA here is from genome assembly GCA_009806455.1 of Tetrax tetrax. Classification (NCBI taxonomy): domain Eukaryota; kingdom Metazoa; phylum Chordata; class Aves; order Otidiformes; family Otididae; genus Tetrax; species Tetrax tetrax. The sequence continues at coordinate 305,394 of WHYT01017612.1, forward strand.
CACTTGTGGAGGGGCACATCTTTCTGTGCTGTGTAGGATTTGTGGCTCCTGGTCCCCTGATGCTGATTTTAGACTTCCTACTGCAGAGGGAATGCATATGCTGCTGTCTCGCCAGTGCTTGAGACCAGCGTACGGCTGCCTGTTGCTTTGGATACTGGACTCACTGGGCTGGGACTTCCCTTCCCCTCCTCTGTCCCATATAATCACCTCTTTGTAACTACCTCTGTATTTCTACAAACCCGAGAAAGCACAGTTTCACATCAAATTTTTTATTCCCTTGGCTGAGAGGAAATCTCTGCCAAGGGAAAGCTTAAATATTTCTCTGTCTCTCTGAGGGGAAAAAAAGGTCTTTGGAAAAATACTGTAAGTACAGTAAGCCAGCTTGTTATTCACAGTTCATCTGTTACCTCCCTATTCTATGCTAGTTAGTAAGTGTCATGCTGTGAGGTGGGCTGAAACTTGCCTGCCAGACCTTGAGTTTAAATTTGAGTTAAATTTTTAACCTGAGTTTAAATTTGAACTGCCTCCTGGAAGAGAACAGAGCTGCCACACATGCTGCTGCTTTATGAACAGCACAGAATTTGAATGGACTGCTGGTATAGAAAAAGGATGCTGACGACTGGAGAGATTGATTTGCCTTTCTCACAGATGTGCTTATCTTGGAGTAGCGCCCGGGGGAGCGTGACTGCGTGGAAAAGCAGCGCGTCAGAGCAGAAATAATGCCATGCAGCCCAATGGCTGCAGAAGATCCTGGATCGGAGCTCGTCTCTGGGTATAAAGCTGGCTGAAGGAGCAAGAGTAGCGGCAAGCCGAGCGGGAGGGAAGCACCGTGCTGGAGACAGGAGCACTCCTGCTGCTTGCACGGTGTGTTTGCAGTTTCTGAGCGTGCCCGGGCTGGACGAGGGGAGGACGGCTCCCTGGCACACCAGGAGAATTTCCAGATTGAAGGAGCAGAGTAGCGTTTCAGAGATGTTGTTCTGTTTTGTCTGGCTCTTCCTCCCCGACTTGGTTAACGCCTTTGGGATCCCAGAAAAGTTGCCCCTCAATGGGAGTCTGAAGGAGCCTTTTGTAATCCCAAACATCTCGGATTTCTTTTCCTGGGATAATGAAAGCCTGGCCGACTGGAGTAGTTTTGTGGGCAGGAGCCGGTATGGAGCGGAGTCGCAGAGCATCACGGTGAAAGCCCTGCTCGTTGTGGCGTACTCCTTCATCATCGTCTTCTCCCTCTTCGGCAACGTCCTGGTCTGTCACGTTGTCATCAAGACGAGGCGCATGCACTCCGCCACCAGCTTGTTCATTGTCAACCTGGCTGTAGCCGATATCATGATCACGCTCCTGAACACGCCTTTTACACTGGTAAGACTGGGGCAGAGATGCCAGAAGGGCTTTGCAGTTACTTCGGTGGCCTTTTTTTTCTTTATGCTGCTATAGGCAGTGCATGAATGCCCTGCAGATACCTGTCCAGTCCAAATTACAGCAATTGGAGTTATCTTTGGAATTTTTCTTCTCCTATTCCTGTTATCTAGGTGAAGATCTGAAATTATCCATTTGTAAAAGTGGCTCTGACAGCACTTGAACAATAATAACCTGACAGCAATTACTTAGCTCTTCATAATATCTGGTCTTTTTTTTCCCCTTCTCTGAAATATTTCCAAGGTAATGCTACGAACCTCTTTAAAAAAAGATTAATGCTCACCATCATTTTACGAGGTGTATTGAAAAGCTGTAGTTTGCCTGGAAGTAAGGTAAGGAGTACAGGTCAGCTGTATGCTGTAAGGAGAGCTTAAAAGGGAAAAATGAATGCATTGACTCAATAGTTAGACTACAGAGGGACATGCTGTGAATAAAACAGAACAAACATCTTTGGTACTGCTCTGCCGTGTGGTCCTGGTGGATATTCCTGGGCCACTGAGGAGCACCAGCCTGCCTCTTCAGGGCTCAGCAGCCAGAAAATGACACAATTATGAAAAGAACCTGCTATTTTTAAAATATCTTTTACATAGTACAAGGAATTAGGTACCAGAGGTGTCTCAGGTATCTATAAACATGTGGAGGTGTGTGGAGGTGTGCACAAAACTGATGCTATTCTGATTTTAGGCTCGTTTTGTGAACAGTACCTGGATATTCGGGAAGGGGATGTGCCATGTCAGTAGGTTTGCGCAGTACTGCTCCCTCCACGTCTCGGCCTTGACCCTCACAGCCATTGCCGTGGACAGGCACCAGGTGAGAGGCGAAAAGCTTGGGAGGGCATAATTAAAGGAGAAAGGATGATCCTGTGTCCTTTCCTTCTCAGCTCCCAGATTAATGTAAAATGCATGAGGAGCTGACAGGGTGGGGGAGCAGCTCTCGCTGTCAGATGGAAGGAACAGTTTAAAGCCCGCAGCAAGTGGGAGATGTCCATTGCCTTGTGATTGCTTCCGACTAGGGAATGGGAGCTCTTCTGCAGTGGGTAATCTGGTAATCTCTCAAACAAGGAGAAAGTTTCTCCTCAGAAATTATCTTGGAATTCATGTGGGCAACCCTCTGCTGGGGTGGTTTGTCTGGGCGGTGGAGGAACAGAGACTGAGATGCAGGGACATCCTCGTTAGCTTCCACAGCTCCATCTCCCTTTGCTCTGGGATGTCTCACCACTTGTTATCCTGAATACTGGAGAGCCGACTGTACCATACTGGTGTTTCTCTCAAGCAGAGCTGTGGCTTCCTGCTGATAATGGGCTCAAAATGGGGGGCAGTCAGGCATTATCAGTTTGGAGTCACCCAAAAACCACGAAAAACAGACCAGTACAGTTGGCATTTTCTGCTGGAAGGCTTCTAAGTTTCCAGAAAATGCACTGGCTGTCAAGAGCATCCCCAGGGAGGCCTGGTTAAATCACAAACCCGTGGCTCTTTGGATCACTGATACTGAAGCTATTTTCTCCTTCGGTGTTTTTTTTTTTTTTCTTTTTTACTATTAAGTAAATTGAACCTGGAAATGACTATGTCAGCAAAACCCACTGGTACCCAGTTCTCCCCACCTAGATGCAGATACTGAAATGAGAGGGGTAGGACTGGGATCTGACTTTACTCATTTCCATGGAGGAAAAATTCAGGCTTTCATGTACAGCTTACAGTCAATGGGAGTTGAGTGACAGTACTGTGTGTATGCTGAATTTCTATCTTAAGTAATAGATTTAAGGCTGGAAGATTATATGGAAAAAAAGCCATAGTTATTTCCTGAAGCGGCATAAGCTTGAACCCTGGTTTGTTTTGCACAGGTTATAATGCATCCTCTGAAACCTCGCATATCTACTGCAAAAGGTGTTATCTACATTTCTGTAATCTGGATCATGGCGACTTGTTTTTCCCTGCCACATGCTATCTACCAGAAACTCTTTACTTTTGAATACAGGTAAGGACGTGCTTTGCTTTCCTCCACAGACTCCCTGGAGGCCAGACTCTGAGTGCTCATACTTTGGCATCTTCTACTGAAAGCCCTGAGCTTATGTTGAGGTCAGCCACATATGGACCTAGCCTATAATATTCACCAGATTCCTTTTGCAATGGCTGATATCCTGTCCTTGTTTCTGTTTTTAATTATTTTATCTTTATTCTGTTACACTAATCACACGGAACAGGCTCAGAAGTTAGTGGTCTGGCCTGGACCCTCTATCTCTATACATTGGCATTTTACACAGTGCACCAATCTGACCTGTTTGGGCAGACCAGAAGTGGGGAAAAACCAAAAACCCAACAGGTTTTAATCTACTCTTTAGCCCTAGGAAAGTGAAAAAATCTGCCTCAGCTGCTTGTTCCATAAAATACTGTCATGAGCCTTGATATTTGGAAAGTGCCTTAATGAGGGAAAGGTCCTTAATATAGGCAGAGGCTGTGTTTCTGTTTGCCAAAGGACAGAGAATAAAAACCTTCTTTGTGCAGCTGGAAATGTTGTAATTGACAAAATTCATAAAATTATCATAAGGTCATGAATGCCCACGAGAAATTATCACCACATTGCTCGCAGGCTGCTCCATGGCTCAAATCCTTGAACAACAGAGCTCCGTTTAATTATGGCACATGTGCATAAACGAAGGGTCCGGGCTTTTTGGCAGGAGCCCTGTCCCACCTAGTCCCTTGTTTCTGATGTACTTCTCCCACGGTGCCCGGCCATACTCGGTCTCATCCCCTGTCCGGTATCTCCACTTGCAGCGAGGAAGTTACGCGATGCCTGTGTCTGCCAGATTTCCCCGAGCCCGCTGACCTCTTTTGGAAGTACCTCGACTTAACCACCTTCATTTTGCTCTACGTCCTGCCCCTTCTGATCATCTCTGCTGCCTACGTGACAGTGGCCAAGAAACTCTGGCTGCGCAATGTCATCGGGGACGTCACCACTGAGCAGTACTTCGCCCTTCGCAAAAAGAATAAGAAGACTATAAAGATGCTGATGCTTGTTGTCATCCTCTTCGCAGTCTGCTGGTTTCCCTTAAATTGCTACGTCGTCCTCCTCTCCAGCCAGACCATCCACACCAACAACGCCCTGTACTTCGCCTTTCACTGGTTTGCAATGAGCAGCACCTGCTACAACCCCTTCATCTACTGCTGGCTCAACGACAGCTTCCGATCAGAACTGAAGGCTTTGCTCAGCGTGTGCAGGAAACCTCCCAGACCTGCAGAACAGAGGCTTCCCTCCATGGTCCCATCCTACCGACTGGCTTGGCCAGAAAACGGTGACTTCAAGAGATTGCAAGTCTCCCATGTCCTTCCGTCAGCCTCCAACATCCAGTCAGGAAAGACAGACATCTCTGCGGTTGAGCCGATAGTAGCTGTGAGCTAAACGGTGGCCCTGGGAAGTCTATAAGGTCCATACAAAGATTTGGCTAGAGCTAACGTGGTGGGAAGGTGTGGAGCTCTGGCCCACCTAGGGACTGTGCAACTGCACGTGATAAAACCAAGAAGGACATTCTGCAGGAGGTAGCATGGAAGAGCTGGACATTTGATGCAGGATGTTGATAATGCCGTGGAGCCTCTGAAGGGGAGAAAGCAAACTCTTCCCAGGAAGGAACTCTCTTTGTCAAGCTGACTTTGGATCAGCTTGCAGGACGGGATTGTCTGCATGTATGTCGCTGTTAACTGCATGACCAAGCCTTTGTGCCACTGGGGCTGTGTGTGTGTTTTGCTGGTATTTAAACACCAAAGCAACAATCTGATCACATCAGGCCTCCCTCCCCCTTTTCTAAGTCTTTTAGTAGCAACATGGAAATGGTTGAGAAGTAGATCTTCAGGGTTTTGGTTTATCATAGAATCATAAAATAGCTTGTCTTGGAAGGGACCTTCAAGGGCCATCCAGTCCAACCCCCCTGCAAGGAGCAGGGACATCTCCAACCAGAGCAGGTTACTCAGAGCCCCGTCCAACCTGGCCTTGGATGTTTCCAGGGATGATCTAGTGCAACTGGGTAGGAAGGCGTCCCTTTTGAACTGGGGCCTGAGAGGTCAAGGTCTATTCAGGATGAATGAACAGATATATTTTTTGCTGGAAATACTCTCAGAGAGGCAGAGGGTAAAGTGGACATTGATAAATAGAGCTGTCTCTTACATCACAGGAACTTTTCTAAGAAAATTGGATACGTAAGTAGATGGCAAACACCAACCTGTTAGCTCAGTGTCTGCCACCAGTGCTATAACACACAGAATTTTTCTATCCTAAGATAAAATCATGAATACTCAGAAAGCTTTTCTTCAAATAGAGAACCCCAAAAAGCTACTTTGGAGAATGTTGGACGTACCATCCACAGTTGGAGAATGGGTAATTAAATATTACTCTGAGTTTGGACTAGGACCTTTTGATCAGAGCATCTAAGCATTATTGTCAAGAGGCAGCTAAAGGATTCCACAGTTTGACATTTTTGTTTGCCTTTGGATGTTCTCCTCTTACCCTGTGAAGCTCCTGGGTACTTCTCAGATCAGACATTTGGGACATTTCATCCCAACTAAGATCTTAGCTCTCTGGAATCAGTTCATCAATGAACTGCTTTGAGAGAACAGATTATATCTCTGACAGCAAGTAATAAAAATGGAACATTTCTTTGCAAGATGTCCTCTGGTGATTGCACAATTTTAGTGCACTTAAAGATGAGTGAGATGTGTCCTTCTTGGGTTAGCTAAGAAAATTCATGTGACTGCAGCTGTCTGGAGCAGTTTGCAGAACTTAATGTTCTTAGCAGAAGAAAATTGGATTTTGAATAATGAAAAAAAAGAATGGGCATTCCAAAAACTGTACCTTGTATTACACAGGAAAGCAATAACTCTCCCTGTGCTGTGGAAATTAGCTCGAATGTCACACCAGGGTGCCCCATTCCACATTCATCTTGTGGCAGCCAGCAGTGAAGTGAGAAAAATCTTTTTATATATGACTATAAATGAAAAAAAAAAAAAAAAAGCTAAACTGTTTTCCCAATGTCTTGTAATAAACTTACACTTATGAAATAATTTCAAGGCTTGCACAGGTCTTTCATACTTGAGTATTTAAAGAGACTGAAACACCTGCCACTCCTTGCAGCTAGCCTGTCCTTTCACAAGGTGTTACCAGTCCCTCGATCTGCACGCAGGGCTATTTTACCCCCCTTTATCAGGGCCTCGTGAGTCAGAGTGCTTCGTATCACCGATGTGCAGCATCAAACCTTTCCTCCTGCCCGCTTTGACCCCGTAAGCCAAGTCCCATTTCCTCCCTTAACATTTGCAACACGTCAGCCCTGAAGTGGTCAGGCAGTTGGACAAGATGATTATTGTAGGTCTCTTCCGACTGAAATTTCCTCTCTTCCTCCTCCAGATCCCAAAAGTGCAGAGCCTGTGAGCCACCCTCCCCTGACCAACGACAGCAGATCCCAGCTCTTTACCAGCAAGTAAACCTTTGGGAATGCTGAGCACTATGCTCTTAAAAGAGGAAAGCGGTGATGAGGTGTTTCTAGAACCGCGGTGACCTTGGACATACTTTGAACTGCTGTAAATCAGCCCCATTCCCTGATTTCAGTTGCACAAGATCTGAGCTATATGTTCAGTATAACATTTAAAATTAACATGCCAAAGCATGTGAGAGAAGCAGGGACCTCAGCCCATTTCTGCTCCACAAGAGAGAGAGGTCTGGCAGTGCTGGAAAACCCACTTCATGAGAGTTTTGGAAGGTAGCTCATCCCTTCCAAAGTCCATTCAGTGGATGTTGTCCTTTCATTTTTCCCTTCGCCTCTTCCTTCCTCATAATTACACAGCTCCAGTTTAATTTTGAAGTCCCTCATAACCCTTTCTAGTCATCCTTATAACTTTTTAACTATTTAAACATTTCTCCCAGATACTAAAATATTTCCTCAGGAGAGGATGAATGAGTGCATGCACGTATGGGCAAGGGATGAAGCAACAAATTAGAGGCTACATTTGGCTCCCTCAGAAAATGGTCTGCATTTATGTGCCCTTCCTAGCAGCAAGTGTTCACTCACTGGTAGCAGAGGGAGAAGAGTGGTGAGGAGGAAGCTGAGAGGGGAGGCAGCATGTGATGGCAGCAGGAGGAAGAAGACACTCAGACAGGACACAAGAGAAGGGGATGGCGTGAGGAAAGGAGATCCAGGGAGCCAACTTCTTCCCACCTTAATTTTGTCACAGGTTTTGCAAATGTTGAACAAAATCGTTTTGAAGGCTACACATTTGTTATTTTGTATTCATTAACAAAACTCTTTCTTTACTTGGATTTCTGCAATGGCTTTACTCAGCGTTAGCTCGCAACGAACAGAAAAGCTTCTCTGTCTGCGGCAAAAGAAGGAGAGTGCGAGCAGATCAAGAGACCCTTCCCGAAAGCATCCTTCACTCTGGGAAGCAAATGATCAAGGCTACAGTTAGGTTTATCTCTAGAGTCACCTGGCTTCAGAAAAGGAAAATGTTGTCTACATGTGGGTTTGGTTTTTTTAAGAGCCTGCCCTTAGGGAAACTGAATATTTCAAACCTTCATATAGTATCCTGTATTTTGCAGGATTCTCTCTCTGCTCACAAATGACTTGAGAGATGAAATCCGCCTGGAAATCCACTTCTGAAAGATAGATTTTGCTACCAGCTTGACCTTCCGCTCTGATCCTTCAAAGCATCTCCGCTCCTGTGCATGGCCAAATGCCTCTTGGGGCTTCTGCCAGACCAACACTACCGTGTTTGGCTGGGCCAATCTCCTCAGAAAACTAAAGCAAGGCATTTTCAAAGTACGATTCTGCTGTTGTCAGTCTTATCAAAGAGGAGAGGGAAAAATTGTCTTTTGCATTTTGGATTCATCTTTTTATGCTTTAATACTTTTTTTTTCTGTCACATCTTTTCATTTTTTTCTTTTCTTTTTTTTTCAGTGAGTCTGTAGCTTAAAAGTCTCAAGCATAAATTGTGAACATTCTATTTGTTGTCTCATGACAAGTCAGTTGAGTTAGATGTCCAGAGTTTCTTTCTTGCCCATAAGTAACTGCTTTTGGAGTGTTTTCAGAGTTTTGTCTGAATAATGCTTTTGAGTTGTGATACTCATCATCATCAAACACAGCCAGGGGTTTACACTGTGCATTCCCCAGAGCCTAAAGGGCCTAAAACTTGGAGGGCAAAAAGTCTCTCAGTTTCCCTGCTGGAGAAGGACATGCTGCCCTGACAGCTCTTGCATCAACTGTCATCCCGTCATTCTGGGGACTCCTGGGAAATCACTATGACTGGTGTACGGACCTTGGTCCTACTGGCCTTGCTGGATGTACTGGGAGCTCCACCTGAAGGAGCTTTTGGTGTGAGAGAGGTTGCAGGTTAATGGTTGATGGGAGCTGATGGACAGACTGGCAGCAGAGGTGATGCTCTGCCTACCCAATGCTTTAATACAGCTTTGCCAAGTCAGAACCATTTGCCTTGAGCCATATTTTACATTAGAGGTCTTTTTTTTTTTTCTTTTCAATGAATGTGATGCAGTTGTCTTCAAGCATGTATAGAACCATCAAATCACAGAATGGTTTGGGTTGGAAGGGACCTTTAAAGGTCATCTAGTCCAGCCCTCTCTGCAGGGACCAGGGCCATCCTCCACTAGACCAGGTTGTGATAACGGATCCTGCAGCAAGATCCTTGTATTTAGCTTCATCGGAGACCAAGGGCTCATGGTCTGAGTTCAGTAAGATATTCTTTCTGAAGCTGAAGGTAACATCTTAAGATTCACCATCTTTGGGTGCAGGTATCATCCTTCGAACAGCTAGATTTGTAGAACCTTGCTGTAACTCCAGTAGACAAAAAAAAGATCCAGTCAAGTGCTCCAGGTGGGTCTGAGCAGGGCTCCTGCAGTTGCAGCTCTGGATCCTATGCCCCTGCACTGGGTGGAAAACCTTTCTCCTCCAGGCTCTGCCCCATCCTGGATCTGGGTGCAAAGTGGATGTAAGAAGTGCTGAAGCTGTTTGCAACTACAGAGAAGAGGAGGGACAGGCCTGGTGAAAACAAAAGAAGAGGCAATTTGGACAGTGAGCCTTAACAGCCTGTCCAGGGATGAACCCAGGGCCAGCAGAGGTACAAGTTTTAGAGAGAACAGGGCAGAAGCGTGCAAGAGAAGGACATGGTTAAAGGACTAGAAATGGTGCCCTTGAAAACTGTACCCAATAGACTGTGCTGCAATGTACTTAATGTGGCACAGGGCAATTTCTGATGAGCATTTCCTAATTAGCTATTTTTCATTTTCTTCATATCTGACTTGGGATTCTGGAGAAACATTTTGCATTTGCCGGTGTTACTGAAATCAGTGGGGGCTGTGCTCTGAGCACACAAAGTGCAGTATGATGCAAACTATTCCAAAAACATCATGTCCTGGGCAATTTAAATTTGGCATGCAGACTTCATGAATATTTTTTGTTCTATCCTACTTCTGTTGCAGACTAGAGGGTTCTTTTAAAATGTGAATACAGCCATTGGTGTGTTAACTGCATTCAGATGCCACCTTGGTGAGTGCGAAGGGATGGTCTGAGTGATGATAAAACAAGATACATTGAGAGGGTGGAGATTATCTTCTTTCATTTTCCCTTTTGTGGGTGTTTGCCTGCTGCAGCTGGACTTCTTGCTACCTTTTGAACTTCAGTCTTGTGCAGTGCTTTGAAATAGATAGTTCAGTAGCCAGCCTGAGAAGAACAGATCTGCAAGAACAGGCCTGTAGAGGACTTTGGTGTGAGACAGGACTGGTTGCTCGGGAGTATGGTAAGGATCATACTGCTGGGAGGCTTTTCTTTCCCCTCTGGGAATATAATGAATCAGAGATAAATGTGAAGTGTTATGGAAAAGGGAGATCATTTTGGTTTATCTGACTTTCTAAGCAAGTTAACTCTCCCCACTCCCACCCTCATACCCTTGGTCCTCAGAAGCACCAAGACCTGTGTGTGTGTCCAGGTGGCCTGGCCAGGCTGACTCCTCTGTGACACAGAGCTCAGGGGATGCTGGCTGCCAGCTCCTCATTATGTCTCTTGGGTTCCTGTTTGTTGACAACAATGAACTAGATTTTGGATGGGTGTTTTACACTCTTTAAGAGCAATTATTATTGTTATCTTTTCCCTCAAAATCTTGCCTGCTTTGTCCTGCTCTTTTTTCCCCTCCTTTTTGGTGTCTTTATACAGACTAAGATAAACACTGTTCTCGTGTTGGGGTGAGGGAAGAGCAATGGCACAGGTGACGTGCCATGACCTTGCACCCACCTGTCCCAGCATGGGATCCTCCATGGGCTGCAGGGGCACAGCCTGCTCCACCATGGGCTGCACCACGGGCTGCAGGGGAATCTCTGCCAGGAGCTGCATTACTGCTCCCCCTGCCTCTTCACCCACTTTGGGTCCTGCAGCCTTTCCTCTCACAAGAAATTCTTCACAATGGGCTCAGACAGATCCCTCTCAGGATCTCTTCTCATCTCATCTCCTCTCCACTGCTTGCAGCCAGGCCGGGCCGAGTTGGGCCCAGTCGGCCGCCCGGGGGGAGGCCAGAGGGTGAGGGCTGCAAGGCCCACAAGGCTCGTGCTTCCCTCTCTCTGCCCACACTTCAGCTTCTTCACTTCTTCTTCTTTTTTTTTTTTTTTTTTTTTTTTTTTTTTAATTTTTTCTCCTTCTTAAATATGTTATCACAGAGGCATTACCAGGGAACATTCGCTACCAGTTGGCTCGGCCCTGGCCAGCAACGGGTCTGCCCTAGGCCCAGCCAAGTCCACCGCACAAAGGGGAAACTTCTAGCAACTTCTCACAGCAGCTGCCACCATAGCCCCCACCCTCACTAAATAAAACCAACACAACTGTTATCACTTTGTGTCCTTGATTATCAGTGTAGGTCATTCTTTTAAATCTGGCTGAGTTGTTTCCTCTGGAGCACTGATATGTGTGCCTCTGGAGTGGAGCGGTGTCTGCTGGATAACCAGAGCATCAAGGCACTGGAGAGCTGCTCGTTGCAGGGGGTCCACATAGCCTGAGCACAGGAGTTTTGTGGGAAAATGAATTGCATTTAGAGAATTCATCATCCGGCATATGAATAAGGAAACTCAATCAAGGTCACACAGGTAAAGTTAATACTGATATCTCCAAAACCTTGAGTGGTTGGCTCTGCAACTTTCGTTATTTAGAGTGCTGTGTTTTTTCTATTCAAAAGTGAAGCTATCTGTATTGACAATACTGTTTTCTTATTTTTCTATTTCCTTGAAAAATATCATAAGATAACAGGCCTATGAAAACTAACTTGCAAGTGCTATGAATTCATGAATGTTAATTCTGTTTCTAACAATGTTCCTAGTGTTTTATTCATTTTCTCTGGGTGGAATTATGCAGAGACCTTGAAAGGGAACAAAGAGGATGCCAGGCTGTTATTGTGTTATAGAACTCAGGGGAAAAGAAATCCTTGAAGCCTTTCTTGCACTTGTTGATGTCAGATCAGGTTTTTAGCTTCCAGCTTTCTTTCCCTCCCTCTTTCCTTCCCTCTCTCCCTCACCAGTACTGGTACTGTGACACTTGCTAGCATCAGTGCTGTGAAGAAAAAATGTAGCCTCAGTCTAGGGCTTTGCAGCTTTGTAAGTAAAGCCTTTTCTAAGCATTTAAGCTAAATCGTCACTTTTGCAAGTGAATTTGATGGCTTCTTTTTCATGTTCTTTGTGAAGAGCTGTCTTTTACTAGTTTTTCTTTTGAGAAGACTTTCACTTCTCCTCATTGTCTTCTACAAAAATCAGAGCTCTTCCAACTTTCCCTTGTAGGTACAATTTTTCTAAGCCTCTAAGTCTTCTGAGCTTAATTGTTATGAAAAATCACTAAATTGCCTGTAGATCAGTTGCTTCTACTTTGGTTTTTAACTGATGAACTATAAACTCCATCTGGGATTCCCCTGTAAAAACAGAGCGGGGACAGAGAGAGAGAGGGAGGGAAGGGAAAAGGAATTCCTTGCTGACACCGCTCTTTCCTATGAATCCCAGGGACACCAGTTGATGCCAGTGCCAAGCATCCAGTGGTCACTCAGTGCTGGCCTCTTATGTGTGTCACAAAAGCATATCTATGCTGGTGGTGACTGAGTACAATGTGTGACTTCTGTAGAACAAGTCGATAGCTTTGCTAGCTGAAATGCTGCCGTTATGCCCAGATGTAAATGTAAGATGGACAGAGACATTAATGGCAGGTTTTTCCTTCAAACACGCTTTGCTATGCCTGCCATAATTAGCAGTAAGGCGACTCAGAGATTGTGTCATCCAAAGGAAAGTAACAAATAGCTGAGGCATTGTATCTGCATCTATGAGAGGGATGTGTCATAGAGTACAGGCAAAACTGACAGCACATAGCACAGCCAAAGCCTCTTACTGCAATATGTGAAAGGAAGCCAAGACCCCTTGAAGCATGCTGACATCACCACCCAAGGAAAAGATGACAAACTTCTGCACAGAAGAAATGAACCTCAGCTTTGGTTGGTATTGTTGCTGACTGCAGGGCAACCCACCCCTTCCCCTGTCAGCGTGGGATGAGTACCTTCTCCCTTCAGTTGATGGAGATAAAAGGAGGGCTGACAAAATATAGCAGTTTCCTGGAACTTCAAGAACATTAATGCCATTGTCTCACAGGCATTTTCCACAGGTATCAGGCACCATCTCCAAACTGTCTTTACTTCCACTGCTCTTATGGGAAAAATGTGGGGAGGTTCCAGGGTTTTCAAAATCACAGTTTTCTGACAAGTATAAACATCCTCATAATTTCCTTAATTAATGTATTTAACCAGCCACTACTAGCTAATACAAAAGTGATTTTTATCTCTGGGGCGCAAAGCATTTAACAAAGGTTGATGCCATTGTCTACGTTTTGGTACCACAATGAGAGAGCAGTTACCCCATCATTCAGCTGCTGAGAGTCTTAAACATTTGCATGTTGAATGTGAAACTTCAAGATGTTTTGGTTTTTTTCATGTATTTTGGGTAGATCATTATTAGAATAGTCTGGTTATGTCCTGCATGGAAGACATGAATGGACTGCAGAGCAGTCTAACATTTTGCCAGCTGCGGACTTGTCTCCTCTGTGAAAGCAGAGATTCCCCAGCTTGCTACAAGATGCAGGCTGCATTTGTGCAGTGAAGCTTCTGAGCTGGGAGCTCACGCTGAGCTCAACAACACTTGGATGAAGCTATACAGCTCTTGGACACAAGCAGATACATTTGCAGAGCCGTGACCCGTGTGTGGTCTTACTACATGAGTTTCAACTCTGTTTTCTGTATTGCGTGCAACAAGCACAGCCGTCACGGGGCCATGGGCAAGTATTCCAGCTAAAATTAGACCTTCATGGACTTAAACAGAAGCAACGAACAGCTACTGTAAAGGGTCAGGTAGTGCAAAAGTGTTTCAAGAGCTTCAGGATGTCATCTCTCTAAATAGACTGACCTAGAAACTGTATGTGGACACACAGACAGAGCTTTAGAACAGCAGTTTCCCAGGAGACTGAGAATAACTGTTATTCATGACTGCCTTATTCATAGATCTCTGGAGTGCTGCTGAGAGAATATAGCCAGCTCTGCTGCTGATGCAGTCTGCCAGCCACCGGGCTCTGACCGTCTGCACCCGCGGAGGCACCCAGATGACAGAACAGCTCTCAGAGCCTTGGCTGAGAGAGCTCGTCCCTTCCCACAGCCTCTGTGTCTGGTACGTCATGACTGGGTAGCATGCTCTTTTCCTGATCTTCCTTATACCACCCAAGGGGGATGAGGATGGGATTCTCCATTCAGCAGCCCAGCAGAAGGGCAGCCCCTGCTCCTTCCTGGAGACGACACGGTGGGCTGGGGAGCAAGTTTGGGTTGGCATTGGAGAAACAGAAAGAGGGAAATTCTTTGATCCATCCTTTCTTCTTCTGGGAACTGTGTCCCCACTGTCTGTCCTCTGGTTTACAGGCCTGAAGGGATTTCTGTGAGTCACAGTGGAGGCAAACGTACCACCTCTTGCCTTAGGCTCAAAGCCTTTTAATGGTACTTAGAGAGGAAGGGATTAATCTCATCATCACCGCAATGTCCTGACCAGAAGAATTGCCTTTATCTACAAAACAAATACATGGAAGTTTCCACCTCCTTCAGATCAGTCTCTCAGCCACATCTTAGGTGTATCTTTTATCTACAGGCTGTATCTGGCAGGTAGGGCTTTTTAGGACAGGAGAAGTGGGCTTATTCAACTAAATAACCGAAGGCCTACAATGATTCCTGGCTCTAAAGTGTCCAGTCACCTGTTTCCACAGTGTGTGGGGCTAGCTCTATCTAGAGCCAACCAGCTATGTCATGATGCACAGGCCTTGAATCTGAGCCCCTAGGGTCACAGGGATATGGGGATATTAAGATGTACTTACATTTCCTTTATGTTTTTCAGTTGAAAGCACTATAATGTGACGGGTTTGCCAGAGGCCATCAAAATAGTTTTTAATAATATGACGCCAAGGACGTGTATCAGATGTCCTAAAAGCATGCCATCAGAGTCTCTGAAGGTACAAAACTTGATGGAATATGTTGGAGGGACATGTAGGGTGGTGGGAACCAGATTGGTATGGTCTCATCCCTACTGCCTTTTGGGAGCTGTTCTTTTAGTGAACTGTTCCCAGAGGCTGGCCCAGAATTTGTCTTGGAGAAAGGCCAAGGCAGGGCTCAGGAATGAGCTAACATTTGAGCGATGAGGACAGCAGGGACCAAAACCTTCAGCTGTGTCCTTGGCAGTCCTATTCAGCAGTGCAAACACACTCCTAGATGTCAAACAGACAAGTAGCCCTCAGGCCTGTTTCTCACCCTGCAGCTCAGACTCCCAGCAGAGGCACTGTTCTGCACTGTGCAGAATCACATATTTCTCCCATCCCAATTTACCAGAAGTAAAAGGGAAAAAGCAAAGTTCCCAGTTATTTTGTTGCTGGTTGAGAGATTTCACTTCCATTGCTTTAGGTACATTAAATTTTTAAGTGTGCAAGAGCCAAGGCAATTAAAAATGTAGCACAAACACAGTGAGCCCATGCTATTTTTGTCCCTGGACTGGTTACCCGTTCAAATGCCCTCAAAGGCACCAACAGCTTTCCCTGGACTGTGTCAGGGACTGAGGCTCTGGCTTTAGAGAACTAATTCAGCAAGCACCCGAGTTGAGTGGGAGTTTGTTTATAGGCAAGGAATTGCATTTACGTGAAGGTGTTCGGTTAATCTCAATGACACAAAGAGTTTGTAAACAGACAAAGCAACTCACATCAGACAGTCTGAAGAAACAAAAGAGAGGATGCAAATTTCATTACAAAAAAAAAAAAAGAAATCAAGTGTTGCAATGTGAACTCTGTGTCACAGTCCTTCAGGGGAGGGTTGATAACATGAAAATGTTTTGAACAAAATCAATGTGTGAATATTTAACTATTTAAAGCCATAATAGATATATTATTTTAATTACATTGTATCACTTCAGAAATACACTTTTTAAGGGTTTAATAGAGTAATCACTTTTTAAAATTATGCTAGGAGTTTAGTACATTCAGTTGAATATTCCATTATGAGGAAAAAAAAGCCAAATTCCAATCTAATGCTTTGATAACTTCTCTCTCAGCCACCCAGTTGGCTGTGATGTGATTGCCTTACAATTGCAACAATGTCCAGAAGATCTCTGCTTACTCCTGCTACCTAGTATAATCTTCACTACTCTATTGGGTAGTGGAACACTGGTCCAGAGAGGTGGTGGAAGCCCCATCCCTGGAAACATTCAAGGCCAGGTTGGACGGGGCTCTGAGCAACCTGATCTGGTTGGAGATGTCCCTGCTCCTTGCAGGGGGGTTGGACTGGATGGCCTTTGAAGGTCCCTTCCAACCCAAACCATTCTATGATTCTCTGATTCTATGATATTCCTCTAAATAATTTGTTTTGTTTCCCAAATTCTGCCTCATCCCCAAGCCTGTTCAGTTCTTTCCCAAGGAGCATCTCCCTCTAGAGGAGATCTGAGAGAAGTAACTAACTTTTGGACAGCTTTACCACCAGCAATTGCCTTTCCAGATGTTTTAATCTAGGTACCACATCGTTGTACTAGCTAGATCAAATAACTGTGTGCTGCACACTTGCCAAACCAGATAATCTCCTGAGAGGTGACTAAGTGTTAGTCACTTCACAGGGCAACGATAAAAAGACAAGAAAACCATCTGCGTGCAAGGGTAACAATCCTCGAAACACTTAGGGAATAATAGTCAAATGAATGCCAGGATTTCACCTGCCATGTGAAAACCACGATGTTGCAGATGTTCCTGGAGGAACCACAGACCGAGTTTCAGGTTTCGCCACATTGCTTCAGGCAGCATTTGCCCTTAGAGCACACCAGCCCTCCCCAGAAGCAGCCAGCTGCAGGAAGGAAAGTAAACCTGAAGAGCTGAGGTATTGTTTTGAAGGTCTGCAGCCAGCCCTTTTCTTGAGTTTCTCCACTTGGGAGAGCCTCAGCTCCATGACTTCCAGGGCAACTATCCCACAGGAGAGCTGGTCAGCGTGGGATGGGGTCTGCTCACCACCGCTAGCACATACACAGTGTCCTGCCTCCTCCGGACCCACAGCCTTGCGCTGTGCCACTGGTAGCAAACGTCTTAACTCTTCACAAGGTGTGGATTAATGCCCCAATTGAGAAGCTGGAGGAAAGAGACGTGGGCAGCATAAAACGCAGTAGAAATAAAATCAGTAAAAAGTTAGTCCTGCTGACTTCACAAGTTTTTAAATTTGCTTTTCTGTGCTCTTGTGTCAGAGTCTGCAGCGTATCATAACCCATGCTGGCTGGCTGATCCGTTACTTAAAGAGCAAAATAAGCAAACAGGATAATCCTCAAAAGATGATAATGAACCTGCAGTCATTTCTCCAGATTGATCAGCCCTGGGGCTGTCTGGACTTGTTTCAGAAGAATATCACATAAAAGAAAAAGTCATCTTTCACTTTTTATTTCCTGTTTTTACATGGTTGAAAAAATGTCTTAGCTACTCAAGTACGTGCAATTTAAAAAACAGAGGGTTTTTTTTATTTAGTTCACTTATGAAACATATCCTGAAACTGGCTGGGTTTATAACAATGCTAATGTATTTTGAGAATAATCTCATGGATTAAAACTTTTGAAAAATTTCCATACAGGGAGTTATATCTCAACTTAAGTCAACATAAGTCAAATATGTTTCTGGCAACCGTAGCCTACTTGAAATCTCATGCTCTGTTACAGTTCCCCATTTCTTTAACACCAGGTTAGAAACATAATGAGAGAACATTTCTCATGTTTCTCTGGAGTCACTATTTCTCGGATGCTGATGGAAAGTTAATGTCGTGTAACATTATACTAAACACAGCTTTTAAAAGAACAGTGATATTACAAAATGAAACTACCGTTTTCCTCTTAATTTTTCTTCCCATTGTGTACGTGAATGAGACACTGGTACTGGTTTTGGCAGGGATGGAGTTAATTTTTTCCTCTCAGTAGCTGGTATGTTTTGGATTTCGTGTGTGAAGAATGTTGATAAACACCCTGATGATATGAGTTGTTGTGAATGAGACCAAGGACACCGTCCTGCTTTCCAAGTCTTGCTAATTTGCAGATGCAGGAAGC
>WHYT01017613.1:8943-49082 GCA_009806455.1 Tetrax tetrax
GCGTGGGGGGGGGTGGGGTGGGGGGTGGGTGTGGCAGGCCCCAGCCCTCTCCTCCCACCCCAGGCTTCCCCGTGCCAAGGGGTCTGTAGAGTTGGGGAGCAGCAGGAGGAAGGTGATGTCCCCACTGGAGACAGTGTCCGGGAAAACTGAGCTGGGCTGTAACAACACGGGAAGGACGGGAGCGCACTGAGTTCCCGCAGGACCACAAAAGCTGATAAGCATAAAGATGCCACGAAGATGATCAGAGGGCTGGAGCACCTCTCCTGTGAGCACAGGCCGAGAGAGTTGGGACTGTTCAGCCTGGAGAAGAGAAGTCTCCAGGGAGACCTGATAGCAGCCTTCCAGTACCTCAAGGGGGCTACAGGAAAGATGGGGAGAGGCTGTTCAGTAGGGCCTGTTGTGATAGGATGAGGGGCAATGGGTTTAAAACAGAAGGAGGTAGATTCAAACTGGACATAAGGAAAAAATATTTTACACTGGAGGCCGTGGAACACTGGAACAGGTTGCCCAGAGAGGTGGTGGATGCCCCATCCCTGGAAACGTTCAAGGCCAGGTTGGGCGGGGCTCTGAGCAACCTGATCCGGTTGGAGATGTCCCTGCTCCTTGCAGGGGGGTTGGACTGGGTGGGCTTTAAAGGTCCCTTCCAACCCAAACCATTCCATGATTCTATGTAAAAGATGGTAAGTCTTTGCAAGAGAGAGGAGGACTGTGAAGGGGATGGGGGATCAGGACCCCAAGCCAGCCCATGGCCCCAGTGCTGTCGGTTCTCGGAACGTTATTGGGAAGACACCAGGACACTCAGACTCCAGGTGCAGGTCGCAGGAGTGGGATTTACAAACCCTCAGAGAAGTGGTCATGTAAAGACAAGGAGCTTAACTCCTTGGGAAATTAAATAAGCTAAAGCTTGTCTTGTGGAATGGATGAGCCAGTGGGCAACTGGTTTTGAGACCTGATGGCCACCACCAAGAGGAAAACAACCAGAGAGAACTGCACACATGTGAGTTCAACAAAGGAAACCCTCAGGGGTCTTAATGTCTCTCATGCTGCAGATCTTTCTTTTCCCCTCTCATGTAATAGTGCATAGTGTGACGTGATGTCACGAACTCTTGACATCTATGATGGCATCTTAAGAAGCTCACTACTGTTTTGCTCATGGATATGTTTTCCTTTTGAGAAAGCATTGCAAACGGTAATAAGCCACTTTAGCTGACGTCAAGAAAAAAAGAAGTCGGAAAGGTCGTAGCAAAGTAACTTGACACTTCGTAAGAGTTTTGCAGGCACTTTCAATACAAGCCAAGAAATCGCTTGGGCTGGAGAGTCATGAACAGTTCTCTTCGAAGCTGGTTAACGCCCAAGAGCAGAGTGACAGTTCCACCCCAGCAGAAGCGTGGCCCAGGCCCACAGACGCCTCGAAACCCATCCCCCGCTTCCCGAAAGGCAAGGGCTTTGTGGATTTCGTGGGAGAGACCGAAGAAGTGTTTGCCCATGACGAGGGGTGCTGCCTCCCGAGGTCCCTGCAGCCCAGCCCTGTCCCTCCAGCCCCACGGCCGCGCCGTGCCCGCGGCGCGCCCACGCGGGAGCGCGGCGGGAGCTGGCCAAGGTGCTGAACCTGCGGGGCCCCCGCCCTGCCGCCGGGTGCTCACAAACAAGAAGTTCATTTTTCCTAGCATTTTTCAGAGTTTGTTTTTTTTTTTTCCCTCCTTTCTGTTCCTGTGTTTTCTGTTTCAAAGTTTTCTGTCAACCCAGTTAATTCAGCCCTCCTCTCCGTTAACGAGGGCATAGCTCCAGTGAGGCGACCAGAACAAAAAGGTGTGGTGATGGAAAATCTGTGTGTAGCTCATGTCTTGGGGAAGTATAAACTTTTCCAGTTGGCAGCATATGCACATCAAGAGAGTCCTGTTTCATTCCCCTGTTGTTCATTCCTGAGCAAATTAACAGAACTTTCAGCTCATTTGTAGCAGATTCATAGCTGTGTGTCAACTGAAGCAGCAAAAACATTGTACGGTGTAAAGAACAGCAAGACAGGAATGGTAAAGGTTTTGTGCATAGGAAAGAAAGGCAGAAATGGTAATAGACTTTTGTTTTTTTTTCCCAAGTTGAACACTGGTTCTTGTGAGGTACAATCAACTACTCTTGTTTGTATCATGGTAAGTTCTTCTCATGAGGGAGTGCACAAGTGGCAGGAAGATATTTCAGACAGCAGAGGGTTCTCAATGGCTACATTCAATCTTACTATGCAGAGGTTATGCTATAAAACAAACAAAAACTGGCACTTTCTCTCAAGAAAGGTAAAGGAATGATCATTGCTTTGCCTCATCTTTCCATTTATCTCCTTTTTTTTTTTTTTCCCAAGAGCTAAAAAGGAAGGGAAATTATGGATTAATGTCTCAAATCACATGATATCAGGTCTATGAAAAAGCAGCACTGATGAGATCCAGAGCATAAACATGAACATAAAAATGTCCAGCTGAAGAGCCTGTAGCCATGCTTCAGAGTCTTCAGGGTTGTCTTCTAAGTGAAATAAATACCAAAAAAATATGAACTCCGCATGTTACAATAATACTTTGTTCATCTAAGTGACTCAATGTTTACTTGGAATAAGCTAGTAGAGAAAGGTCATATATATTTCATAGCTAACAGGGATTTGCCCAGTGTAAACCTTTTTTAACTTCTAAGATCTAGGTCTGAAGACAAAGGAAGAACAATGAGTTTTGTCTACCTTGACGTTAGCAAGGCTTATGACACAGTCTGCCACAGCATCCTTCTTTTCAAGTTACATTATTAAGTCTGGGTAGGTGGATTAGTGTGTGGGGCTGAAAAGCTAGCTGAGCTGTCAGGTTCAAAGAGTTTTGGTTAAGGCTTGTACTCTTCCTGGAAGATGGTTACAAGTGGAGTTAGTCAGATGTTTATCTTGAGATGTATATTTTTTAATATCTTTATTAATGACCTGGAGGTGAAGACAGAACACACCTCATCTGCTTTGCAGGTGACACTAAACAGGGGGAGGATCAGTTGGCACACTGGCAGGAAGGGCTTCCTTTCAAAAGGAGCTGGACAGGCTGGAGGAATGGGCTGACAAGAGCCTTTTGAAATTGAATTAAGACAGATGCAAAGTCCTTCCTCTGAGAAGAAAGAAGTCATTGCAGTGGTGTAGGCTGGGCACTGACTGACCATGAAGGAGCTCTTCAGGTACATCCTGGTAGACAACAACCTGAATGTGAGCCAGCAGCGTGCCCTGGCAGCAATTAAAATTAACAAGATACGGTGCTATACTAACAAGAGTGTAGCCAGATGTTGGAGGGAAGTGATTATTCCTCTCTAACCAGCACTTGCTAGACCACGCATGGAATATTGTGACGTGACTAGTTTTTGAGCCCCCAACAAAAGAAAAGTGTTGATAAACTTGAGTAAGCCTAGAGGAGGGCCACCAAAATCACCAGGGATGTGGGGCACATGCCCTGTGACAGGATACAGAGGGAAACAGGCTTGATCAGCCTGGCAAAGAGAGAGTTTGCACCTGATAGCAGCCTTCTCTTATCTATGAGGAGGACATCCAGAAGACAGAGCCAGACTCTCCACAATGGTTCATAGTGGGAACCCAAGAGACAGTGGACAACAGCTGAAACAGAAGAGAGATGTCTCTGAGGTTTTCAGAGCATGTGGAGCTCACTGTTATGGTGGAGAATCTAGAGGGAATCTCACACTTTTCCGGAGGAGCAGCTGGAGGGCAGGAAGGATACTTTAGGCACCTCGGTTATCATCAGGTGCCCAGGATGCCTAGGAGTGCCTACCTGAGTCATATCTGGAGCTGAATCCCCTTCTTACTCCGCAACAGTAAACTTTTCTACTTGACTATAACAGGTTCTTTAAAGGCTTATCTGGTAAAGCTTTATTCCTGTAACATAAATTTTCAGGTTAGTGTTTCCCACTGTTTGACACTTCCTTTTATCTTGACGTAAGATTCTCTTAGTATTGTATTTTAATATTTCAGCCCAAACCAAGTGTTACTCATAACATTCAAGAAGTAGCAGCGGAATGTGGAATTTGGATTGAACACTGTTTCTTCTTTCTTTCTGTTTTCAAATGGAACAAACAAAAGAAAAATCAATGACTCCCAGAAAAATGTTTTAATGCTAATTTTGACTATTTGGGCAATCACATAAGTGTCAAATTGATTTGCCTTCTGGAATAGGATAATTTTAAAAGTTTACCAAATGGGATATTCTGTGCAAAACTGCAGACACACTCACGATATTAACTTCATCAAAGAGACTGCCACATGCACTGGATTTCACCTCACCCAGCACTCAAATTAATTTTCCAGGAGTATAGAAGTAAATTCTCAGAACACAGTTGGAACTTCTTGTCACTTTTTAGTGTTATTTTTGTTTATTGTACAAGTGCACCTGAGATTTGACTGCACAAACTATTCAGCATTCTGATCCTAGTCCAGCAAAGCATGTAAGGACGTGTTTAACTTCACCCTTAGAGTTCAGTGCTTTGCTGGACCAGGGCCAGAGAGGGTACTGTGGTGCAAATCCATCCTGAAGGTATGCTTGCTGTGTAGCTAAACCAAAAAAAAAGACAGCCTTTTCAGTGACTCACCTCTCCTCCCTTTTCAATTGCATTTTTCAATAAATAAGTAAATAAATAAAAGTAGCTGTTCTTCTCCAGCTGTATGGCAACGGCATTATGAGAAGCTTTCTCCGTGTGGACTTAGCGTGAGGATGCAATGTCACACGGAGTGGCTGCTAACAGGGTGCAGGCATGCGGTAGGGATGTTGCTGGGAATGTGACAATTCATTGGGTTTTCACAATAGTGTCTCATCCCAAGGGGAAACACCACTGTACGTGATGCTAGCAGCTATTTACTTCTAGTTCAGATTTTTCTGATACACCCCAGCATTGTATTTTTGTGAGTAAAACCTATAAGTGATCATTTTTACACACCTGAATAAGCTTAGTTCATAACTGCATTAAAAGAGAAGCTGGTAGCAGGTTTCCTTCCCTGGATATATATAAATATACAAATTAAAACTGCACTTCCAGCCTGTATACTTAAATATCTCATTTTTGTGCAATGCAGATCTATATCACTGAGTTGCAAAGAGCAGGACTACAAATGTTTCCTGAAGGCACACATCTCCTGCGACACTTCAACACAGCAACCGTACCCTGGGAGCCAATATTGCCAGCGGAATAACGCACAAATCCTCCTGTTTATTCTTCAGATTTACAGCTGACCACCACTAGAGGTCCTCTGCTGCCAACCCTGCTCTTACACCTACAGCCAAAGCGTTGTTTGTGGCACAGTTTACCACCTTCTTATTTTACTGTGCTTGCACCTAAATAATCTCAATCTATTATGTTAGGCATTGAAAAATGCCTAACTAAAAGGTATGAATAATTTTTTCTGGCCTGAATAATTTTGCCTCCTGGCCATGAATTCAGAAGCTGTTAGGGGGTGACAAGTAACTTGTTCCAATTCAAGACACCTTAAAATGTCTTCTACAAGCCAAAATAAAGGCAGCTTCTCCCCAACCTGGCAAATTTAGTACTTGGCCATTTTCTCATGCTTTGACGTAACTCTTAAAGTGCCTCCTTAACCATCACTGCATGGTACACACTAGGTTTATTCCTTAAGCTTCAATGATGCATGTACACGGCCACGGATGAGAGACAGCAAGTAATTAAAGCAAACAAACTGGGGAATTTGAGCGGACCTAGCAGGAGTTACGGGCTAAGAGATCAATCTGAATTATCCCAATGGCATTTTACTGCTATTTGCCTTTGCAGAAGGTGTAAATGAGCTGTAATGATGCATAGAACTGTGAAGTAACAGCAGGAATTTCTTGATCCTCCTTTCCAGCTAATATCTAGTGCTGGTAGATTCCAATGATATTATGCTGTTCTTTTTCTTATTCCAGCATAGACTGTACAGCTTTGATACTGGCAATGACTTCTCTGTTTTTCCTGATGCCTCACTTTGTATCTAATTGTGGAGTCTCACGTTACATTTATTTTCAAGTCAGCTTTTTGATCTTCTTTTTTGAGCATTCACATAATCTCACTAAAATCAGTGATGTTGCATCCCCTTTTATTTATACTGCTGTAATCTTTGTCACCTCCAGTTAAAGCAGGAGTAGAAGAGTCTGGCTCGATATGCGCACGTTCCTCCAGACACAGAACAGATGTACAAACAAATTGCAGTGGCTAGTCACACATTTGTGTTTAGGACCTTGTCTCAGCCGCCTCACATTTAGTACTTTCCTCCATGAAGCTGCTTAACCTTTCAGACACAACCCAGTTTGTAAGCTTGCATGTCCATCTGCATCTAAAAAAAAAAATCAGTAGTACCAACTGATTGATTTTCTCTAGCTCAAAGAGGTGTCTACAGCAGCATCGAGACTAGATATGCAAAAGTCCCCTGAAAGAATGCTCTCTGATTTCTCTTCTTAAGCATTTCACAATGAAAAAGTTTGCCATGACACTGTCAGTCCCATGAGAAGCGTATGATCTGAGTGGCTGCCATATGGAGACCAGGGTTGAGGATTTATTTCTCATTGCTCTTCATCGTACAGGCTAAGTCTTGCTCTGTAAACATCTGACTTAAGAAATATCAATCTAATGGTAAGAAATCGCAAAGATAATTTCTTATTGATTTTGCCTGAGTGTTTTAAGAGGAAAGGAAGCACTGAGGAGTCCTTCAGGGACTAGTGTGCCTTATGCAGGAATCTAAATGCGAGGTTGTCCTGAGAAAAGACTGCAAAAACTGGTGATCTAAATTCCTAGCTTAAGAGTCATCAGCGAGAAATCCGAACAGCCTTCATTTGTCATTAAATCTGGGGTTGTAAAAGCAATAAGTTCGCACAGCTTTCTGTACAACCACACTACACAGAGCTGCAGACCTGGTACAGATTTTTCTAGCCCAGTCTTTCCCCTCTCAAAAAAATCAACCAAAAAGCAGTGTAATAATCTTGCCACTTGATCTCTGACTGAGTTGCTTCTTGGTTATCCATCTGAAGAAGGCTAACTCCTCAGTCTCGATCTCCTTTTCTGAAAGAGCTCAACATCAGGTGAGTTAAGAGGCAATCCACCTCAGCTCATTTCTCTCTTTACCACGCCTGGTCAACAAATGCTGATAAAGCAGGAGATTTCAGGCAAACATCACCAGTCTGGCACAACTGCTGGCTTCAAAATTCCTCTCTCTCTCCTTTATTGCCTTCTATTTAAAACTGCAGTGGTATAGAAAGCACTTGTAGTTCTGATGAATCTTATACTGAATTCAGTTTCATTCTTTCCATAGAGTTTAATGAAGGTCATATCAGGTCCTGACCAATACAAATATTCGACCTCTCAAGCTGTTTCAAGCTCTTATGATGTTTTTTGTTGGTTTTTTTCCTTGTTTACCACTGCAAAAACTAATCTGCTCAAGTGCATCTGAAATGTGAATGCTGCCAAGTACAAATCAAATCATGAACATTAGCTAGTAACTGCTCTGAGGGCACTGTGTGAATGATACACAAATTAAAATTATTATATTCTTTTCCCATGTTTATTCTTGCCTTAAAAAACTGAGTTAGGAAGATGTTTCCTTATAGTTTGTCTAAGCTGTCACCTACATGCCCTTTTTCTCTAATTAGTGATTGTATATTAGAGAAAGCTTATCACCATGCCAACCCACTTAGAATGGTCTTGGATGGAAAATACAGCCAGTGAGGGACAGAAGTTCATGAGAAAGAGTTTCCAACATTTTTCCAGCTGACAGGAAACTACAGTTACCGCAAAGGATTTCTTGACGTTTTCACTCGAAAACACGGGTCAATAGTCAGAAATTCAGCTCATGACTCAGGCATGAAAAATGTAAAACATCTGGCTCAAATCTATGCTATGAACATGCTACGGAGAGATTAATGACTTTAACCTAAAAGGTCATTAGATTCACTTTTAAAGATGATGAGTTGAAGAACAACCATGCAGGGACATTCTGCAGTGTGCAGTTCTTAGGACTGAAGCAGTGAAATGCCTTCCTTCAATCAACAGCAAATGGAGGAATAATAGAATACAGCACTATTCTGCATTATTCAAAACCAGAAAAACAGTCTTTATTTTTTAATTCCATTGCATTAGGGCTCATTTTCTTCCTTTTATTGAAGTTTTGAATAAGTAATGACAACGTAATAGCAATAACAAGAACAGTTGTATAGAAGCTGAAGCTAAAAGTCTTTCCATTTGCATGGTAGGTGCTCACCTTACAGTCACCGTAACAGGAATCTAGTTCACAAACACATGACACATGTTTTTTATAAAGCTTGCTTCAAGTGATGAAACATTTATTCTTACTTTGCAGATAGAAAAATAAATGGTATGCCTGAAAACAGAAGCAATATTAGCTGTGCTAGGGAATGGACCCAATTCTCTTCAGAGTCAGTCCAATGCCTGTGTAAGAATAGATTCACAAACTGAGGGCTGATCCCTCAGCACACCATCACTCTGGAAAAAAACT
This sequence comes from Tetrax tetrax, assembly GCA_009806455.1. NCBI lineage: Eukaryota > Metazoa > Chordata > Aves > Otidiformes > Otididae > Tetrax > Tetrax tetrax. The sequence continues at coordinate 17,450 of WHYT01017613.1, forward strand.
TTTAAGTAGAAGATAGCCTGAAATGCAGAAATAATCATGCAGTCATGGATAAATTAGTGGCAACATCATAGAATCTTTAAAGTTGGAAAAGACCTCCAAGATCATCAAGTCAAACCTTCAACCTAACACCACCATGCCTACTAAACCGTGTCCTGAAGTGCCATGTCTACATGTTCTTTGAACACCTCCAGGGATGGTGACTCCACAACTTCCTTGGGCAGCCTGTTCCAATGTTTGACAACTCTTTCAGTAAATAAGTGTTTCCTAATATCCACCTTAAACCTCTGCTGCTGCAACTTGAGGCCATTTCCTCTTGTCCGGTCACCTGGGAGAAAAGACCAACACCCACCTCCCTACAACCTCCTTTCAGGCAGTTGTAGAGACCAATGAGGTCTCCCCTCAGCCTTCTCTTCTCCAGACTAAACAACTCCAGTTCCCTCAGCTGCTCCTCATAAGACTTGTTCTCCAGACCCTTCACCAGTTTTGTTGTTCTTCTCCGAACACGCTCCAGCACCTCAGTGTCTTTCTTGCAGTGAGGGGCCCAAAACTGCACACCCTATTTAAGATGTGGCCTCTCCAGTGCTGAGTACAGGGGCATGATCACTTCCCTACTTCTGTTGGCCACACTGTTCCTGATGCAAACCAGAATGCTGGTGGCCTAATTAGGCAGAACTACTCTAGTTCTGTCTACAAGGTCCTAACTGTCAGAACTAGACATCAGGAGATAGTCACAGAAGTGGCTATGGATATAGACCTGGTGCAGTAAAACCACATCCCTCCTGCTGATACTTGGCTAGCTGAGAACACAGCAAGACGAGCTCACATCTGCCTGTACGTGTCAGCGTAGATATGTCCATACATTCCAGCCTCATGCCTAATTCTCTCACTCACAGTGTTTCACCAAGGGTGACACAGAAACAAGCTCCTGCTGTCACACGTCACCATCACTCAGACACCAAGCAAAGGAATGAGATGGAGCAGTTTTGATTTGATCCCTGTGGTCAAGGCTGATTCACATCTACAGAATCGTGATTTTGAGGCACCTGGACGAACACCTTGAAAAAGTGCCTGAAAAACCTTCCTGTCTATGGTCAGTCCCTATCTCAATTTCTTTTTGTGGCCATGCAGCGTAGGAGGAGACAGCTGAGTGGCCACTGAAATACAGTAGCTGTGTGCTTTTTAACTACTGATGTATTCTTTTGTGCCTAATCAACTAGATTTTTTATAATGGATTCACAATTACTGGAAGAAATGGTCAGTAGTGCATTTTAGGCCATTACTGTCACCACCCTGTGAACCTTTCTTTATGTGGCACGGCTTTCTTTTGAATTTCAGGGTCTTCAGCATACCACTTCAAGCAAATTCATTTCTTTCCCCTAGTTTCTACTTCCCACTAAAACCCTTTTCACAAGGGGGGTTTGCACTGGCTTTCCCAGTCCTGGTGATACTAATGCCTTTCTTATGTTAGCTACCCTTAATTCCCTGCAAAAATCAGAGTAGAGCTGAAGTCTGGGGGAGGAGAAGTCCTCACCCAGCACCGTGCTCTGTGCTGATTAGAAGACAGCATTTAATGCAAACATAATCATAAACAGGAGAGACTCAAGAACTGTTTTCTAAATGTGTATATTGTTCAAGATGAAAATATTCCCATGGGAATCAGCTGCTTCCAGCCTGATGGGGAAACATAATTTCGATGGGAACAGGTGGAATTCTTCCCAGAGCGTGAGTCATTTTTTCTCTGGCTCCCCTTAGAGTACAGATCCTAACGCAACACACGCTATTCTTTTTAGTTCTTTGTTTTGCTCTAAACCCTATCAAATAGGCAAAGTGCAGGATGACTAAGCTGGTGGACAGGACTGTATTTTTCAAGGTTGTTGATTTTGGCTGAAAATGGATTATCTTGGTTTTGTCTCTTTGCTCAAATAAAATACAGATGGATAGCTTGGGCTGCAGATAACCTTTTCTCCTTCAGAAAAAAAAAAAAAAGGATAATTTCATACCTCTATCCATCATGAGTGCTATTTCTACAGATCAGGAGAAGGACTGAGGAAAGATAAAGCAGAAACAATATTATTCAATCTTTTTGAGTAGTCAAAATTTGATAAAAACTGGGAAATCAGATTAGGATCTGAATTCACTAAACTTCAAAAGTGTCTGCATGTGATTTTTCATTTCAGGTGAATTCTAGGACCTGGAGGGGCCAACAAATCCTGCATGGAGAAATGTATTTTAAAAGTTTAGTGTATCACACTCCTTTGTTGTCTCAGTCACTATTCCCCTAATACTGTTTCTGCCAAGGCCCCATCGTTACTACTCTGAAGCTGCGAACAATATAGATGCTATAGCACACCACAGATGAGATCTAGTGAAAAACATCCAACGCACTAAGAGAGCCTGACCGCTAACACCAGTGGTCTCTCTTCTGCTGACTAACTTGAGTTTAGCCCTGTAAGAGGCTTGTTTCTTTATTGACTTTTCCTATGTGGATATTTCTCCCAGGCAAAGGAAGCAAGGAACATCATATACTCAAGTACTTCCGAGGTGAACATAAGGTGGAAAGCTGCAGCATGAAGCTCCTCATGCTTGTGGCTTCTGCATCTCGGTCCTGCTGGCTTCCCCCCTCTCTCAAGGTACCCGAAACACGGTAGAGCAAAAGCCCTAAGTCTTCCTTTGAAATGAATTTTCTCTAGGATTTGAAGGGGAGTGGCCTACGAATGGTGAAAGTTCAGCGTGCTTATAATGTGAAGCTCCTTCGTTATTTTCTGGTGCGAGGAGCAGGAAGCATTGGTAACTAGCACAGCTCTTACTGGATTCTCCAAGAGCCGAGCCAGTGCTTTTAAGGAATCTCCCTTGACTCATGTTTTTCACAGAAATGATCTTCCCACGAGGAAGGAGTTCTCATCTGGTTTGTGTCATCTGCAGCGCAGAGCCTTCAGGCTGTTGTTGCAGTCGAGGTTCCTCTCTCCTTCCAAAGGTGATTGTTTTGCCTGGATGAGAGATTGGAAACATTTGTGAGCCGTAAGTATTTTCACACAGGACAGGAAAAACACTTCCTGGCCAGCCTTAAATATGCCCCACGGTCAGAGGTGAACTATGACTCAAAAATCCTCTCGTCTGCAAACCGCAAGAATGGAGAAAACAAGCTCTTTTGTCCCAGTTTTATAGGTGACAGACAGGTGCAGATTTTTAAAAACTTGCCTGAGACGACACATTTATGCAGCATTTTGTAGGCTGACAGGGACTTTTGAGGGCTGACACAGATTCACATACAGAACAGGTAGGGTATGCTCCAGCCTATCTGATGGGTTATGTACCAGTAGATGCATGTCAGCCACTCATCCCAGCAGATGGGGAAATTGCAGGTGCATTGTGCTTACAACTGGCCTCGTATCTGCCCACAAGGCATAGCATGGATGCTCCTGTGACAGTCGGAATTTGAACCTAAACATCATTTCAACACATTCCCATTTCATTAAAAGGTTCTTCTCTCTTGAGAAGCTCCCAAGAACTGCATCCTCCTCAGGTCTTGAGATGCTATTCCCTTGCCAAGGTTTGTTCCATCCCAGCAGTCCCACCAAAGCATCTTCAGCACGATCTGCCAGGCTGCTTTTGCTCACAAGCAGTAGGTGTTCCTTCACATTGCTATGGACAGCACGAGTATGTGTATGGATCATGAGCTCTATTTTTCACACTGAGGGTGGTGGAGCACTGGCACAGGTTGCCCAGAGAAGTGGTGCCCCATCCCTGGAAACATTCAAGGCCAGGTTGGACGGGGCTCTGAGCAACCTGATCTGGTTGGAGATGTCCCTCCTCCTTGCAGGGGGCTTTGACTAGATGGCCTTGAAAGGTCCCTTTCCAACCCAAACCATTCTATGATTCTATGGTTTAAATTTGAGTGGAAAAGAGGTTTTTTCCAACTTACAGAAAAGTTCACAGTTTCACCAATGTTCAAGATGAAACCAAAGCCTTCAAAGGTATAACAGAAATAAATAAATTAGCTGCCACGGAAACCCTTGAACCCCCTGGGTTTGTTACTGTGTATATGGGAAATTTTTCTTCTTTATTTAAAAAAATATATGGGGAAAATATGTACCCATTTGTATATATAAACATAAGTCTTCTTCTGAACACAGTTGGAGTTACAGTTGCAGGGATGCTGATATCTAAACCTAAGGCAGTTTTGGCAGAGAATGTCGGCTCTGCATACAAATATTCTCTCTGAACTTTTTTTCCAGAATAAGTGTACAGACAGATAAATCTCTGGTGAAACTCCTCTGAAATTACACCAGACATTAATTTTTTTTTTCCCATGCTTTTCTTTGTTAACAGCTTTCTTTCAACAGCGTTTGCTTCTTCTAAAGGCTGAAAGACAGAAAAATCTGCTATTCTGAGTTCTGCATGTGCTTCTCCACCACAGGGACTTTAGAAAGGCTGGCATTAGAGGGGTTTGCTCTGAGGACAATGCATCCTGAACTGGGTTTGATGGTGTGTCTGTTGTGTGACTTTCTCAGGAGCATTGTGGAAAATCCCACAGATAAACTAGTAATATAACTAAATTGATAAAAACTTAGTTACAATGGAAGTAAGCTACGAACCTTGTCAAAGGTCCGATTTTACATTTCTACTACAGATGGTTGTCTAGCACCACTGCCTGAGCTGCCTGGAAAGGAGGTTTCTGTCCAGCCCCCTCTGTGGTCATGGCTGTCACAGGGCAACAGAGATCCTTAGGTAATGAAAAGATTACCCACAAGTGTTGGGGTCTGGTGTAAAATCTTTGCTGCTGCCTGCCTGCTTTCTCACTCGACTCTATCCCTCAGCTCTGACCTCAGGTATCTCACTAAACGGTTCTCCTCTCTTGAGAAGCTCCCAAGAACTGCATCCTCCTCAGGCCTTGAGATGCTATTCCCTCGGCAAGGTTTGTCCCATCCCAGCAGTCCCACCAAAGCATCTTGAACACGATCTGCCAGGCTGCTTTTTCTCACAAGCAGTAGGTGTTCAAATATTAACTCTAACTCTCACGATTACAGGGGGTGAGGCCGATCTGTGTTACGCTAGGCGCTGAGGCACGCTCTCCAGATGTTTGCACCCTTGTGCCAAGAGGCCGTAGTCAAACATTTTATGATTTCAGCTTTGAAAAATGTTCTTAGACCTAATTTTGTGGGCAATTTTGCTTTTCATACATTCTGGGGATTATTTGTTTGGGCTGCATTTTTCTGCTTTTAAGATTGTGGGCGGATGTCAGTCATGACAATTTGTGTCTGGTATTTTGGTATATTTGCTTTTATGATACGTGGATGGGAACTAGTTGCATTTTACAGAGTTATTTTTTTCTAAAATTGTGGAGTATAAATAGGATTGAGGGAAATGCCATACTAGTCTCTCATACTTAAATCGCCACATTGCACAACAGTGCCACAGACTGGAAATGTTTGCTTCAGGATCCTGCTGGATTGTGGTCATTAAAATCATAATTGATACCTATCTGTGATGGATTGAGTTGGTCCTTCAGAGTTATCTTTGAAACTTTTCTTCTTAAAAGCAACTTCAGTGTTACCTGTCTAATTCCAATGACATGGTCTTTCCATCTGCAGAGATCAAAGTATGGCAATGAAACTCTGACAAGGATTGGCAGATGTCTGCTATGGGCATGACACAATATTCTGGGTGGCTTGCTGAAGCAAGTGGGAACTATGGAAGCTTGAATTTTGCAGGATATATTTCCAGCAAATGTATTCTGTAGCAAATATTGCAACATTCAAACTTGGTAGTAAAAATTCAGGGTCAGCACTCAACTATATTCCCATCCTATGAGTTCTGATGAACTAAAATGTTTTGTGTTCTCTGTCAGGGACAAAATTAACCTCTTCTGGAGTTTGTAATGAAAAATGTGAGACAGATCATCAGAATAATCAACAACCTTGGGACTGGGGCACTTCCCTCAGAGTCGAAGCAGGAACCTAAATTGAAGTTCTTGGTTTGACTTTGGCAGAGTTGGAACTTTCAAGATAATTTTCATGTCTCACATTAATGATATGATAAATCTGTTGTTCCAGATCAAAAGTCACTCGGTTTTGACCAATGACCCCATGCTGAAGTTGAAGAATTTTATCAAAAATTTTGAGAGGTTTTCTGGATGTGATCCCAGATATGCAAAAAAAAAGTTCATGAAAGCAGATTTTTCCAGTCCTTAGATTAAAAACCACTGGGTAATTGCTGACTTATTCAAGCCCTGTCCCTGGGAGCTGTCTAAAAATTTCTCTGTTTTGCTCACTTCATGTCCTCAGCTTGGGAAATGGAATCCAATTTTCTACACCATCCTTTAAGGCAGCTAAATGTTAGCAACAGAAACATACAGCTGATTTCCAGGAAGAGCACGGGCTATTATCTTATCGTATCCTCAGTGCCGAGTTGGAGGGTTCCTGAGTCATTAAACAAGTGACTTTGCTTGTTCTTAGTGATGTTTGGCACTGAATCTTGGCAGATATGTTGTTGAAGGCTGCAAATGGCACAGAGACTCGAGATCAGTAATGATAAAAATTGATGAGAGGACCGGCTGCCCACACAGGAGTACAACGCCCTGCGGAGAGCTAGAGCATAATTTGTGTTTGCTTAGTATTAGGACTAGCTGCCTTCTAAAGTTCATAATTATTTTCTGAAGATGTAAGGCTACACTCTTTAAGTTACGTTCTCATAAAATTAATAAACACAATCCTTATGCAAAAATCATTCCTTCCCTAACATCTTCCTGAGTTTCTTGCTGACAATTATGTTTAGCATCATCAGTGGCCACACTTTTGCTTTTCATATATTTTCTTAAAGCTTCATCTTACATAAATAAGTAAAATAGACTACTGTGACTCATAAATGAAAAGAAAGAAACACAGGTATATTTCTGTAGCAAAGTTCAACAGACTTCAATTTTAACTGTCAAGCACTCCGTATAGAAAATAACTCTATTCCAGAAGTCTTCCTGTCTGCCAGATTTAATTGCAGACTTCTGGCAATTTATTCCCTAAGCGGAGTACAGCGACTTCTGTTCATTTCTCATGTCTTTTTAATGCCGACTTCTGTGCATTTCCCATGCAAAGTCATCCAAATAGATTTGCAAACTCTCTTGATTTCACACAAAGATACTGCCCTGCGCTCCTGGCAACAACACGAGACAAACACCACCAGTGCTTCTGAATCCGAGGAGCTTGCTTGGTGGCCTCGGTTGAGGCTGTCCTACCGTACTGGGACTGCACAAGCAGAAAGGAAAAGGCAGACTGTCAGATAAAAACGTGGTGGAAAGGAGGAGTGATGCTCAGAGATGCACAGAGTTAAATGGCTGGCCAGTGGCCACCCCTTAACAGGGGAGTGAATCACACCCAAAACTGTGTTCGGTTCTGTGATAAAGCCACCAGATCCCCTCTCACTGTCTACCAAAACTCCTGACAAAGTGCCATCAGTGAAAGCACAAATTATTGAAGCTGAACATAGCCATCATGAAATGACAGCTTCCTGTCTTGTCTTGTTCCACGGTTCCTGTCCTTGTGTGCCAAATCATCATGAACCATAGCGGCAAGTCCGTTTAGTGACTCTTGGAGTGAAAATAAAAATTGTGTGTCATTCCATGCTATTGTCATCAGAAATGATGTATGCAATTAGAAGAGAGAAAGGTATCAGGATGCCCAAAGTCTTACGCTGGGAGGCACCTCACTGCACTGACTTCTCTGAACGTGTCCGATAACTGAATGGGCTCATGAACTCCTTCCGAAACAACAGGAAGATGAGGACGAGTGATACCCAAGCATGTCAAGCTCCGCCTATATAATGTTTTTTTGCTGTTGTCATCATTATTCCTCTGGTGCCAAGCCAGCCTGATCCTAGACGGTGGAGGCTCCATGCACCCATGGCGTAACTCTGTCAAAGGCCAACAGAGCTCCAACACGGGAGGGATTAGTCCCTCCTAAATCTTTTCCAGAGTGTTGGATGTGCTGCAGCTGATGTATTAACAACTCTTGGCATGTGCTGCAGGCGCATCTTCTCAAAGCAGCTCACAGGGAGTCTCTCATATAGCTCCATTAATATTAAATTACGTTACTGGGAGGTGGTGTGCATTTCCCACATGCCGTCTTGAAAACAGACCCCCAAAAAGCTTTAATGATGGAGCAGATCACAATGGGAAGTGGCTGATCCCAAGTAATGGACAAGTAAACGGTGGGGCTGGTCGGATACAGGCATGTGGACAATGCTAAAAGAGAGCAGGAGACCTGCAGGGTACCTGATAGAGAGGAAGAGCATGCTTCAGGGATAAAGGTTTCAGCTGCCTCTTTTCTCACAGACGCAGACTAGCTGTGTAAAAGCTCCAGCATAAGCATGGCTGAAGGCTTGGTGATAAACATAGCAGAAAAGAGATTTAGATAAATCTCAAACAGCAATGTTTTTAAGGACCAGGAAGAAAGGAGGTTGTTTTCTCTGAAATATCAGATTTATGATCTGGGTGCAAATTACAGTATGCAAAGTATTTGCCACTTTTCCTTTGGTGGAGAAGCAGAGCTTAAAAATGAACCAGGGAAACCCAGTCTGGGAAAGCCCACCATAGAAAGGGAAAGGGTTTGAGACTCTTAGTAACATCGTTGTAGAAGATACCTGTGGAACTTCACCTGAAGTGCCAGGTACAAGGCCTGTTAGCAATGATAAAGAAATATTAAATTCTCCTGGAGCACGTGAACCAAGACACGCAGGGAATACGGACCCTGGTTTAAGACACGTTTTGTCTCATGGATGCACTTTTCCAAGGCAATCTCAAAAATCCATCCTGCACCTCCAACTCCCTGCCCTGGCCGTGCTGCGCTGGAGACAGAGGCTGGGCTCTGGTGACACCCTGGGAGGTCCCCACCTCTGCTCCCCCTCCGCGGAGGGAAGGTAGAGCCTGGCACGGGCTTTGCCCCCTCCGCAGGGTTTTACGAGGATTGTGTGGTTTCTGGCAGCCGGGAAGAAAACAGGACCGCGCTGCTTCCAGCGCACCGGGAGGAGGTGGCTTCCGTGGGACAGCTGTGACATCTAGTGGTGACACCAGCCAGGGCCGGGCAGCCGGGAGCTGCTCCCGCGGCCCCTGGAAACCATCTCGAGGGCTTCAGAGCCCACCAGTCACAGGAAAAGGGCACAAGGCTTCTGTGAGAGACACATTTTTAAAGGATCTCCGCATATTTAAGGAAGATTTTGCTCCGCTCAGACTCCCTGCATGCTTTTTGAGGAATCCTGTCTCCTGGTGTCACCCTCCTCATCCACACCAGTGCGTTTTGGCACCGCCCGCCGTGAGCCAGCCCTGCCGCAGGGGGCATGCAGCAACCATGCAGAAACTCAATCACCCACCTTGAAACCAGTTTAGATGGTGATGATAAAAAACTGGCTGGATGGCCAGGTCCAAAATGTTGTGGTAAATTCAGTTAAATCAAGTTGGTGGCTGGTCACAAGCGGTGTTCCCCAGGGCTCAGTACTGGGGCCGGTTCTGGTAAATATCTTCATGAACAATCTGGACGAGGGAATTGAGTGCTCCCTCAGTAAGTCTGCAGATGACACCAAGATGGGTGGGAGTGTCGACCTACTCAAGGCTAGGAAGGCTCGGCAGAGGGCTGGATCAATGGCCCAAGGTCAAATGTATGAATTTCAACAAGGCTGGGTGCCAGATCCTGCACTTGGGTCACAACAACCCCATGCAAGGCTACAGGCTTGGGGGAGAGAGGCTGGAAAGCTGTGCAGTGGAATGGGACCTGGGGGTGCTGGTCGACAGCTGGCTGAACACGAGCCAGCAGTGTGTCCAGGTGGCCAAGAAGGCCAACAGCATCCTGGCTTGTATCAGGAACAGTGGGGCCAGCAGGAGTAGGAAGTGTGTCCCTGTACTCAGCACTGCTGAGGCCACACCTTAAATACTGTGTGCAGTTTTGGGCCCCTCACTACAAGAAAGACATTGAGGTGCTGGAACGTGTCCAGAGAAGGGCAAAGAAGCTGGTGAGGGCTCTGGAGCACAAGTCTTATGAGGAACAGCTGACGGAACTGGAATTGTTTGGTCTGGAGAAGAGCAGGCTGAGGGGAGACCTTATTGCTCTCTACAACTGCCTGAAAGGAGGTTGTAGGGAGGTGGGTGTTGGTCTCTTCTCCCAAGTAGCAAGTGATGGGTCAAGAGGAAATGGCCTCAAGTTGCATCAGGGGAGGTCTAGATTGGATATTAGGAAACACTTATTTACTGAAAGAGTGGTCAGGCACTGGAACAGGCTGCCCAAGGAAGTGGTGGAGTCACCATCGCTGGAGGTATTGAAAAGACAGGCAGATGTGGTGCTTAGGGACATGGTTTAGTGGTGGACTTGGTAGTGTTACACTAGTGGGTGGTTTGTTTTTTTCACTAGGCAAACAGTTTGTATATTACAGTGGATGCTTTACTTTCCAGAGGGTTATCCCTGTATTACACTATTTTTTTCCAGCAACAAGATGAGCTGCTGGTCTTGATTAGCCTCCTACAATATAAACGTTAATATTCCAGACTCCACTGGAGAGGGCAGTAACAGGCATTCCTATTGTCAATCCCATCCAAGTGTTAAAAAAAAAAAAACAGGAAAAAAACTAAGATAAGAAGGAACATAGATGAAGCAGTGCTGAGAAGTGAACCATTAAACTTCCAGTTCGCAGGCCTCCAGACTGGGGTTTAAACTCCTGGTTAGGTGCAGATGCTGGAAATCCTGCCTGCTGCCTCAGTGATGTCAACTGTGCGAACAACTGCACCTGAGCCGTGTACAGGGACCAGACGTTCTCTCCAGGGCTAGCTGTGCTTCTTACTATAGGGCTATTTCAAACACTTTTTTTATTTAAATTCACTTTACTTAAAGACATCTAAGATTTAAATTTAGAATTCAATATTTAACTTTAGTTTTAATTTAATTTGATATTTGTAAAATTCACTTTAAAGATTGTTTGGATGCTTCAAGAATGTTCTGATAAACTCACGTGGAGGATGGGAGATAGAGCTGAGCGTTCCCAAATTACTGATGCCGAACTTTTTATGCAAAATACACCCAGGTACTGATCACGCGTGCAAACGTTGTGACCACATACACAGATATAAATATGTGTAAGGGTGTGTTTAAATTGGGAATGCTCCCAGCACTCCACGTCAGTCACCTACACTTCTCCATCCACATGAGCTACTACCCACTTTGCACTTACGTGGACCACAGTTCATGTCCAGAGCATTTCTAACGCTGCCAATAACCTGCTGTACTGGAGATGAGGAGCAAGTGCTGATGTGTCGGAGGGCAAGGAGGTCTGAATGAGACACTGGAAAATCTGGGAAGTCCAAACCAGAGCAGGATTGCGAGAGCGCTGTGCGTGCCTCAAGGGATGCAGCTGGTGCTCTGCAGGCGCTGGGTAAATCATTTACAGGCAGCGGCAGTGTGAGGAAGGTGCTCCGGGGGGAAAGAGACAAACGAGACCGTGGGGAATGATTGACTACAGCTAAAGGTCACGAACCTCTGTAAATATGTGGTAGAAACTGAGTTAATGTGGTGAAAGATTTACAAGGCCTGAGCAGGCATAGGAAGAGGGCTGGGGGATGGCAAATTTTGGACCAGCGTAAAAGTTGATAGTTATGTATTGGCAGGAGATGAGCAAGCCTGACAGATCCTCGGTAGCAGAGAGCAAACCTCCAGTTTTGGAATGAACCAATGACTTTGGAAGCTGCAGTCGGGATGTTCTATGGAAGTCTTCATGTCAGATTGTCACAGTCTTGAACAACCTTTAGAGCATCGCCCTTTGGCTCTCTGTGTGGGATGGCCCTGCTGAGGAGGTGCATCAGAACCTTCTCCTGAAAGGCCCAGAAATTGTGTAAAGTAATGTAGTTAAAATCACGAGGGCAATAGGAAGGAAGAACAGCTTGCTTGGGTACAAGCTTTCATACGGGTGTTGTGAAAACACCAGCAAATGAAAGAACTGGTGGAGGCATAATTCACACCACGGAGAGCAAAACGCAAACAAAATGAGTCGGTTATGAGCGTAGCAGGTTGCTGAAGCAAGCCATGTGCAGCTGACACGACAGACCCCTTATCAAAGCTGCTTTATCTGCCCGGAGCCAAGGCAGAGCATGCATTTGTGCGGCTGGAACAGAACAGGTCGACAAATACATGTCAGCTCACCATCAGTTGGTCCCAGTAAAGCAATGGAGTGGATGTGAGTTTTAGAGTCGAGCACACTTTCAGAGTCGAGCCTTTGACTGACCAGTAACCAGGTGAGCTGCTCTGTGCCTTGGGCAGGGTATTAGCAGCATAACTCTACAAAATGTTCAGCCCTTAGACTTAAACCAGGAGAAAGTAGTTCCAAATCTACCCTGAATCAAGAGATGTCAGAGATTCTTATTCTTCAAATATTCTTTTGGCTGTGTCAGGAGGAATAAAAACTTCTCTTGACAATCTTTGTAATGATTTTTTTAGGCTTAGAAGTGCCCTTTCCAAGCCAGAAGTTAGATCCAAATATTTTTACTTCTAAGCAGCATAAATTATGTTTGTCATTTCAAAAGTGCCAAGGGAACAAGGAGCCAAAAGGTGACTGGAGCTGAACGCCGTTGAGCCCGGAACACAGAAAGCAAAGAGGCAGACAGGGTGGCATCTCTGAGCAGCTCCTCTCTGCTTGCAGACTCCACTTGCATACCCTGAAACCAGGTGAAATTCCAGGCATTCTTACTTTATTTTGACAAATTCTTTCCTCCTTCCAAGCGGTCAGGCCTGTGCCTTGGGATAAGGTTGTCCTTTCACTCCTGAGGGGCAACCTTTTCAGTTGTTTCAACAGAAAAACCTTCTATACAATCCGTCAAACTGAACGTTTACAGCATTTAATAAAAGTCTGAGCATTGTAGGCCTTGCAGAAATGCACCTCTTGGCTCTCTGTAGAGGAGATGGGATAAGGTTGCTGTGTGCCTGCCTGTAGGACAACACTGCCTACGCATAGCTAAACTGACAGCAGAATTTGTTCATTATTCCTCTTTCCTGGATCAATGTAAGAACCAAAGGATTGTGAAGGATGATAACTGGAAAACGGGCTTTAACATTTTTTTTTCAGTTTGCAGATCCCCACAAATTTTCAAGACGGGATACTGGCTGCTACTGACAGCAGACTTTTTTCCTAGGCTTGCTGTCGCAGGCCCGGTGGAGGTTACACACGGGAACGGAGCAGTCTGTGCCCACCGAAGGAAAGGGGCTGCTCAAAAAAGAGAAGCAACTCTTGAATTTGCAGCTATTGCACTTTGATTTGGTGAGCATGCTCCCTATCAGCAGAGTGAAAGGAAGACTGACTTGGGGATAGGGGGAAAGTCCTGTGTTCATCACTGGGAAATTAAGTTTCCAGGGTGTTAAAGGAAGATTTCTCCCACTGTCAGAGCTGCAGGCTTGTATCTGGCAGGAGTCACAGACTCACAGAATGGCCGAGGTTAGAAGTCACCTCTTGGGGTCATCTGGTCCAACCTCTCTGCTCAAGGAGGGCCACCTTGAGCCGGTTGCCCAGGACCGTGTCCAGCTGGGTTTTTAATATCTCCAAGAATGAAGAGTTCACAGCACCTACAGGCAACCTGTGCCAGTGCTTGGTAACCTCTGCAGAAAAAAAAAAAAGGAAAAAAAAAGTGTTTCCTGATGTTCATATGGCACCTCCTGTGTTTCAGTTTGTGCTCGTTGCCTCTGGTCCTGCCACTGAAGAGAGCCTGGCTCCATGTTCTTTGTGATTCCCCTTTAGGTATTTATATATATTGATGACATCCCACTGAGCCTTCTCTTCTCCAGTCTGAACAGTCCCAGCTCTTTCAGCCTTTTCTCTAGGAAGAGATGCTCCTGTTCCTTGCATCATCTCATGGCCCTTTGCTGGACTCTGTCCCACTGCAGGTGGGACATACTGGAGAGAGTCCAGTGGTGGCTGGTGACATAGGCCTGCCCTGGCTCTGCTGCTAAACGCTGAGTGCAGACTCCGAGGGTTTTTTTTTTTTCCCAGACTGGTGTTCCCAGAAGGGAAAACCCCACTCCTTTCCCTCTCACTGCAGTTGCCTGGATGAATGAGTGATGGCGGGTTCATGGGCAGTGTGGTCTGATGAGCCCACATGCTGGTTTCTCACATTTCAGTCAGATGTTTTCACCTTTCTGCCAAGTAAAAATAACATATTTCCAAGGGACTTTGAGTCTGGTGATGTGGGAAGTACCACCTGCTGAAAAACACCAGAGAAGTTTTTCTGTTAATTTGTCAAAGGCAGAATCTTAATCTACCTTTGTGGAAAAAGGACTCCTGGAATCATTGAACCAGCCCCTTGCCAAGGGGCTTAACATGTGGCAAAAGTCACAGGAGCAGTCAGGACAGCGTGGTGCTTTATTTATGAGTGCTTGTGGTAGTCCACTGAGGGCTCTGCTGAGGTCGGAGATGTTTTTCGCCTCTTACTCGGAGGGAGCGACATTATGGGTTATAGAGAAGCAAAGCTTTCCCTGGCTCTGAGATATGTCTGGTGGAAAGGTCCAGCCCAGATTCACCAGACTGGTGTTATTTAGCCATATAGGGCACCTCAGCAGGACAACTCAGGCTGGGAAGTTTTTCTCTTGGCTTTCACTGCCTTGGTACACCCTTCTCCATCCATGAGCAGGTGGTCCAGGAGGCAGAAACCCTGGGTGATGCGCCTGTGTGTGGGCCGTGCCCGGCATGACCACATGGAAGCGTGGGCAGAGGGCAACGCTGCTGCAGCAGGAACACCCCTGATCCCCTGGACATCCCCTCAGCACCACGTGGGACTGAGCAGTCCGCTTACATCGCACACCAGGAGAGTCTAACTGATGGCCTTCTCTAAGCCATGAACACCACCAAAGTCCTGCTGGCCAAAGGAGGCCCAAGCCTCCTGGTTAATTTAGTGGCAGAAGCAAGACCAACGTACTTGTTCTTAACAGAAGTAATGGAGAATGGGAAAGTGGCTGACCTCCATGTTGGGTCCCTAGACATCCAAAGACAACGACACACCTCAGTGTGGGAAGCGCTGGGCTGACCCTCAATGTCTAAAAAAGAGTTTTCAGGGCCCACTGTTAGAAAAGACTTTCTGTTTAGAAACAGCAATTAAGAGCCCAGCTCTGAAATCGGTGGGACAGTGGTGGGGTTTCAGGGCTCGGTCGGTACTTCGTGGTAGCAATGTGACATCCCCACGTGCCGGCAGACCTCAGGCGTTGCTCAGCCGAGCAGCCACAGTTCCCCACGGTACAAACACAAGCGGGCCCTTGTCCTTGCAGAGTGATGTTCCGCTAGAGTTTTTGTAGTCAGAGGTTTTGCTGAAGCTGTTTTTGAAGAGATGATGGCAATTCTACACAAGGTTATCATCAGGAGAACTTCTAAATTATAAATACAAATATGTATGTGTATATATACGTACCCTGTGCATGCTGCTTGCCAACTTACTGTGCCTGTCCTCAGGAACAGAGGTTTCCATACTCAGCCATTTCTCATGATAGATCATGAAGATCTGACCTATAACATCTTAATCACGTAGTCACTGTGCGAAACAACAAATTGTAGGGAAAAGTTTGTGGCATAGATGTCTAAAAAGAACACATATGAAAAAGTACAGATGACAGATGCTGGACATGTGGAACATTCTGCTTATTTACACAAATAGAAATGATATTTCATCGCTTAATTCTGTGTGTACTTCTTTTCTTATGGACCCCAAAGTTACAAAACGTTCCGGCATATTTGCTAACGACACACTAGCAGTCGTTTGAATAAATAAAGCGCATTGTGCTTCATCCCTGCCCGTCCCGTTGACTTTGCCTGGAAATGCCGATGAGGAACTTTTGTTTGCAGAACCGGTCACAGAAAGGCAGCGGTGTGAATTCTGTCCCACAGTGTTTGCACAAGCGCTGCCGGCAGAACTACCGCAAATACTCACGGGAATTCGTTTCTGCAAGGTTAATGTCAGAAATGATTTATTGAAGCCTTCCTCCTGCTCCCCGGTCTGGCATCCGTCAAGCGAGTAAACAATACCCCCATGATTTCAGAGTGCTCTGGGGCTGGTGGCTGAGCAAACACTTCAGATCAGAGTCAATATTTTGGGAGTAATCAATCAAGTGGTATTTATTCCCACAAAACTTAGGTTGAAATATTTTGAATCAAGAGTTAAAATCAATCTTTTTGAAGATAAATCCGTTTTTTTCCTGTTAATGTGTTAAAATTGCTCAGGGAAGCTGGTGAGATAGCTGATCCCAATGAAGTTATACTCATATTATGTAAAATAATTTTTTAAAATAATCTCTTTAGTGAAATGACAGAAATTCATGTATCTATCCTCATGTGTTTCTGTTTCAAGAAGAAATAGGATTTTCATGGTATTGCCACACACTCATGCCATGGAAATGTCCCTTCCAATCCTTTCTCCATTACGCCTGGCTCCTGAGAATTTGGTACATCTTAAAAAGTTCTCCTTCCTTTCTAATCTCTATTTTCCTCATGAAATGCACAAATGAACGGAACTCTCCTTTTCCACACAGAAATCCAGATCCAGAGGGCCCCGCTGAATTGCGGGCAGAGCTCCCAGAACCAAGCCCAGCCCTCAAGGAGTTTAATTTATACAGCGACCAGCTTGTAACCTTCTTATGGCTACCTACGGCCAAGTCAGTGGTTATGGAACCCAGCCAAGAAGGATAGTAATTAATTTTTTTCTGTTTATTTAGCAGACAAATGGCTATTACCTTCACGGATATAACCTGTTATGTTCTAGTCACAGCCAAAACCACCTTCCCTCACCTCCGGTGGATGTTATGTGGTTTAAAGTATCAAACAGGAACCTGAGACAGTGGCCTGAAGCTGGCACGCACCTCCAAATCGGTATCAGATCTAGGTGAAATGCTAGTTTTGTCCTGTTCAAACGCCAGCTTAAAGTGCTCCTGTTAATGTGAGGATATGATTACAGCGCATTAAACCATAAATAAAAAAGGGCTAAAGGGTGTTAGGTTTATGGTTGGACTCAATGATCTTAAGGGTCTTTTCCAACCTGAACGATTCCACGATTCCATGGTCACCCACAGACAGACACGCGCTTTGCAAATGGCTGCATTTATTGAAAATGTTTTGCTCTCAGTGGTTGCCTCTGCTGGCAGCTCCTGACCCTTCCGCTCTGCCAAGAGCTGGGCGCTGCCTCATCTGCTTCAGGCAGCGCTGCCCAGATTATTTTAAACGTCCCACACCTTTGAGGGGTCGCGTGCTGTCCCGTTGCCGGCAACCCCGTGGGAGGGCCAAGCAGCCATGGCCGGCCCAGGGACAGATGTCTGCCCACACTCTGAGGCACCTCAGAGCTCTCCTTCCATGCTGTTCAAGTTTGCATCTGTCTGGTGTCTTCCTTCCTCCTTCCTCTGATTTACAGGCTCAAGCTCAGCTTATTTTCCAATCTCTGTGTTATGAGAGAGATTTTTCTCTTTTCTTTTGCGTCCAGGGGAATCAATGCGTTAGCACAAGAACATGGTGCGGCTCAGGAGACCCTGGGTTTGGTGGCCACATCTGTGCTCCTTCTCCAAAGCCTGCCTGAAGGGCCCTGGGTAGCCAGAAAAGGCATCCTCAGATCCCAGCCACTCCTCGCTATGGGTACCACCACGTGGCACAGCAGCTCCATCTCCTTCAGCAGCCGGCGCATGGCAGCCCTGTGTCTGCCTGCTCCAGAGCTTCCTAGAAATTAAGAACATGGAAGTGGTTTTCAGAAGAAGATGCAGCCTGAGGTCCATAAATACTGGCTTTCCAGTCTCAGGCTCAGCAATCACCTCCTCTGTAATGGGAGGTAAATTATTTAACCTGAGCTTTCTCTTCGTTAAGAATATGATTGTGCTATACAAAGCTCTAAAGGCTGTCCATGAGCACGTCGCATCAGTTAAACCGCTCCTTGTCAAATTTGTGTGTAGATTTGTAGATGAGCTATAGAAGCAGTCTTTTTAAATTATTTTGTCAATAAGGCAGATTCTTCTCTCCTTGTGGAAGAAATCTCTCATTTAAGAGCAGCAATGAGCCAACGGGCACGGTAGGGAATGGGATGTGAAGTGCCAGGTTTTATTTTTGCTGTGAATCTACTCACATGGAGATTTTTCTCCTGCTCATCCCACTCTGTGTGCCTTCTTGGGCCAAAAGGCCCTCAAACCTACAGATCTTTCTTCTGTCACTAGGAGGTTAGTTGGGTTCTTCTGGGATTGTAGTGAAAGGCTTTCAAACCTAAGCACTTAAAACACTTGTGCCTCTTCTGCTTCAGTTGCTTTAGCGGAGCTGGGGAGGTGTGAAGGTCCCGGGCACTCCTCACATACCTGTACGCTGCCTTCCTCTGCGTGGCCCGATACCAAAGCAGAATCATAGAATCATTTAGGTTGGAAAAGACCCTTAAGGTCATGGAGTCCAACCGTTAACCTAGCACTCCCAACTCCACTACTAAACTGTGTCCCTAAGTGCCACATCTACACCTCTTTTAAATATCTCGAGCGATGATGACTCCACCACATCCCTAGGCAGCCTGTTCCAGTGCTTGATAACCCTGTTGGTGAAGAATTTTTTCCTAATATCCAGCCTAAATCTCCCCTGACCCATTTGAGGCTGTTTCTTAGAATCACACAATTATAGAATGGTTAGGGTTGGAAGGGAACTTTAAAGGCCACCCAGACCAACCCCCCTGCAAGGAGCAGGGACATCTCCAACCAGATCAGGTTGCTCAGAGCCCCGTCCAGCCTGGCCTTGAATGTTTCCAGGGATGGGGCATCCACCACCTCTCTGGCCAACCTGGGCCCCTGTTCCATCACCCTCAGTGTAAAAAAATTTTTCCTTGTACCTAGTCAAAATATATCCCCTTCTATTTTAAAATCATTACACCTGACCCTATTATAACAGGCCCTGCTGAAGAGTTTTTCCCCATCTCTCCTGTAGGTTCCCTTGAGGTACTGGAAGGCCGCTATCAGGTCTCCCTGGAGCCTTCTCTTCTCCAGGCTGAACAGCCCCAACTCTCTCAGCCTGTCCTCATAGGAGAGCTGCTCCAGCCCTCTGATCATCTTCGTGGTCCTCCTCTGGACCCTCTCCAACTGGTCCATGTCCTTCTTATGTTAGAGGCTCCAGAGCTGGACACAGTACTCCAGGTGGGGTCTCACCAGGGCAGAGTAGAGGGGCAGAATCACCTCCCTCGACCTGCTGGCCACGCTCCTCTTGATGCAGCCCAGGATGCGGTTGGCCTTCCGGACTGCAAGTGCACATTGCTGGTTCACGTTGAGCTTCTCATCCATCAAGTCCTTCTCCTCAGGGCTGCTCTCAATCCATTCTCTGCCCATTCTGTATTTGTGCCTGGGATTGCCCCAACCAACTGTTGTGGTTTTGTTTAGTGAGGGGGGCCTAAGGTGGCAGCTTCTGTAGGAAACTGCTAGAAGTCGCTCCCCTTTGTTCAGTGGACTCGGCCGGGCCTGGGGAAGACCTGCTGCTGGCCAAAGCCAAGCCAATTGGTAGCAGAATATCCCGTGATAACACCTTTTCCCCTTTAAGAAGGGGAAAAGGAAAAAAAAAGGGAGAAAAGATGTGAAGAAGCTGAAGCAGGGGCAGAGAGGGGGAGGCGCGAGCCTTGTGGGCCTTGCAGCCCTCACCCTCTGGCCTCCCGCCGGGCAGCCGACTGGGCCCAACTCGGCCCGGCCCGGCTGCAAGAAGTGGAGAGGAGATGAGAAGTGAATAAGATGTAACAAAGATTCTGAGGCGTCTGCCAGCCTGTTGTGAGGAACGGCTGCAGACGCCAAGGCCAGTGAAGAAGGAGGGGGAGCAGTGATGCTGCTCCTGGCAGAGATTCCCCTGCAGCCCGTGGTGCAGCCCATGGTGGAGCAGGCTGTGCCCCTGCAGCCCATGGAGCCCACGGAGGAGCAGAGATCCCCCTGCAGCCCGGGGAGGACCCCACGCCGGGGCAGGTGGAAGCCTGAAGGAGGCTGTGGCCCGTGGAGGGCCTGTGCTGGGGCAGCTGTTCCACCCTGTGCAAAAACGACCCACGCTGGAGCAGTTCATGAAGGACTGTAGCCCGTGGGAGGGACCCCACACTGGAGCTGGGGAGGAATGTGAGGAGTTCTTCCCCCGACGATGAAGCAGCGGCATGAAACAACGTGTGATGAACTGACCACGACCCCCATTCCCTCTTCCCCTGCTCGGGGTGGGAGGAAGGTAGTAGAGGTAAGTAGAAGCTCAGGAAGAGGGAGGGGTGAGGAGAGGTTATCTTGTTCCCTGTCTCATTCTCCTGCCAGTTTTAGAAAGAAATGAATAGTTTTCCCCAAGTCGAGTCTGTTTTGCCCGTGATGGTAACTTTAAGGATTTCTCCCTGTCCTTATCTCAAACCTCGAGCCGTTTTCTTTATATCATCTCCCCCTGTTCTCTCGGAGGGTCAGGGGAGGGAGAGAGAGACTGCATAGTCTGGTCCTGATCAGGGCTGAACTACGACACCCACGTGCAGGACCTTGCACTTGTCCTTGTTGAACTTCATGAGGTTCTCACAGGCCAACTTCTTGTGCTATCATCACTCATGTCCCAACAGGCATGGCAGCTGCTCTCTCTCTCTTAGTCTGCCACGGCCGGGCCATCCGCTCTGTGACATCAGTAGCAGATTTGGGAACAGGACTGCAAATCCCTGACTCCTGATGAGTGCCCAGGCTGCAGGAGGGAGTCGTGGGTCTGCAGAGCACAGCTACTGAAAAAGCCACACAAGCGACAAGGACTGGGCTGGTGGCCATGTCTCTCAGACATGACTTTTCATGAAAAAGAGCTTGACATCCCAAGGACAGGAAGAGGAAGGGATAAGGCCCTGTGCAGCATCCTGGTGCATCCTGAAGCTGGCAGAGCTCTGGCAGGCGTAGATGCTGCTCTTGGGCATTTTGGAGAGGGAGGGACCTTGTCAGTGTGCAGAAGAGAAACCCAAACTGAGGGCTGGCTGTGCTGATGCTGACAGGATGAATTATTGGTGTTTCAGGATGAGACCTGCCCCTTTCCCTGCTTTGGTTATAAAACCATTCTCCAGGGAAGCAGGGATGGCTCCTCACTTCTTTCGGTTCTGCTTAGGCCACAGCTGTAGAAACATGATTGTTTTGTGAGCGAAATGGTATTATTTTTTGTCATAACTTTCATACACTGGGGCCTCCATAGCTGATTTTTTTCAGCATTTTATATATATATTCCCTCCTTCTCTGAGAACCCCTCTCCCACACCCTCGACCTTTCAGAAGGATGCTACGGTTTTATTGTGCTTCTCTCGCACGTGACTCTGCAAATGCTTTTTGCTTTCTGCCTGGGGCCTGCCAGCCTTTTCCCACTGCTGCCAAATGGCAGCAGGAAGAAGAAAGGCTATCATGTCAGGCTGGAGGCTTTCCCTTCTGCTCTGCTCTCCCAGTCCTTTTTCTTTCAAACTTAACCAGCATGAGGGCAAGGAAGAGGTCGTGTTAAGTCTTTCGAACGACCTTTTTGGAGTGTATGTGCTGCTGGCTTCTGCTACTGGCAGCTTTCCTTGCCACAGCGGGAGAAAGATGTCCCTTTGGCCCTTTTGCCATGCTCTCACCTTATCAGATTTTTTTTTTTTCTTCCCTCTGTAAGCAGTGTTAGCAACTTGCTGTAGCCATGTTGGCCCCAAGCCCAGGGCTCTGCAAGGAGAGATTGATATCAAATGGAGAGTGAGCTCGTGATTTCCTTAGCTGATGCACTTGGTGCAAACCATCATGTATGGCCCAGGGCTGGGTGAAGTTTTCACACCAGCAACTGATGTACGTGCCCCGCTTTGCTCTCACCTTTCCAGATGCTGGTTTGGAGTCTTGATGGAAGGAGGGGATAGACAGTCCTCTTGTTATTGCACCCCATTGCCTCTGAACACCCATTTAATGGGTTCAACTTTAGGAGCTTGGAAGAAAGCCAGGGTGGCGGAACACTGGCACCGGTTGTCCAGAGAGGTGGTGGATGCCCCATCCCTGGAAACATTCAAGGCCAGGTTGGACTGGGCTCTGAGCAACCTGACCTGGTTGGAGATGTCCCTGCTCCTTGCAGGGGGGTTGGACTAGCTGAGCTTTAATGGTCCCTTCCAACCCAAACCATTCTCTGATTCTATGAGACCCTACGGCACCCTACTGTCTTATCGAAGAGGTACCAGCCCTCCCAGGAGCAACACAATGCGGGTCAGGGGGCAGCCTGGCAGGGCTGGGGAGCAGGCAGAGGTGAGGAGCCCCAGTCTGACAGCAGCACCCATGAAAAGCAGATCTGCCCCAAGGAACCCCCCAGGAACAGCCTGGACACGAGTGGGGAGTGGGGCTGGCGAGCGGTGGCGAGGGCTGGGGCCAGGGTGCAGCTGCCGCTAGATGTCAGCCACTCCTTGCTGCAAAGGAAAAGACCCCAAAACGCAAGGAAAATCCCTGAAAAGACTAAATTCCTGCTTCCCCACGGCACTCTGCTTACCATCCCTTACCAAGCCCTTGAGTGGGAGCATCTCTGAGTTGCTTCAGAAGAAAATGCTTCACTTCACCCATTAAAACATTTCGTGTCAGGCTGTTTCTCTGCATAACGATGTTCTAAGCCCTAATGTTGTAGAAGCAGATTGTCAAGTGATTTGCATCAATTTTGCAGGAAGGAAGTTTGTCCCTTCCTCAGAGCGAGCTCAGGAAATGAGAGAATCGGGCAGGAAACTCGCTAAATGCTGATGGAAATATAAAATGAAGATCTTTATCTTGCCACTGTATCAACAAGCCATGGGTAATTATGTTTTGGGGTTTTTTAAATGTTTCAAATCATTGATTTAAAAATGGACAAAATCAAAGTGAAGTGTCCCTTCCCCAAATCTCTGAGGTGGATCTAATTAATCAGCACTTTTACTTCTGACAAGCAAATGCAGCAGCAAAAGGAAAAGTTACAAATCACAGCCAACTTTGCGGTGCAATAATATTTGTGCGTGGAGTTTAACCTGTTTCCTCTGGTGTTGCACCTAACATCTGGAGGTCCCTGCTCCCCCCCAAACTAGGGAAACAGAGGAACAGTGTCTCAGTGATACCTTAGCACATGAGTCGTCATTCGCTGCCGCTGCCCTCTAAGCCATCTTTACGCTCTTCCAGCCCCGTGGTGACTGGTAGACTCTTTCCAGGGTGTAAAACAGAACATCTGGTTGTTAACAACACAGAGCTGTTACAACAGCTGGAGTCTGCCAGGGTGCACAGGACCTCTGGCCAGAAATGGTTTCCCAGCCGCAGGAAATACCAGTGATAGGGGATCTACTGTACCAGCTCAGCATCGGCTGGGAGCTGCCTGACCTGCGCCCATCCTCTCGTCGGCTCTTCTTGGCAAGGTGCAGTGGGAGGACGGCACAACGCAGCTCCAGCCTGGACCACGCTCTGCCTCATCACCATTGCAGCCAGCGTTGACTTTGCAAGCACGAAGAGATGCTCTGCTTTGCACTCCAACACCACCAAGATTTGGCATCCAAGGCTGAGACAGAGGCTGGAAAGGCCTGGCATCTATTTGAGCATCATCATTATGAGCCAATTAGCTCCAGTGTGCCCAAAAGGCCACTATGGAGCATCAGTGACACAGCTGCTATGGGGCTGGGCAATGGGGCTTTCACCAACAGGTGAGCAGTTCAAAGCTGGACTTGATCCACATGATGTCCCTGCTCCTTGCAGGGAGGTTGGACTGGATGAGCTCTAAAGGTCCCTTCCAACCCAAACCACTCCATGATTCTGTGATCATCCCAGTCAAAGCATCAGACTTAGGGAGTTACCAACAGCCCCACTGAAGGTTTTGCTATTTGAGCCGAGGCCGGGGAAGCTGGACGTGGCCGGGTAGTTGCCGCGTCTCTCTCGCCCATTCCTGCGTCCCTGCAGGCAGACACAGCTCTGGCCTCGCAGCAACGACGCTGCGAGAGGGCTCGGGGAGCAGCTCAGCAGGATGCTGTCTGCAGGAGCCGAGGCAACGTAAGGCAGAGCCCCGCTCCCCCAGCATCGCGCGCTGCCTCGCTGTGCCGGCACAGCTCGTAGCAAGGCCGCCGCACACACCAGACTACTGACACGATCCAAGTCAGAAATAACCCTCCAGCATAAAACGAAGAGAAAACTCTGACCCGGATCTTTTTGCTGATCTGCTTTGAAGCGCAGTGCCACCAAGAGCTGTAGTGGCAAAATGAAGGATGAGCTGAAATGCAGCATGGTTATGGGAATGAGCGGCTGAGGATGGAGAGGGTGAAAACTTCGTCACAGAAGCCGGAGTCTCACAAAATCACGTTTTTGCATTATTGGAGCTCAGGATGCTGCTCGTTTCTGGCAGCAGAACTCCTTTGCTACAAAGTCCTTAACATTTGCTTTCTTTAATGGCAGCTTTAACAAAACAAGACAAAACCAGTTAAACAAACAAAAAAGTCCTGATGAAGGCTAGGGTTTTTTTGTGAGTTTTGCATACAGCCACTCCCCTCTGTAGGCAAACCCGGGCTGATTTGTCATCCCAGTGGTCCTGGGAGGCTGCGCCCTGTTCGGAGCCACTCAGCAATCCTCTGTCACATCACAGGTGACGCTCCAAGATGCCTGATGTGGGGGATGTGCACAAGTGGCCATCAGAGAGACCCGACGCAGCCAACACCACCTCGAACACAACACCTGAGGTTCTGCCGTGCTGTGCACAGCCCCAACAACAAGAGGAGATCCTCTATCTACCCCAGAAGCTCTTTTATGCTTGTTACATTTAACTGTAGCTGTATTAAAGACTCTTAATTACAAGTTTCAAGTCAGAGATCTCATTAATCACCAACCCGAGAACATTACAGCGATGAGCTGCCAAAGGCATGAGCAAATCACTCTAATTACCAGCTTTAGATGCTGCTCCTCAAAACTTGATTAGCTACAGATACACAGGTGATAATTCCTACTGTCTTCTTCATAGCACAGCCTCGCTATTACCCACTCCAGTCTGATTTAGGTTCTTATTAGAATAATATTATGCTAATTAAGTAATGCTGCACAAAGAATGCTTCATGATGGAGATGATTAAGTGGGGTTAGATGATAACTAATATCACAGACTGTGCTATCAGCGTCACTGGTGAGGGACGTACACAAAAAGAAGGAAATCCTCACTGCCATCATGCATCCTAACTGTGAACAGAAATGGTGACAAGGAATAAAAAATAAGCAGACCATTAATAAGCTTAATTAAAAAAAAAACATTTGAAGAAGATATAGACAACCGATTGAACCGGTTCTCTGAAGGGCTGAAGTTACCCCTAGGAGCGATCTCATTTCAAGCACGTTACTAAGAGCAGAATTTGCCCCTTCCAAAAGCCAATAATAGTTCTCATGTACTCAACAGGCAGGTGGTTACGCTGCCCTCCTCCACCACACGTCCTGGATGTGAACACTCAGTGCGTCTTTGGATGCACGTCCTCCGTAACACGTGAAATACAAAGGAGCCTGACGGGAGGCTCTGCTCCACAGCAGTCTCACAGCAGCGGATGGTTGCGTTTCCACCTTGCACTCCGTTCAGTTCTGGGGACACACTTGGACAAGCCCAAAGTTCCAGCTGCATCCCCAGCTGGCACCCGGGACCTGTGAGCCGTCTTTCAAAGGGTTTCTGCCCACCTCGCGTGCCAGCCCTGACGCACGCATGCACTCCCACCGCTGCCCAACGCCGTTTCGTTCTCAGTTTTTTCTCACAACCCACATTTAGATCCAAACCGTGCTGGATTAATCCGTTTGGAGCATCCCTTCACCACAGCGTGAGCATTTCAGTCCTTCTTCCTTCAGGGGGAAAAAAGCACTTCCATCAATCATGAAGCCAATTTAAGAAACAAACTCGCCAAAAACGTGAGGGCTGCCAGGAAAACCTTAGTTATCCACAGAGGTTAAAATTTTATTTTGATATAAAAATTAAATAGCAAAGTTTTTTGGTTTTTTTTTACAGTGATAAATTAGAAATTTACAGCACATACATCGAAGTAGATATATTTTCTGTACACCCCAAAATAATCAGTGTCTATTTCCTTAAAAATCAGAAAAAAAAAGGAGCTGACTTGTCTGTTTAATGTAAGAGCTAAGCTTGTACCTCTCCAGCAGATGCTTCCAAAACCTGCAGTGAGGAGAGCATGGGCCGGGGGGGGAGAAGGGAGCAGGGACTGCGCAGGGAAGGTAACTGCTGCACAGTTTCCACTTGTATAACCGCAGCAACTGCACTTCCAAGACAGGATTAGTCACACATTTTTTGGCTTTAAATTCGTAACGTTGAAATGAGAGAACGTACAAGTTGCAGATACCCTTCTCTTCACCACGGCAGGGTTTTAGGCTATCTGCTGTGACCTCACACAGCCCCAGAGCACAGCAAGGTAAACACCCATGGATGAACACATTTACGGAACCATTTCATTGCTACAACAGCTCATCTCACTTTGGGTTGGTACAGCATCCTTCTGAATGCTCGGGAATGATGTTCTTCATGAACAGCGGCTGGTATCGCTCCCCAGCCCACCTCCTCCCCACAGTATTTAAGTCTATCACACTCTTTAATGGAACAACTCCCCAGGTCCCTCAGAGGGCTACGCACCGCTGTCCTCATCCCGTTTACTTCCAACATCTCAGATCACTGGGGACATCCATCTGTCACAGTCCACAGGCATCTGATAACAAGGGACTACTTAATATTCACTTCTGCATACATAATAGGGTTAAAAATGCCATTTATTGAATCGGTCAGGTCCAACATGGGTCAGATTGGCCAGGAGAGTCTCCAAATCATTTCAGAGTGAAAGACACTTGAGTGAACATGACACCTTGGCACAGCCCAAAGCTCGGTTACAACACAAGGTTCCAACTGCATCCTCGCCTCTTGAAAGTCAACGTACAGCTGTTGACTTCACACCCCTCCTGCATCAAGAGCAAGAACGCACGATGGAGAAGCTCAGCCATCCGAAGAGCTCCTACTTACAGAACTCCTTGTCCACAGAGGAATTAACCTGATCCAAACACAACGCTAACAACAAGAGACAATGCAAAGGCTTGGCTGGTACGCGGCATTGGCCAAAACAATGCTTGTGTGTCTTGAGCAGAACGTGTCAAGTTGTCACTTCTTCTGCTGGAGAGGAAGCCCAACCACAGAGACTGCAATTAGGGTTTGTTTGGGGTTTGAGTTTTTTCGGTTTTGTGTTTTGTTTTTTTTTTTTTAAATGTGCTCTAGCACATGTTTCAACATTGACACTGAAACAATACACGCTTCTGGGACAGATTAGTGCTCACGGCCAGGGCTGGAATGAGTTGTGGTTTGGGAAGCACATGGGGCACCTGTGTGAAAATTGAGGACTGTAATAAAGCAGCGCCTGTTCTCAGCTGCCCTCCGAGGTCTTGCGAGTTGGGGCACGGGGGGGATGCTCCGCAGCTGACCAGGCTCCACATAAACAAATGAAGCAAAAGTTTAGGGCACACAGATAAAACCAAAGGTCCTTCAAATGGATAGAGCATCCAAACAGCGTTCTCTTAAATGCTTCTGGGCTATTTTTATTTGCATCACCTTTCTTATGAGCCAAACAAGCCCCTGACACAAAGTTTGAACTCCCCATGAGCACAAGCCCATGCCTCCTCAAAGGAAAAGGCTAAGAAAACTCAGCAGCTGCTATGAAACAGCATTTTTCACCAAGAAGTTGGATCTCTTCTTTCGGGGTCCCTTTACAAAAACTGGAAATGTCTCTTGCTCCTGAGGACTGAAAGTCCGCTCACTTTCTTAATGTAAATATACATTAAAAAAAAAAAATTCTCCATAGGTGTCAGTGAGCAATTGGAGCATCGTTGTGAGGCAGTCAGCTGTACTGAGATGTCATGGGCTGAGAATGTTCTTATAATTGCAACTGACACACATAATTACACAACTGATCTGTGTGAACATGAGGTTGCCAAGGAACTTAACATTTCGCTTCTCCCCAGACTGGCGTCTGCAGAGATACCATCGCACCGAACAAAATATATTAAGACTTAATTGCTTCATGCACTGGGCCTCCCGAGAGAGAGCCAGATAAGTTTACTTGGAGAAAACTGGCATTGTTTGAAAAGACCCTCAACTTATTTTTCTCTTTCCTGGAGGAAGGAACACCATAATGTAAGACTTTATTTAAAGCTATTAAATGCAGCAGAATAAAATAGCCCGCTGGAAATAGCAGGAGCACCTGAAGGGACAGGGACGGAGGCAGACAGGTAACGATAATCGATGCAGAAGACCACACAACGGTTTCCCAGCTCTGACTGACTCCTCTACTTCTGACAGCAGCCTTGAGTAAAGCTTTTAAAATATTAGAAACATTGATAGAACCATGGAACAATTCAGGTGGGAAGGGACCTAGGGAGGTCCAATCCCTGCTCGAGGCAGAGCCAAGTCTCAATTCAGACCAGATTACAGATGGTAAAAAGGAGTCAAAATCTGTATTAGACCAGCAGATGACGAAGAATCATCCTGACTAACACCTCACTAAATCCTGCTCATCATGGGTAACTCTCAGACCAAAGTCCATTTTGGTATTTGCTGGAGGACCTGATCCTTGGTTGATTTGTGCAGCGTATGGGAGCAACAGAATTCCCCAGGGCACAGAGACACAACACTCAGCAAGAGCTTCCTTCACGATGCTGAACTCGGAAAGAAGACATCTAACTGAGGTCCTGGGTGCTCCATCTTCTGACAACTGGCCCCTAGATCAGCCCAGAATTTGGCCCTGGACCACCTTTCCTCCATCAGTTGTATGATGATTAGAAGAAAACAACATCCCACAGCTGGGGGCTACAGTCCCTCAGCTTCTAAAGACTTCAGTATCTTGCATCCTGCCTTTTTTTTTTTTTTTTTAAAAAAAAAAAAAAAAAAAAAAAAAGGAAGATAACATCTTTGGTTATTTCACAGCTTTTAAAGCCTCCCTGGGCTTTCCTATTTTGGGCAGCATGGTTTATGGCTATCGTATCTGCAGCATGATCTTTTTGTTGTTTATTCTTTAAGGCTTTTTTTTTTTCCATCTCCCAGAGACAGGTTGTGTAACCATCCCCCTACTCCCAACATTTACACCGCAGTGCTTACACATGACCAGTCCTTCATGGGAGAGCAGTCAGACCATCGGGGTGTTGTCCTTTTCCTCATACCACGGTCTCGTTCCCTTTCCCAGGTTTCACCCAACCATCTGCTCTCTTCTCCCGTTTCACTTTCCCTGAGTTCACCAGTCTGTTGGAGCACTTCTGCCACGTGTGCAGAGTTTTGGCTGACCAGATCCACATACCTGACGTAATACCCACCAGGAGAGACATGAAGATTTTGAGCATCTCCACTGCCATATTGGAATCCTCTGCTGAATAGCGGAAAATGGCCCAGTTGGAGATTTCATAGAAATAACAGGCGATGACACACGTTGCTGGGACAGTATACAGCACTGAAAAGACACCAATTTTGACCATCAGCCTTTCCAGTTTGTCAGTTTTAGTTCCATCTTTCTGGAGATTAGACCTGATTTTAAATAAGGCCACGAGTCCCGCTGCGATGAATAAAGTCCCAATGACCAGGTAGGTAAAAAGCGGAGCGACGACAAAGCCCGTCAGCGCATCTAGGTTCTGGTTCCCAACGTAGCACAGACCAGTGAGCTCATCTGCATCTACCAGTCTCATAATCAGAATGACGATGGTCTTCACCGCGGGGATAGCCCAGGCTGCGATATGGAAATAAGAGCTGTGCATTTCTATAGCTTCGTGGCCCCACTTGAGTCCCGCAGCCAGAAACCACGTCAATGTGAGAATAACCCACCAGATGGAGCTAGCCATCCCGAAAAAATACATCAGCAAGAAAATTATAGCACATCCTGTGTTCTTAAGACCTTCTTGGATAAGAACAGGTTCTGCTGCCTCTTCAAAATCACAGGATATCCTTTCCCGGCCCACAGTTAGCCTCACAATATAAGCAATGCTATAAATATTGTAGCACATGCTCAAAAATATGATTGGGCGCTCCGGGTAGGAAAATCTGGATGAATCAATCAGGAAGGTCAGGACTGTGAAGGCAGTTGAGATGAAGCAAAGACTGGCCCACACAGCCATCCAGATATCTGTGAACTCCTTAGCCGACCGGCTGTAGAGCCCGGCGTCGTAGCCGCACTTCAGGACGCAGTTCAAGCTTCTCTTCACCCAGATGTACTGCTCCGAGTTCGAGCCCATGCTGTGGCACTCTTCTCCAGGCTGCAAAGAGGTCTTGCTGTGAAGGGGAACCTCTTCATCTCCCGGGCCCTCCATGCACATGTGGTTGTGATCGTTCTGGGGTGGGAATTTGCTGCAGTTTAGGCTGTCCGGCCAGGCAAACCCAAATTCTTTTAAAACGGGTTCGCATCGTCTTTTGACAGAGAGGCACATGCCACCACAGGGACCTATGGGGATGTTAATCTTCTCCGTGCACATGGGGACATAGACCGAACAAAGGAAGAACTGCAAGAGAAAAACAGAAATCACAAGGGCATTAGGGGAAAAGTTAAACAGGTCGCAATGTAACAAGTTTTTTTTTTTTTTTCCTTTTTCACAGTAATATTTGGTCTTTTGCCTTAAAAAACAGGAAACTGCATAAAACAAATAAACCAAGAACAATAAAAACAAAGAACGAAAAAAACCCCCAAAACTAAAAATGTTCAAGTGTGGTCCGAAGCCAAAGCCTGAACATTTTACTCCCCAGATCAGCTCCGCATAAGTTTAGCCCATCAGTTCCAATAAAGAGAGTGGGATTCAGCCAGATCTCAACCTCAAGGGTGCAATTTAGGAAAGCAAAAAAGCAAATTGACGTGGTTGAAACAAATATATGTATCCGTGCTAGGCACTGCCTGGCCATCACGGCTAACAAACAATGAGGAGAAGAGGCGTTTCTGGAGTGACTTTGGATGACGATCCTCCGAGAAGAACGTCTGTTTTCCCTCACCGTGAGGTGATGGAGGATTCAGAAGGGGAACAGAACGCCGGCGTTTCCTCGGCTTTTGCAGAATCGCGGTTCCGCGCCGGGGCAGCCTCAGGCGGGGTTGCGTGGGGAGCCCTGTCCCGCCACGCGAGCCGGGGTTCGGCCCCACGCCCGTGGGGAGGACGCGGACCCTCCGCGTTCGCCGGGGAACGAAACCCCCGCGTGGGGGGCGAGTGGGGGATAGGGGAGCCGGTTTCCCATTCGCAGAGGGTGGCAGCACCTCGGGTACAACCGAAACGGAGGGGAGCGACCGGACCACAGGTCCGGCTGCACCGGACCGAGCCGCCCCCCGCAGCCCCACCCGCACCCCCCTGCCCAGCTGGGACGGGACTCCCGGTTGATTTTATAGGGACCGAGCCGAGGGGATGCACCTCCTCCCGCACAAAGGGGACCCCCGGACCCACCTGGAGCTGGCTGGAGCAGCCGTACTGGATGAGGGGGGTGAAGGTGGTGAGCTGCAGCTCGGCGTCCGCCTGCAGCTCGTGTCCCACCAGGTTGGGCATCTTGGTGACGTTGTAGCCCAGGTTCTGGCACATGGCGATGCGGATGGCGTCGCAGCGCCGTTCCTCCTCCTCGCCGAAACCCCGCGCCCCGCCGAGCAGCCCCGCCAGCAGCACGGCCAGCAGCCGCCCCCCGCCGCCGCCGCCGCCGCCCCCCGCC